>UELW01000089.1:1481973-1953205 GCA_900490495.1 Danionella dracula
CAGTGAATATTTTTTCTGATGAGGCCATCACATGTAGTACACAGCGTGGTATAAGCATGACTGTCGGGGGTTTGTGGTAAACAGCATGTTTTGCTGAGCCCAAAAAAATTTGGGGACAAAGACAACAAATAACACATTTTCAATGTTAATTGTAAAGTGTTAGTATAGAGTGGTCAAATATTTTTTTTCTGAATGCTTTTAAAATGGGATAATATGGCACCTTTAAGGATATGCTCTATTAAATCCAATGACCCTCAAATAATTCCAAGATACACAGTGTTCCTCCTGAATATCAGTGATGCTACAAAAAAAACACTGCTTTAGCTACATGATGGGTGAGTCTCGAGTGGTTTCATCGTGGTTCTTTTGAATTTATAATCCAAGTGGACTACAGATAAATCCTGGATTATAAATTCAAAATCTGGCAAAACCAGAAGGAGCAGACTTAGTGTTTCAAGTCTTTGGGTTGGAAAAGAATTGTCACTTTGAGATTTATAAACTTGCTCTCTTATCAAGCTCATATTTTAACATCAAAGGTCTTTCGGGGACAGCTGTCACTTTGGGGTGTCCAAAGTCAGTCCTGGAGGACCACTGTCCCATACATTTTAGTTGCAACCCTGCTGTAGTATGCATACTACTCTACTTCAGCCAATCAGAGGACCATAATTAGTGCCACAGGTGTGTTTTGTGATGGTTGAACCAAAAATGTGAAGGGCTCCGACTCTCCAGTACCGGCTTTGGACAGCCCTGCTCTAAGCAGTCAGAGATATAACTAAGGAGATGTCAAATACCTTAAGATCATCTTGGATCTGCCCCGAGTCAGACTCCTCCTCTTCCTAAGAAAACAAAAATGAATATAATCATCAAAGCAGCAATAAACCATGTTCAACAGCTCCCTCTTTGGGTGTTAAGTTGCAACCCATGAAATCTGGGAATAACTGCCAGTTGACAACCTTCATTAAATTAAATAAATCAGTTACACTTTATCCGTTTATTTATTTAAACTTGAAAATAATAGCGTTTTACCAACGAAGAAGGACTGAAACGTAATTAGAACAGGTGGCGACCTTTTGCCACACAAAGCAAATGCCTGATTTAGATAGGATTAGTTTTGCAGGGTGACATTAGATGTATTTCGGTTTCATAGACATCATTTGTCTAGCTCAAAAAACCTAAGCAACGTAGTCTTAAAAGTTTAATACTGTCCAATGTGAATGTCTGAGATCGGCCAAAAAAAATTATATTTCTGAAGTGTTTTGGTCATCATCAATAGCCTTTTGTGCACCTCTATTGTATGTAGATATGTTTGGTACAATATGAATGAATTAATTAATTCAAATAAACAAGAGCCCAGTCACTGAAATTGGCAACTGTGGTATTAAACTCAGGAACAAGAACATTAATTTCTGTTGTCTATTACAACTTCAATGCTTAATAAAACATATTTATTTCAGTAAGTTTATGATAAGCTAAAACTATTGTAAAGTTTTTTTACATCATTAATATTATTAGCATTTTTACTAATAATTAAACCATAAACAAATTAGGGAGTTTATTCCAATGTGCATACATGTAAAAAATAAACTTCCACATCGTTAATATATGGCCCTGTGCAATGCCCATAAACAGACATACCTTTCTGTTATTCTCCTCCAATCCAGACACAACACAATTTCTTTTTGTAAGAATTGTAACTCTTGTCATAGGAAAACTAGTCCCAACCAAAAAAGGGCTTAGACCCTTTTCTAAGATGAGTTTTCACACGCCTAACTGGTATTTAGAATTACTAACTAAATTAATGATAAAGTTTTCCCAAATGTAGGTGGTCAATGATAATTTTTTTTATTTTACTCACAAATAAAGGGCGTTTTAATGCAACTTTACATTAGACATGACTCTTCCGTAAAGTATAAACTTGTTTTGTTCACAATTCTGAAGTAGACAAATAATCCTAAACTTAAGCATCAAATATTTTTTTCTTTTTTAGATAAAACATTTTCGGTCATACAATAACCATTTTTTCGGCATTTTACTGACCGAGCTTCTTGAGCTGTCCTCGTCACTGTCCTCATTCTCTGAAGGCCTCTCATCAACCTCTTCCACACGACTCACGTCATATTCTCCATAACTAGCAGACACCAATCCACCATGGGACTCTGAGTTATAAAAAAGAACAGTCTTTTGAGTTCATTTTGATCAAAAGTGACGATCAGATCGGATTCAAGTATTCCCAGTTATGCATAACAATTATTTGATTCTTACATTAAGCGTGCCTAAAGATAAATATTTGGACATAATCTCTCATTTACCAACATTAATGATAAACGTTAGCACTAAGGTCAAATTGTAGATAACTTTGTTATTATTAGCAGCATGTTATTGGAACAATGCCGTTGAATCAACTCACTTCAAAAGGAATCATCAATGAAATTAATTGAACAACAGTTAACAGAAATAGTGAAAAGCAGGATAGTAATTACTTCATAAATACTTCCTCACCTTTATTAACTAACGTCACAGTATAGTTAGTAATTCTCTGTGTCTTTGGCGCCGAGGAAAAACGCCGACATAAAACAAACCATTACAAACGATATAACTTACACGCTTTTGGTAACATTTTCTTCTAATTCATACCTTGGTCATCTGTGTCTGGGTCGGAATCTGGTTCTGAATCGTCTCCGTACGCTGCTAATGAAGAAAGAAGCGCACTCTTTTTACTGCTCGCCATGTTCGTGGCTGGCGCACAGTAGTTACGTAATAACCTATATTTCATCTGCGCATGCTCAATATTTTGAAAAGACTGTCGCACAAATCGCGTATGCTCTGGTTGCCATAGGTTACAACAACGCTCTTTGTAAACCTACACCGTGAAACATTTACACTTATAGTAATCCTGTTAAAATATAATTAACAAGTTTAATGACTGAATATGCCCCCCAAACGGAATAAAAGCAGTACTCCATCTGGGGCAACTCCAAATGGACCCGTTGCAAGTAATAAAAACTGGGAAGCCGCTCTTTCCGCTGCTACATTTGAAGAGGTAACGTTGACATACAGTAATTTTAGGCAAATTTGTATAAATATTTTATTATTTTATTTAGTTTATTTAGTTTATATTTTTAACAAGATTATATAAAAATACATTTCACAGAGGGTTGGCGCCACACATTATTAGTAAAATGCTTAAAAGCACTGAAAAAAATTATTCCTTTGTGAGGTGTAAACTAGACGTTACATCGAGGTAAATACGTCTATTTAGAGGTATTGTTATTCTGAATTGTCTGTAACTCCAGAGTGAATGGAGAGCCAGCCTGTCAGTAGTCCAGGCAGAGAAAGCTGAGGATGGGCCTCTCATCAGCTCCCTCCAGCTGGCCATTCAAAAACCCCTGCGGAAACTCTTCTGCGTGCTGTCCTGGGAGGACACTCTAGAGAAGGTCAGAAACATACTTCAATTCCGCATTTCTCTACATCAAATTAAAGAGAAAGCATTTTAAAAAGTAATCTGACAGACAGACATTGACTTTGTGCCACAGATCAATGAGCTGGGAAACCCAAAGACAAGAAAGACCAAAGACGTTTTCATGTTTGTTGAGGTTGGTATTTATTTTTTGTAACAGCTTGCAACGCAAAAAGATAACCACAGAAATCAGAATCATTTACTAATAAAAGTACAGCAAGTGATGCTCACCTAACAGAAAAAATGCATGATCTCTGTTTATGTCATGTGATATTTAACTATCTCTCTCCAGGGAGTGAAAGAACTGACTCACACTCTTTCAAGCTGTAGAAATATGTACCTAGCTAGTTTCAAATCAAACTGTCATATCACTGTCTAACAGACTTAATCACATAGTCAATCAAAACCAGTCTAAAAAAATAAAAGTCCCTGATCAATGAGGATTGCCACACCACTGAAACATAAAGATTTACTGCAACTCGCTTGGTTTAACAAGGTAAGTGTTTGTTCCACTAGGAAGAAACTGGACCAGTGTATCAGTAATATAATCAGCAATAAAAGCCTGAATTTGGTGATTATTTGGTGTTGTCTAAATCTTAATCCTGAGTTTTGAAATGTAAAAACAATGTCGTATTTGTAGGTGATGGAGGTTGCAAAGACATTGATGGACGCCGGTGAGGAAATGACTGTGGATTTGATGGCAAAATTAATAAAATTCCAACTTCTGATCATTAAAAACAATGACATTGCAAGGAGGGCTGCTGAAAAGAAGGTGCTGCTTTTTACCAAAATGAAAAATTACTAATACATAGTATTATTAAAGGATTGAGATAGAGTTTGTGCATTTCAGGCTTCAGAGGAGATAGCTCTTGGTAAAGTAGGACTCCATTCTGCCAGTAAGGATCACGGAGGCAAAGGAGCAACAAAAGGTAAAAAAGCAGCAGATGTTCAAGTCATAACTAAGGACACCAAACTGAAACGCAGAGGAGAAGAGGAAAACACTGTCAACTACATAGGTGAGCCCTCTCTAGGGTGACAAAACTACTAGCATCTATCATTTTTACCTTTTCTGTGTTACATTTTTTTTTTAGAGGATGAGCCAGATGATGGCCCACAGCATTATATCTTGATTGTGGGATTCTATCAACCCCTTCTGATCTCTGCGCTGAACTCTTTGGGTGTTCATGTGTCTAATGTAATTAAAATCAGTTCATACACAGATGACCAGGGAGGTGTGCCAGAGGCTCCAGAGAACGAAAATCTACAGGCACCTGAAGATCAAGGCAAGATTCTCCAAATTGAATTTGATATAGAGATGCTTTAACATTTGTAGACAGAAAATCCTCATTCAAAGCGCCAGTTATGTGTTCAGAAGCAGAAACTCTAAAAGAAAAGAGGCAACAGGAGCAACAGGAGCTAGATCTATTCTGGAAGCATTTGGATCGAGTTTTGCACAGTGGAAATGTGGGATCCAGGCTTGATGATGTGGCAAGGTTGAGCCATGATGTGAAGATTAGCATCCCAGAGGACAGAGACAATCCTGAAGCAATGGTAAATCTAGGACTTCACAGAATCCTCCAAAAAAACCTGTCAAAATTAATTTATTTAAAACTATGGCTCAAGTTATCATAACTGAATCAACTTGTGGTGAATTCTTCATGTAAGATGATCATGATAAGGAACCCAGGTCACTGCATAGAGGTTTATTTTCCAAAAAGCTGTCTTTCCCTTGTCTCCCTTTGACTCTCTGTTATCCAATACCCTCTTTAGCTGGCATTCGGCACTGATATATTTGAGGGGGTGGCATGTTTGGTGTATGACAGTCTGGACTGGAGAAGGCAGCACAGCCATTATATGAGCTGCATGAGGCTGATCCAGGTGCCAGCAGTCAGCAGACCCAGAACTCCTATCCAGGAGACCCCACCACAATGCTCCACTGAGGTATAAACATTGACTGAAGCACAATCGGATGTGCCTTGTAGTAAGACACATGATAGTTTCCCATAAATTCTCATGTTTTAGGTATTGCAAACACCTAGGAAAATGGTTGTTTTAGAGGAAGACCCTGGGATAATACACAGAGGTACTTAAAATATAAAGTAATAGGTTAAAACAAACCTGTAAAGTGGTATCTCTTTTCTCTAATAGAGCCAGAGACTCCTGCTCTGAGCACAGATGTGGATATGAGGTACTATTGTGACCTGCTGGACAAGATTCCTGCAGAAATCACTTCTGTACCAATAGTATTGCATTGCATGTTGGAGCAGGTGAGAGCACTTTGCAAAATGTACCATTCAGCTGAAAAGCACACATCTTCTGTTCGGTACATTTCTTCTGTAACTTCCTGTGTGTTTCTAGGTGGTGGCTTCACAACAGGAAACCAAAGTAGATTTGGTGGATTCCAGGGTTGACTTTGACAGAGCCGAACAAGATCTCATGAGTTATATGCTTTCATCTTTGCTGAGTCTCCCACAGGATGAAGAACAAAAGAAGGTCTAATGTTTGAAGGGAATTAGGAAACTAGGAAAAATGAGTCATCATGTTTCATAACCAAGCTCTGTTGGCAGGAATTAATGAAGGATCTTGGGATACAGCAGGGCTCAAATAGCGCTGATTTAAAACAACCTCTTCTGCTGAATTTCCATGATGAGAGAGCGAGGAGACTCCATCAGCTTCCTGTGAGCTTGTGAATCAAACTGTTCAGTACAAAGACCTGATTTAACGAGTTTTCTTCAGTTCAATCACTTTAGAGACTTAGTGGATTTATCAGAAATACATATTTGTGTCAAGAACCTGACACATGCTATCTGTTGCTAAAAGATACTTTGTGAGGTGTGGTGGATTAAATTACAAAGATTCTGAAGAAAAATGTGCATTTGTGGAACAGAAGAAGAAGAATATTATAACATACAGAATATATATATATATATATAGGGTGTCACGGTGGTGCAGTGGGTAGAACGGTCGCCTCACAGCAGGAAGGTCGCTGGTTTGTGGGTCGGTTGGTATTTCTGTATGGAGTTTGCATGTTCTCCCTGTGATTGTGTGGGTTTACTCCGGATGCTCCAGTTTCCTCCACAAGTCCAAAGACATGCGGTATAAGTGAATGGAGAAAAAACTATTGTCCATAGAGAATGAATGTGTGTATGTTTCCCAGCAATGGGTTGCTGCTAGAAAGGCATCCACCTTGTAAAACATATGCCAGAATAGTTGGCGGTTCATTCCGCTGTGGCGACCCCGAAAGGGAAAAAGCCGACAAGATGATGGATGGATGGATATATAAATAGAATATTATATTGTTTTTTAAAATTGACAAGGGATCCTGCCATGGTTTGTCAGTTTTCCACACATTGACTAGTAAACATTATGACAGGCACAAGCAGGTTCTACAGCTGGTTAGATGGTGTAGTCTCCGTCTCTATTGGATGACTTGAAATATGTTTATAATTGTTTTACATTTACATTGGTGCATTTAGCAAATCCATTTACCAAAGAGCAATTTACAAAGCAATGACTTCAACTTGCATATCCAGGAATAGAACAAAACCCCTTTTTAAACCAAAAAGAGTGCCATATCTTGTTCTAACATTACTAAGATAAAACCTATGCACATAGTTTTAGGATTAGAACAAACCTGATGAATTCTAAATTAAATCTAACGCTTGTTGAAGTGTATCAAGATGGGCTTACTAGTGCCTTCTATGTATTTCAGGTATTGGGGGACTTTGATGTTGTGAAGGCAGAATCAAGCATAATAAATCAAAGTCTTGTGTGCAGTACCCTGATGTCCCAGTTCTTGGATAACGCAACTTATAGACTGACCAGATCACAGGAACTAATGTATTTTTGTGTAGACGGTAAGGAAGAAGTACCATTGAAGCAATAGATAATACAAAAATGCAGAATATACTAAGAATAGATTGCTGTGCTCAGTTTTGGATGTCAGACCTTTCCACTCGTCAGTCTGTGATGCCTGAAACTAGTGTTGGGTGCTAGGGAAGGTTAACTGGCTCGTCTGATTCTCCTCATCGGTGTGTGAAGTTGATTGAAAAGTAGTTTCTAGGAACTAACTAAAAATATAACTCGTAGGCACGTTAAAATGTGTCTGACACACAGATGGCGTGAAGTCTGACATCTGAAATGGTAATGGGCAACTCAGTGTGGGTGGTTTGCAATGTCCAAAAATGTCTGCAACGGGTCAATCCTCAAATCTACCATCATTCGTTTGTTAGATTAGTTCTTTTTTTCTCACTCTTCTATTTTTTTTCCCTAAGCATCAAAACAAAATGTATTTTGAAGAGCATTGTTAGGTGATATAATCCCCCCCCCACATCTAATGTTCAAAAATTGTATGTGTTATATGTATATTCTGGATATTTTTTCAATTTCAGAATCGATGAGTTGGTGTGATCTTCAGAGGCTTCTCCAGCTCTTTGTATTTGAGAGCATGCCTTTGACTTCAGTGGATGAGAGTGGCTGTATCAATGGCTGTGATGCGCCAGACCTAACACCATGGGACAGGCCTGTTGAATTTGCAAAGCAGCTCTACTGGAGCAGGATGACGGGTACAATTAAAACACAACATGAGCTATTAGAGTAGGGGTAGGCAACGGTCCTGGGGTGCACTACAGGTTTTAATTTGAAAGACCCATCCATAAACATTCCACTAGCTTCAAGTTAACAAAGAACTGCTTCATCAGGTGTGTTTCAAGATGTTTTTTGCTAAACTGTGCAGGGGCTATGACACAACAAACAAGGTATCCCTCCATTAGAGATTACGGTAAATGGTTACGTTTTAAATAGGAAATTCAAACACATAAGAGTGTTTTATTTTATATTATGCAGATCCATCAAAAAACAATTCTGAGACATATCAACAAACGGTATGTTTTGGAACTAAAGTGCATTTAAATTATGAAAGCATCTTGAGCTAAAAGTAAACATGGAAAAAATGTAATCAAACTGCAGTGTTATGAAGTGAGCACAGATGACCTCCAGAAGACACTGATTCGTCAACTAGATGACTACAACTTCATTGAGAGACACAGTGTTCATGTTTTTCATCAGGTACCAAACTTTATCTAGTATAATATTACATTTGTAAAATTATATTTTATTCTTCCAAAAGTTTTAATCCAAAATAGTAACTTTTCTGCACACCCAGATCCTCCAGTCAGCATCAGAGACTTACAAATGTGTGGAGAGTTTTCACTGCAGCAGAGACAATGCCTTGTACATCTTCTGCCACAATCCCATGAACCCTCAGAGAAGCTGCAGTGAATTCTGGAACGCATCCCTTCACACAGATGTTGGCTTCAGGTACATTTTCCAGTCTTTAAAGTTAAATAGAATTCTTATATGGTAAAATGTTTTATTCGGTTGTCAATTTTCCAAAAGTTTTGAAAATTCAACAAGGTGTTAAAAAATTAGTTCGGTGCCATTCTAGGATAACTAGCAAATATAAACTAACATATATAAACTCACGATAAATGTACCATTCATGATTAGATAATGGAACCTGCTAATAAAAGAGGGTTAAGCAAATGTGTGTTGACCGTTCCACTTGTTAGCACAGTGACATGATCACCAGGTTTTCAGACGAATGGCTTTAGGTTCAACGCTTTAGCTTGGTGCAGTTTAAGGGATAAAAAAGGTCTTCTTAATTTTGGTGCAATTTTTTCAGGGTAAAAAGTACAAGTATAGATACTTTTATGGTTCAAATTCTATCTAATAATTACATTTGCTGGTTTTTGAGCTTCAAGAGAAAAACATTCATAAAAATTCCTTTTGAGAGAATTTGCAGATAAACGTTGAAATTGGTGCAATTTTTTAGGGTAAAATTGTTAGTCTCCGAAGTTTGACCTACTGAAACGTTGGAAGGAAAAGTGAATGTGTGATAAAATAGCTAAGTTTTAAGAGAGCTAAGAGGAGATTTATGGCTGCTCTAGCATCTCTAAAATGGTCTAAAACCACCAGTGCAGTGTATTAAGTTTCTGTACTCAAGAAATGATATACTCTACTCATCTACAAATTTCTACTCTTTAAGGTACTACTTGGAACATGTGGCAGATTCAGTTGCTGATTGGACAAGACACGAAGAAGAAAAATGGCAGATGGAGCAAGAAAGGAAAGAGGCAGAAAGAACTTTCATCCAAACTCCAACAGAGACTGACGGCAAGAGAAATTTTTTTAAAAACTTAATGTCTAATATAAATAGGTCTCTAAGTAGGATCATGTGCTTTAGAATTCTAAATTTCTTTGAAAATTAAAGATAATCAATCATTGAAGTTGTGTCCTCCTTTTAGACTCTTCATTAAAGACTCCTGTTTCAGAGGCATGTGAACAATATATCAGAGAGGACTCTCTAAAAGTGAGCCGTTTATCAAAATGTGCATTTATTATACATACATTCATCTGTTTAACCTAACGCTAGGGTTATGTACTTGGATAAAAGTCTTCTTTTGTTTGTGTTATTAGCTTCTACTGTTCAAATGTATGTATTTTACATGATATAAACATTTATTTTATTTCAAAACTATTTATGCAATATTTAAAAAAAAAACTGAAAACTCACCATCCATATTTGATAACTATTCAGTAACTATTTGGTATTCAGCCAAGCGGTTTCATTATTATTTAGCCAAACATTTTCATTTCGGTGTATCCCTAGTTTAAATCATTATCATTTACAATTGTTAAAGTATTGTTAAAAAATAAAGGGTTTTCAAATAAAGTTGCTCTTATGAGTACTTTGTGGGGCTAGTTTAACTTTGAAGTTAATGAAGTTTGCAGTCAACAACATATTTCTGATATTTGGCTTTACTAGGATTCCAAGATTCCAAGAGCTGAAAGATTAGCAACAAGTCACATTTCCTTCATGTCACAGCCCTGTCATACCGTCTGTCGACTGACCCACTAACCTGATCTTTTTTGACTCAAATCATTTATATTATTGATCATTTCTCGCTGAAAACAGCAGAATGTAGCAAATAGCTGTGAAAATGAAAATAAATACTGCTTAAACTGCTTCACAACACACAGCAAAACTATGGCTGTACTGGTACACAGTTGTTGGATTGTAGCTCTTGGAATTGGAAAATAAACTGCTACAGAACTGTAGGTGTTTTCATCAAGTAAAGAAGGTGTTTGCATCAACTAAAACCATACTCTGCTCAAAAATTTCCAAAGCATGTCAATACTTGTCTGAATTGCTTGCCTGGACATGAAATGGAATGGTTTCAAGCGCTCAAGGTTTTGGCATATACAATGTTCAGGTCAACTAAAGTTGCTCCCATCTGCAGCCAATTAGAATGGTGTTGCTTCACCATTCATAAAACTTCCTCCTAGACTATGGAGCATCAACAGTTTCCTTTACTTTGAAAAAAGTATCTTTGGTTTGTATTGGATTTATGACTCGGGCTCCAAAATATGCTGACTGTTTATTTGGCATAATTTGAGAAATTATAAGTTTTACTAAATAAATTGTTTAGAAATCAACATTCCAAAAAACTTTCAGATTAATTAGAAACTAAACTGTACTTAGAAACGACTAAATGCTTGGAAATGTGATCTAGTGCTGCCTTGTGATTGATGTCATGTGACCTTAACAGGTTTACTCCTGCCATAAGCACTAGTGGACCCCTGGGGCCATGATTTGAATGCTCAGATGGCCAGTGAAAGCAAAGTGAATGAAAGTCAGTCAGTCACAAAATGCCAATTCCATGAGTCCCAAATTGTTTTCCTTTGCAATATCTTGAGAAAGGTGCAACCTGGTGTTGGGTGTGAAATAAAAAAAATGTGACTCTCCTGACCATTAGCACGACACTAATGCAAGGATGGCCAGAGTCATTACTGGAGTGGCATAGTCCCAGCTCGTTCTTGTTCAAACTCTGCTTTAAGACACACAACAAGCCATAAGGACCTTAATTAGTGAGATTGGGTGTTTTGCATGGCAGTTGAAGCTAAAATAAGCTGGTGAGCTGGTGTCCTCATTGCTCACCTCTACCATAATGCTGCAGTGTTGTTTTGGAGTCAATAGTAACAGGAAGTCAATTTATTACTGAAAACGGTTACTAGTAAAACTGAGCACGGACAGGCCAAACATCCTCTGTGCCTTACTTACTTTCCCACATGATTACTGAAGGCTGGAAGCATGTGCAACTAGTCGGTTTGGATCTGGATCTCCGTAAAGTGTCTTGGAAATTGCCTGCTGACATCATCCCTCAGCGCCAGAGCCCATCCACAGACGTCAGCGATAATCTTGAACAGCCACTGCCACAAGGTGAAGACCTGCGCTGGCAGCCTGCATGCCATCTAGACCCAACGTCAGGCCAAATGCTCTGCTAATAGGCATCGAGAGTCAGGGTGCTAACTGGTGTCGTGTGTCTTGCTTACAAACCCTTATATTTGAGAGGCTTTCTGCTGTTTGTGTTTGGTGACATGGTCTTACTGTATTTGACACCATCTTCCGCTGCTAACGGTGATGCTTTGTCTTTATAGATCATTTTGTTAATGGAAAATGGGACCAGAGTTTCCTGTTCCCAGGAGGAAGCAGTTCACGCAATATCAGCTCTTCTTCATCCACCTACAGCTCTTCGACACCCCGCCCGAATGTGACCAATCAGAGCAGCACTACCACAACCTATATATCAGGCAAAGGTATTCTGTTTTTAATATTAATTTAATAATTAAAACAACTATTTTTTGTTGTATTGCACATTATTAAATTAGTTCTTGAAATAAATGTGCTGTTAACCTTGATAACCTTGTTTTTTATTTAATAACTAGAAGATTCAAGCCATTCAAGCACACAATTAATTCTTCGTTCAAGCACAGTAAGGATTTAATGTAGATGAAACGGATCTTTTTTCGACAGTTTATTTAGAATTTTCGTGCAGATTTTGTCCATTTTGAAGAAGGTTAATGTTAATTATCCTAAATATAAAATAAATTAGATATGACAAGTTGGTCTGGAATAAAGATTTAGAATGTTTTATTTGAAAAACTCTGTTTTTATTTATTCAGGAGACTCAACTACTCACGTGTTTGATATCAGAGAGGGTGGACTTCTCCAAGAGGATGTGATGCTGAGAAAGCGCTCGGAGAACAGACATTATACTGACGGGGATGGAGTTAGGGACTCCATCGTCATAGGAGACCTATCTTCTGAATTTCTGGAAAAATTAGGTTTGTGAATCCTTATCTGCTTGCACATACTTTCAATGGAAATGAATGAAGAATATAGCAAGGTGCTGCTTGGCTGGACTCGGCTCCATTTTGGCTTTTGTTCTCTTTCTTTCCTATACGCCTGTTTCTTTTATGGATCTTATCTTCTCATAATGCTCCGGCTGCCTGCTGCCACTTTTGCTGCCTGGCCTGCCATGGCTACCTCTCAGGGGTCTCTAGCTTCAGCCAGACTGCATCTGGCAGCTACAGCTCGAGCTCCAGAGCTCACGCGCAGACTCGAGAGGTCAACGATGCTCTACAAAACCTGGAGAGTGTTCTTCAGGGTGAGTCAGGCAAAAACAAAGTAATACAATTAAATTGAACAGATTAAATTACTTCAAATAAGTGTATTATTAAAATTCTAGTTTATTTAATTTTTTTGTTAATTGTAGTGTAAGATTTTGAAATTACTTTATGTTAATAGTTATCTAGATTAAGTTCTCTGTGACAAAAATATATGTTCTAAATTCAGGTTAAGATTTTTAAGGAAAACTGTAACACTACCAGTCTTAAAGTTGTAAAACAGTTCAGATTACAATGTTTTAGAATATTGTTTAATAAAAGTCTATTTTGCCGTATACACACTGTTTTAAGGGTGTTCTTCCTCTGCAGCTGTGAATTACATCATCATTTTCAGAATGTCAGCACACTAGGTTAGGAAATCTAATACTGTACAGCAGTTGGTAAGGGGTGGATTGAAGCAGAATAGTGGGATTATTCAAGCAGGAGCTTCTGACCGCATCCACAAATACAAAAAACAATGTGTTTTTATGCAGTTTTTGCAAAATAAACAAGAAGAAGGTTCTAGCATTGACAGCTATTGTAAAGACATTTAAAAATCCATCCATCTTCTTGTCAGCTTTTTCCCTTTCGTTGTTGCCACAGCAGAATGAACCACTAATTCATCTAGCATATGTCTTATGCAGCTGATGCTTTTCCAGCCGCACAAACTCAGTCCCACTCATACACTATGCACAATTTTGATGTTCCCAATTCACCTGTACCGCATGGCTTTGGACTTGTGAGGGAAACCGGTGCACCCGGAGTAAACCCATGCAAACTCCAAACAGAAATCCCAACTGACCCAGCCGAGGCTCGAACCAGCGACCTTCTTGCTGCTGCGAGAGAACCGTGCTACCCACTGTGACGCCCTCATTTAAAAATCATAGACATTAATTTTTTCCACCGCTGCAATGAGCTTTGAAGCCTCATTATAACAAAAAGGTCGCCGGATAAAAAAACCTTACCTTATAACTCAGAAAAACACGGATTGGTTTACTGATTTTTTTAGTTCACTCTCAAACCATTATTGAAAAACTTTGATTGTTGAGAATCATCTGCTTGTTTTGTTTATTACTTAGTTTGACCACAAAGTGCATTGAAAGGTGCCTATCATTCATCTCTTGTGAGTGGAAATCAGCTCAGAATTTCTGATGTTATTTTATTATTACTAAATGTATACAAATTTCACACTGAATTCATGCTAGTCAAGTTTTTTTAACATTCATTTATATATTTATAATCAAACCTAAATAATTTGAGCCATATCTTTGACATGAATGATAATATTTCGATTTACTATGAAAAGGATTAATCCTTTTAAAAGAGCAAAACAGTGTTTTTTCTTCAACGATAAAGAAATTAAGGAAGATAAATTCCATTGTATTTTGCATGCTTCTTAGATCATAAATATGCATCATTGTATTTATTAATGAAAAGCCTATCAACAGCCTTACAATGTGAAAAGTAGCATTAAATCATGAAATTAATTTAAATACACCGTTTCTGATATTAAATTATTTTTAAAATCATTTAAATATGAATTTACATTCACTAAGACCTTTTATTTTTCTGCATTTTGGTGACTAAAACTTTTTTTTTCATGTGGCTAAACCTAATGTGACTTCCAAAAACAAAGCAAAGTTAGAAACAAGAAACAAGAAGTTGTATATTCACCATGAACGCTGGATTATTCACAGAAATGAATCTGGAAAAGGTCTGTAATTAAAAGCAGGGATGCTCAGCCAGTTCTGTGCTATTTTCCATTTCTGACCGTAAAATCTATATGTTGTTTTGAAATGTCTGTGTTGTATGGTTTGGCATTTTTCCATCTGAACTGTGTCTGCCCTCAGTCTCTAGCTTGAATGCCGGTGTTCCTGAGACTCCCAGCAGACTGGTGTTTTCTGCTCTGGGGCCCACATCCCTCAAAGTGAGCTGGCAGGAGCCTCGCTGCCAGAGTGATATCCTGGGATACTGTGTGCTTTACCAGCTCATCAACGGAGGTGAAGCACCCTCAAGCTCACATGCATGACTGCATCACCTCTTAATACATATTAATTTATGATTTCATTATTTCGGAATTTAATTGTTCTGTATTCCTGTTTCAGGAGAGACTAAGACCATCGAAGTGAACGACCCATCTCAGAACTCAGTACTGGTTCAGGATCTGCTGCCCAATCAGTCTTACATCTTCAGGGTGAAGGCAAAGAGCCAGGAGGGCTGGGGGCCTGAGAGAGAAGGGGTCATCACCATTGAGTCCACCGTCGACCCGAAGAGTCCCATGAGTCCAGTGCCCAGTGGGTATCAGAGAGCTCCTGTTCTCACATGAGAGCAGCTTAAATTACATTAAAGTACACTTCGAGTCAAAGCAAATTTTAACGATTAGGCCACAAAGCAACACGCATGTAAATAAAAAAACGATTCTACAAAATATTCTAATCTTATACGTAATGCTGTTTAGGGTCACCATTTACGCTCAGCACCCCGAGTGCTCCAGGACCCCTGATCTTCACCGCATTGAGTCCTGACACACTGCAGCTCAGCTGGGACAAACCCCGTAAACCCAACGGGGACGTGCTGGGGTACGTGGTGACGTGCTCCCAGCTGCACAGTGGAGGTACGTCCCGTCAATCCATGTCATCTCGATGGTCCACATTTCAATTTAAACCACGTTATCCTCCTTATTTTTCCCTTAGATCAAATTTTCTGTCTATTTTTAAAACATTTCAAATTGTTGCTGTTTTAAGCTTAAAAACAAGTCTAGAACCTGAGACCAGGAGTGCCATTATGGTTTGTAAATGATTGAGTTTTGAGACTATTTAGAACTCCTTCTGTAGCCCCACCCACCAGCCCTTAACCAATAATGATCTGGAGGCTGGTGGATAAAAAGGTTCTTTTGGATGTCTGTTCATTTTTCAAACACCAGTTAGAGGGGCTTCTGTGTTACATTAGTCTGAGTTACAAGCTGGAATCATTCATTTCTTCATATCATGATCATATTTGAGGCATGGATATGTAAATTGCATGCCCCTCATGCAGTCACAATGATCTCTATTTAAATCCATTTGAATCCAGATCCAAACATTCTAGCTGTGAGCCAGTACCAGAATGTGTGCTCTTTTTATATAGAATTTGGAGGTTTTCCAAATCCCTTTTAACCTCAATGAGGTGTCTATAGATCTGCTCTGCAATCGAAAACTACTCAATCTCCATTATCGTAATTATCACCAGCTGTAAAGCGATGAAACATAAAAATGTTGCAGCGTGTGAATTTGCCAAAAATGGTTGCTGAGGCAGATATGAACATAAACAGTAAATCAGTTGGAGTGATAAATGTAAGTACATCTTTGATTTGGTGAGTTATAAAATTGGAATTATGTAATCTTATTTTATGTAAATGATGAACGAAATGGCTTAAAATTATACTAGTGATTGATAAATGCTACCTCTTAGGCTATGTTCAGACTTCTGCCCAAAGTGAACCAAATCTGATTTTTTTGCCCTTCATTTCAGGACAGTTTAAACAGCTAATTTTTTTCAATTCTGACCCAGATCTCTTTCATATTTGTTCCTGATTATAAACATATCTGATGTTTTTGCAATTTGATCGCAGTCTGAACAGCCAGCTCGCAATTATCCGAGTTTTGCATCATCGAGCCCAACTTAAACAGTTTTCATAGATACGACTTGCTGGAGAAGACACACTTGATTTCACCAAAAATCAGAATTTGGCATTAAGACCTGCAGTGTGATTGTAGCATTATTTACTTCTGATCAACAAAAAATGTCTTTGTTTTGCTGTTTGCAGGAGATGGCCGTTCATTCCAGGTGGATGGAAATGCTGCCACCTCTCTGACTGTGTCTGAGCTGAAAGAAAACTTGCCGTACAAGTTCAAAGTTCAAGCGCAGACCACACAGGGCTTCGGACCCGAGCGTGAGGGCATCATCACCATTGAATCCCAGCATGGAGGTCTGTGACTCAAATCTTCTTAAATGAAATCATATTAAAGAATGAAAGCCATTGCTGGATTTTATTTCCTTGTTACTCTTAATAAAAAAAGACAGAAGACTCTCGCGTTTTCCTCTCAGGCTCCATGTCTCAGTTCAGCAGTCAGTCGGTCACAAGGAGAGAAGTTTTTCAGCTGCCCACAGAGGTCTCTTCACAAACCATGTTCTCAGAGCCCTTCATGACTTCGGGTAGGAACACAATCACACAGCGTTAAAAACCTACGCTTGTTACATGCGTGTGTGTTGAAGTTTTAGCAGAAAGCTAGTCAAAATACAGTTAATTTAAGATTAATCATGTCAATATTACAATAAAAATATTGATTATTAAATAATTTGCTGTTATTTTTGTGAAGATTGATATACATATTTGCGTTTGTTCATAAAAATAAATAGGTTTCACAAGTTTATCAATCTTCAAATACATTTACCACTTTACTGACTGCATGTATATATTTGTTAACATTGTCTATAGCAGCTGAAAATAAGATTTATAATAATTGAAAATAATATTCTTTAAGATTACCTTTTGTCTATTTGTGTTTGCAGACGGGATGATGATGACGTCAAGTCGGCAGGTGACGACGACGACGACGACGAGCGGGGGTGTCATGCGGCAGATGGAGATGGTGCAGAGAGGAGGAAGCGCAGCCATGCAAAGGTTAGAGAAAAAATAGTACGAGGCCTAAACTGCACCCACAGCAGCGCGGAGATCTCAAGTCACATTCCTGCTGAGATTATGGATTGCGTGGATGGCTGTTCAGTCTTAAAGCCTTTCTCTTTCTGAATCTAAAGACCTAAAACTATGTGTGCTATTTTGAATCCTAAATACATCATAAAATACAATGAGTCAATTTATTCATGTTTAATAGAGTAAGAAACAGCTGTCAAGTTATGAGTTTGTTTTATTTTTAGATTATTTTGAAGTTGTTTATATTGTTCTGGTTTTATTCACCTTCTATGTGGATGTGCAGTGATTCATGGATTATCATCTTTTCTGATCAAAATTTGTTTTTCATATTTTACAGTTGTTACTTGTGTAGCCTTTCTATTCATTGAACAAATGTGTTAAATATTAGAAAGTGTGTTTAACATCTTTTCAAAGCAGAAAATCAGTAAACGCCGTAAAGCACTTATGCACTGTAAGATGGTGGAGAGCGTTCATAAAATATCACCTTTTGTATACATTTGTTTTGATTATGTTTATTCAAGTGTTCTGGCATACATGCTGTTTTGGCAAAGCTCTTCTTTGACTTCATAGAAATTTGAATGTAATGGTACTTTAATCCGAAAATTTTATTAATTTCTTAATGTAAATGTTACTGAATTTTTTATTCTTCGGCAGGTAGTCAGACATCACTTTTTAACGTGAATACTATTTTAGTTTGCTTGGTTTGAAATTCACAAACTTTACTTTACCTGCTCTTCATTACTTGCATGGAAATAAGTTTGTTGTCTACTATAACTTTGCAGATTGGGGCAAATTTGTCATCATATATTTTGCCATAATAATACAAGTACATTGTATTTATGTTATTTTAAAAATGTGTCTGTTTTCATTTATCATTGATTGTGATGGGATGTAATAGTATTTAAGAATAATAAAAATAAATGAAAGCATCTCCTTTTATATAGCACTTTTCTGCATTTCCATACACTCAAAGACGCTATACAATTATCACAGCATTATTCATTCACTCCACATTCACTCTCTGGTGATGATAAGCTACCTTGGTAGCCCTTAGCTGCTCTGGGGCAGTCTGACAGGACGTGGCTACCATTCTGCACCTACGGCCCACCAGTCACACACATCCATACAGGGCAATGTGGTGAAGTGGCTTGCCCAGAGCCACGATGACAGAGTGAACTTAGCGGGGATTGAACCACCAATCTTCTGGTTACAGGACACCTTGATTTACCACTAACACACAGAAAATGTTTCAAGAGTCAGATACATATCTTAACATAATTAGAATTAAATAACATTCAAGGTGAGGAAAAACCTTTTTTTTTTTTATAAAGGAAATATTTTTTTTCAGAGATATTTATTAGAGTTGTAATGGGAAAAACAATTAATTACATTTTATGTAAACTATTCAAACACATAATTTAAAAAAACAAAACATACAAAAATGTAGCAACACAATTGAGCATTTACATTGGCCAAATTTACAACAATAAAATAATGACTGTGCAATTTTGTAAACAAAGCTGCGCACTTAAATTTTTTTTTTTTGACTGTTCAAGCTATAGCAATTTTATTTTCAAATTAATTCCAAATGAAAGCTTTTTAACACATTGACTGGAACAAAATCTAGATATTTTCCTACATAAATCATTGTTTCATTCTTGTTGGTGTAATTTACAATTTTATATGTTTACAATATTTAAAAAGTTAGTTAATTGAAGTTATTTCACTTAGCTATGGACTTTTCATGTTTACCTTTATGTTCATAACATAAAAATGTGGCTATTTAGCAATTTAAGGGTACCGCACACCTACATGAATTCAAATGTGCGTGTTAACACACACATTCGCTAACTTCATACTTCCACTCTCAACTTTTAATGGTCAGATAGCAACAAGACAAGCTTCTCAATATCCATATTCTTCTCTGTTGTTTTCTTTGACCTCAGGTATTTTTTTCTTCTTCTCTATATCCTCTTCTGAGGTTGATGCCCTACCTAGATGCTCTTATGTCCCAACAGCAAAACTAACATCAAAAGCACTTTTATTCATTTAGTCATTTCATCATTTATCACTGATTGGGCCGCAATATTTCACTTCACAAAACAAAAACAAAGTAACATGGCAGACACAGAGAACTTTTTTTTCATTCACAGCCATCGCTCAGACAATTGTGTGACCTCAAATCAGCGTTCATTGTTTTGTCTCAATTGGCATGCCCTCGCAACAATTCATCTACGCGTGTGATAACCATCAGTGTACAGTACTGAAATTTACCCACAGCCCAGTAATTCTACATGATTGGGGGTGTGCAGAGAATAGAGATAGAAGTGCAGATTTAAATAACAGTATGCAGCACAAAACATTAGATTTTTTTGTGGCATATATTAATTTTGCAATGTGTTCTTATAAAAAGAAAATCATTTTAAAATAGTTTATAATAAATATACAATCATATTAATTTTGTGAGAAAAATGAAAACAAAACGGTGTTTTTGAAAACCTTCTAATTTAACTTATTAACAGTTATTTAGTTGCCTAGAAATGTGCATTTTTTTAACATTTAACCAAAGATATCAAGTTTGAGTAAGTGCTTTTGACGAGTCTGGTGCTGAGGTCAGACTACCAGTCCTAAAGCGCAATTGTGCATTCTTTAAGTGTGTTTTCTCACATTGCTAACAACATGCTAATGCTATTCATCTTCTGTGTGAATGAAATGCAACTTCAATGCATGTGCAGAAGCTGACATGGCATGACCTGGCCGTCATGAAAAGTATCCAATAATGGTCACCTGTAGGCAAATGTTTCAAGACAACAAAATCAGATTTGTATTACAATCTGAACATAGCCTTGGAGCACTGTGCTCAGTTTTTGCCAATTTAGCAGACCTAAAAAGGCAATCCTGATTAAATAAAGATAGATTCGCCTGTGATCCCATCAGCTTTAGATAATCATCATTCTTGTTCCTCAGAAGTGAAATCAGCAAAATAGACATTGTCCCTTACAGAGACACGGCTCCCTTAGATCTGCAGGCCTGATCGACATCTCATGCAGCATCTCCACCATCCCGAACAAGGGGTACAGCTTTTCAGTGAACCTCTCACTGTATGTAAAGATGTGTGCCCGCTTCTGGGTGTCGTAGAAGGACAGCTGTCCCTCTTCATAGTCCAGGTAGACCCCAACCCGGCGTGGGATTAGCCTCTGGGGGAGGGGGGTATTCGGGACAGTCAGAGCCTTGAGCTCAGAGCCTCTCTCCAGCCTAAGGGTGAAGTAGCCACTCTGGGTGTTGAGTGACCTGTAGCCTTTGCATAAGGCAGATTCTGTGGCTACTCCAATGCGCCAGTCACGCTCGCCCACATCCAGCTCCCAATAATAGCGTCCTGAAGAGAAGCCATCCAAGCCCAAGCAGCAGCACCACGCATCGAAGCGGCGTTTGCTGAAGATCACATTCCTCCTCTCAGGAGTACAGCGCAGACGCTTACAGTCGTCAGAAAGAAGCAGGGCCGGGTGAGCAGTGTCTGGGTCAAAACTCACCTCCACTGGAGCGAAAACAGAGCAGTGAAATTTATTTTAAAGTATCTTTATAAAAGGTTTGATCAATAAATTATTCAACATTTGATCTGTAGAATAAATGATCTGTGAATAAATAGCTTTCATAGAAAGGCCCTAACAAACGTTGGATATAATGGAGGTTATGTGAAGCGGTTATGTTCTAATTCCCGTTGTGACGACAAGCTGCCAGTCGTGAAAAGAACGACACGATTTCAAATCTACTATTGTGCATTATAGAGTAGATGCTCTGAGTGCCCTTTAAATAGAATAAATAATACAGGTTAATAATTGTGAAGGTATCAACATGGTTGAAACATAAGACAAATCAGAGTCTAGTCTAGTAATCTCTAGCGAGTCTAAACTGAACACTTGTAAGAGATGGCACATTTTGTCGTTAGCATCAATAGAGTTGTGTTTCATACAGTACGGCCATCTTTTTGTAGACACAAGGTTCTAAAAAAAAAAAAAAGAAAAAAGTATATCATCTTGTAGGCTTCTTAAAAGCAAGGTATATTGGTCTTAAGTTATGATTTTAACTACTGCGGGTTGTGTTGAAAAAATTTTAAAAACACATTTGTTTTAGTTGAAATAATAAACTTTTAAAAACTGTTTTCTGATATTTACCAGAAAGCAGATGCAATGAGGGGTAGAGAGCACTTGCAGTCAGAAAAAGAAATGCTGTCTTTTAAAATAATTGTAACACGTTATATCAGCATAGTATAATTTAGAGAAGACAACAAAAAAAAGTCTTGCAACAGTGGTAGTGTGAAGTTGAGATTTTCTTTTTTTGATGGACGTTAAAGTAAAACAGTTTATGCCATCAATGCTAATTATTTAGGATGTTGACAAAATAAATAAATAAAACAACTCTTACATACCTGCAGCATCACAAATCCAGTTCCATGCTGAATGAAGCAAGAGGAACATTTGAGAGTTACAACAAAGGCAATTGATTTTTTTATATTTAGATAAATAGCGCACTGTTTCCTACCTGTGTGAGGAACATAGCCAATGCAATCTAAAGTAGAGTGAGAGATAAATAACAATGTTGCATTTGAAAAACTAAAATATAAAACTTTCTAATAACGGTCTCACCAATCCTCTGACGCTTTTGTTTCTGTGCCAGCCATAGCCTTGGAATGAGCTCCTATAAAAGGTTTGAGTTCCGTGTTACTGATGGTGGTAACCACAGGGACTGCATTAATGCAAAGGTTTTGACTGATGTGTTTTCTATCTGGTTGGTTAATGCCTAACCTTGCTCAGATGTTGACCCAGAACCACTCCTATGAGGAGCTCTATGGCTGACTGCAGATTTGACAGGTTCCGGCGCTTCCACTGCATCTCCAGATCATCCAGAGTCATCAGCACAGCCTCACCGGGCCAGATACCTTGCTGAAGAAAACCCAGAACTTGTCAGCCATAACACGACACACTTGCTGTAATCTAAATCAAATTACTATACAATTTTAGATGTGTTTATTCACTTAATTTAAACATATGTAAGCAAATGTATTTGCTGAAGCCAATTCATATTGATGGCATAACTTTTAAAATAAGATCTTTCAAAAAGCAACTGAAAACTCTTCTATTCAGGGAAAACCTACTATAAAAAAATTTACTTTCTTTTTTTCCTTCTCTGTCCATCTTCTTCCTTTATTTTCTTCCTGCTATGGCTTTTTCATTAGTTGATTCAATTTCTATTATGAGCAAACTAAGATAGACTTTGATGGTTTTACAGATTGCATTTTGTCTCTCCCCTACTGCAAGTCGATTTTGGACAAAATCGTCTGCCAAATGCACAAATGTATTGTAAATGTAATATTTTATGGTAAGCGTCACATTAAATAATTTGTTGCATTGTTAATTCAGTTTATTTCTCTGTATAACGTCCAGACATTACTAATATTAGAACAACCTTTAAGAGCTATAACGTAGAACCAATTTCTATCTTCGGTTGTTCGATAATTTTTTTATTTTATAATGGTTTTCAGACCAAACATGTAAAATTATTTAAAATCTAAATAATTAAATGGAATTTGACACACATGGTTCTTAAAGATGTGGATGTTTCCTGGACATCTTAAGAAGTTCAGCGAGGTTATTTGTACTTGATACTTCTCTAACATTATTTACTGATCTCCAGTTGCTCCTCTCTCTCACACACGCGCACACACACGCACGCACGCACGCACGCACGCACGCACGCACGCACGCACACACGCACACACACGCGCGCGCGCACAGCATTCTGAGAAGCTCATCAATGATTGAGAGGCCTTTAGAAAGGTGATGCTATTGAAAGGACACCTGTCTTTGTGGATTTAA
This sequence comes from Danionella dracula, assembly GCA_900490495.1. Lineage (NCBI taxonomy): Eukaryota > Metazoa > Chordata > Actinopteri > Cypriniformes > Danionidae > Danionella > Danionella dracula. The sequence continues at coordinate 1,505,504 of UELW01000089.1, forward strand.
AGGCGTGTAATTTTATCGATCTTTAAACACGTCTAGTATTCAGGATAATGTGTGAGGCTATTATTTAGCCATTTGAAGGTTGACTTCCCAGAAGAGTGGAAAGCCTGAGGCTCATGGTGACTCAACTGAGGATTTGAACTCAGGCTATTAAATCATCAAGTGAACGTTAGGATTTAATGCAAACACTCTCTTACTTTGAAAGCAACCAGGCACAGGACATGTTTCATCTACAAGGATTGGCCTCATCAAATCAGTTTTTACTCAATCTATCCATACATCTCGTTAAAACGTTAGACCACATCAGTTCCACAGATATTTTGATCTCTTCTTCATGAAGAAAAATATTTTTTAGGTGACTAACATATAATTAAACTAAATCTAATTCATCTTAAAAAAAAAAAAAACAGGTGAATAAATACAAAAATAAAACCTCCAATTCATCATAGTAAATTATAAGAAGCTAAATTTGACTTAGCAACTCAAATGTTTTTATATTGCGCTTTTTTAGCAGTTGCTTGAAGGCAGCTTTCCAGAGCCTAATGTGGATCAAACCTTCCTCATGAGCTCTTAGGCTACGCAAGTTTATCTGTATAGCACATTTTGTACACAGGGTAATTCAAAGTGCTTTATATTGGAAACAAGGAATAAAAAGAAAGTATATAAAATAAAAACAAGTTTTGTTAAATGAAAAGAAAGATTGAGGGTGAAATGCTAAGATAAAAATAGTTTGGACGTTGGTGTTAAGTTCCTTCCGAGATCAGGAGGTATAATTATCTGATATATACAGGGATGTCTAATAGTATGAAGAAAGTGATTTAAGATGACAAGTAATCCCTAACGTATTATAAAAGCCTGGTTTACACCAATTTTTTGGTCAAATAAAGTAACACTTCAGTGTTATTAAGTATTCACTTAATATTTTCAGCTAAAAATGCCCTTATGTTCATATTTCCTGTGAGCACAAGCTTGGTTCTTCTCACACTGGTGGAAAGTCATCATCTAAATACATCTCAAATTTGGGCGTCTGCCATAAAATCTATGACCATGAGAAACAAGCGATAATATCTGGTCAAAAAACATGTTAAATGGGAATTCTTGGAGTAGTCTTGTTTGAGTTTGATGATGTGAGGGGATTTGTATGGGCTGCTCACAGGGTGTGCGTTTCTCTGTGCCCTGGTCCAGTCCAGGATGCTCCTCTTGTATGGGCCCATATCACACTCTCCCCCGTGCTCCAACATGCTCAGAAGATGAGCCTTCCAGTCACGCTTTTCTGCATGAATATCTGCATAAACCTGCACATGGTTCTCGGAGCTTTCCTGCAGAAGTACACAAAACAAAGACTAAGACAAGGTCCATTAGAAGACAATCAAAAACAAACAAGAGTGAAAACCTCAATTAATCTTTTGTAAGTAGAAAAACACTAATACAATTCCATACTTCGAACATTGCAATTTAAACTTTCCTTTACCGTATTTGATGAAATGTCCCAGTACATTAAACCACATGCTATTAATATTTTACCACATGACATTTAATGAAAGTGGTTTTGAATATGACTACTTGAACTAACTTTATGCCCTTGATCTGACATTTGTGAAGCAGTAACCTTTTTAATAAGCAGTCTGCGTCATGCTCAAATCAATACCTTTGATTTTAGTGAGGGAAAAAGTGATGACGAGAAGCTTTTTAAAAGCACAGCAAATCCCCAATGCAGACATCCAGGAGCAACCAAACCTCAATGCCTTTCACAATAGTACAAAACTGGAAGAACCCATCAGAACCTGAACCATTCAGTCACAAATAAAGGTTAAGCTACGAGAGAAAACGGTTGAGCTGGTTACCAAGATGACCGTGTCTAAAGTGGGACTCTCTCTAAATATAAAACAAGTTCTAAGCAAAAATAGTCCATCTGTGATTAAACTCAAAGATTCTGAGCAAAAGTGTGTGGAAAAACATGATGCAGCTCCTGTTTTTATCAGCTGCGGAATGTCAGCAGAACAGCACATTCATAAAGAAATGACTTTTTAGGCCTTAAAGTACTTTATGTGAAAATGATACTGATCCAATTCTTCTGAAGATATGTGACCATTAGCAACATGGAAATGCACCTACATACTTTGTTATAGCAGTCAATAGAATTGTTTTCATGAACAGCTCTGCAACATGATTAAGGACACTAGTGGTTGGATGATAACAATGAGACCTTTAATTATTATACACCCTTTCATTCAATACTCTATTCGAAACTTAAGTAATAGAAAACATTCATAAATAGCAAATGGCATACATGTTTAAACAAAAAACTATTAATAACACATATTTTGGCCTCACAGAGGGAACTCCTAAATTTACTCTAACTGATCCTCACTAGGACTTTAAAGAATCTTTGCTAAAGAAGCGCTATATAAAACTGATTGATTGATTAATTATTATTAAATTAATTCATAACGCATCATTGTTGAATCAAGATCTCTCACCTTCATCTCTACGATGTTTGCAGTCTCCATGATGAACTCTCGACAGCTTTCCGGAGGCCAGACGTCCTCTCCCGTCCAGATGTGAGACAAAATATCTGACCTCTGGAAGACATGTGAATTCAGCTCAGAGTCTGAAATTTCACTCTATACACTGTGCATCAGATCTAGAAGGCACAGCAAATGATTGAACACTGCATAACAAATAGTTTTCTTTTTCAAACTAGACTGCCAAATATAACCGGATGTTGTGATCAATATCTTCAGTTTGGTTTCATTCACAATACTCTTGTATATAAAGAGAGAAGAAATCAGACTCGGACGGAATTATTCCCTACGAGTGTTTTTCCTTACCTGACAGATCCGGTTGAGTTCCCGCGCCAGCTCCATTATAAACAGCTGGCTCTCTGTTAACACTGCTTTCTTCTCATTCTTCACTTTCTTACGCGTCTCCTGTGGAGTTTTCCAAATAAAATCAAAGTAGCGGTTAAAGTAGTGAAATAATGGATCTTAGGTGAAACATCTGTATGGTACCCAAATCAATAAAGCATTTTCTTGGACCTAACATTAGCACTAGTGTACTGGATTTTTATGAAATGTCAACATTTTTTATTTGATTTTATGAACCACATCATTATAACTGTGGTCAATTCTTACTTCACACAAGGTATCAAATAAAACAGCAGGAATTGGCTGACAAACAAAAAACAAACAAAAAAAAAACACACGCACACATGCACTTATAGCTATTATAAAATGTATGCAAATATCTGAGCATGAATATATTTCATTTCAGTCATTAAAAATCAACTCTGCTACAGTCCCCATCTTAAAAAGTAATATTTAGAATCTTCTTTTGTTACATTCTACATAACCCTTGATAAAACTCTTTTTTTGTTGTTGCCAGATTTGACAACTTTACTTTACAAGCTTGTCAGCCTAATGTTGTATTGTGTCAAACACTTACATAATTCCTGTCATATTAGCCTAAAACCCAAAACTTTAAAAGCTAGAAATGAAATAACTAAGCAGTACCTTGAGTCGGAACTTGAGCTTCTTGGCCGGCTCGATCAGGAACTGAAGGCAATCTTTGATCATGCTGCCAGACTGATGTGATTCTCGAAGAAATCTGAAGGACATCAAGTTAGCAGATCCGAGCAAAGAAGCAAAGTGAGAGCTGAGATGGGAAGCACAAGAATCTGTGGTACAGCCGGCAAGGCTATGAAAAGCCCTTACTCGAAAATCTCAAGACTCAGGTTGCAGCAAGGCAGTATTTTTCGATCATGCTGCACCTCTGCTCGGTGGGTCCAGGTTCAGAGAGACCCAAGGGAAACAGTAAGAGCGCTTTTAATGAAGCTGGAAGACCAGCGGGACGCGGATAAGCTGAATCTGCATGTCTTCTCAGCATTTCTCTAACAAACCCACGAAAGCTTTCAGAGTAGCTCCTCACTCACCCAATGCTTCCGTCCGAGACGCGATTTCTTGCCAAACTCTTCTGCTTATAAGAATCGAAATACTAGATGTCTAGAAAAATCACTGTGATTTTTACATAGACAAGCAATGTATCTCAATGACTCTAATGTTTGTGTGGGGAATTATGAATACCACATTTTTTTTATATTTGTCAATAAAGTAAATTAATTGTTTAAAAAAAGGTACAGGTTGATTCAATGTGTAAGGCCAAAATCACAAATCAAATTCGTTTTTTGACGAAATATAAAGATTTGTCATCTTGCTACCTTTAAAATAAATGTAACATTACAAAAATATCAAGATTGCATTGCACCATAGGCAAATGAAATCAGTTATAGATTTGACTCTGGATTTCGATTACAAAATATGACATTAATATTCCTCATCTTTTAGCAAGTGTTTTCTTCCCAAGTTTGTATATGTGGAGTCAGTTTTGTACCACGTCTCGTGTCGGTGATCTGAGACATGAAAGATGTAAACTGTGATTTGATTAAGCCAATTTTAAAGTTTGTCTTAAAAAGAAAAAGTTGTTGGTTAAACCCAATAGATCATGAACCCCATGTCCAGAAAACATACCAAGATCACATTATAGCTAAAAGCCAAACTTGACGAATACCCCCATACAAGAACAAGCACCCAGAAAACACTATATGTGGGAGGAAATTATAGAAAAACAAATAATATGTGGAGAAATAGGCTAATTCAGAATTTTAGCATAGCAATTTTAGCAATTTGAATTTTAGCATAGCAATGTTCGTCAAATCAGATTAAAGATTTGCCACCAGTCCCATTCCAATCTTGACTCTTCTTTAGTTACATTGTGTAGCAAGACCAGTAGAATGGCACCATTACAGATACATGTTCATGAGGCAGTATTTATACAAAAATCCTACTGAAAATACAATGTAATGTGCATAATAATTTAATGTGCAATTAACCTCATGGGTTAATAATCCTCTGACGCAGAAGTTTTAATGGCAGGAGAGCAGGGAAGTTGGCCTTGGTTTGTTCAAACTGCACAGCTCGGGCCGACATGCACTAAAGCAGCGTTTAAAATCTATTCGTGACCAATAACGTTGTGAACTATATTTATTTTGAATTATTAATAAATTTTTGTTGCAGCCCCAAGACCTTTCTGGAAATTTAATTTGTAGCTGGTCTAAAACACAATTTAAAACTACAGAAGAGATGAGTTTGCAATAGGAAAAACGCTTTTAATATAATCAGTTTAAACTATACTATTGTAGACATGTAGTAGTAACATGGCCAGTAAGCCTCCCACCCAAAAACCCCATAACATCGTGCCACAGTAAATACATATCGTACTCTAGACAGTTACCTGGAAATCACGTTTACCACTAAGTAGTGATGTGTCGTTCATGAATGAATTCGTTCTTTTTGAACGACTCTTTAATGTGACTCTGTAGGAACAAATCGTGTAAGAGAAGGATTGGTTCAGTGGCGCATGCGCAGCATTCTTCTGGTTTTCCGAGCATAACACGCTCATCATTGACGACAAGAGAACGAGAGGAGCCGGAGGACTCGGGAAAAGAACAAATCTTTTCTGTGTCCGGCTCAAACTGCATTTGGTAAACATTAGGGAGCATCACATGACAGAAGGCCCCGGGGCCGGACTGAACTCATTACCATCAGAAAGAAGACTTTAACCTAAACACACATCAGAGCTGAGCTGAATCAGACTAAAAGACCTAGGTAGGCTTAATTAAAATATGTTTTTTGTCTTCCAGCATTATAGTTTTGTCTTATTTGTAGTGTGATTTGGGTTTGTGTGTATACTAAATGTGTTAGGGAAGAAACACACAACATTTTATTGGTATTTTACTAAAATGATTGAAATGAACGAAATGACTCGAAAAAAGATTCGTTCATTTTGCTGAGCGGGACTCAAAGATCCGAGTCGGTGAAATGATCCGAAGTTCCCATCACTACCACTAAGCCTGCGTGTTTCCCGCCAGCACGTTTCACGTCACACCACGTGCAGGACGTGACTAAAGTCATCTTAAAAAGGACTTGAGAGATTGAGAAAGGAAGCACGTGAACAAGCGCAAGGAGCAGCTCTCACTGATCCTTTAAGCGAATTAAAGCAGGGAGGACCAATCTATGTTTGTGTTTTTGTGGATGACAGGACTCGAGGAGCAGAACTTGCAGTTAAAAAAGAACAGTATATATCTAAACGATTCACCTTTTTGTGATGCATGCACAGAAATAAAAATATTGATAACATTGTAATTGTAAAAGAAACCATTCTGGAAATATTTGGTCCCGCAACATTAATCAAATGTATAAAATGTGGGGTAGGCTAACAACATTCACGTCTTTTAATAACAACGACCGAGGATAAATAATAACTTACAAGCAGACGTTATCATAAATCATAGAACACCAACACAGCTGCTAATTATTTCAATAACCCTTACCAAAAAAGTCACAAATTAATAGGACACGATAATTGTTAACTTGCATGCCTTTCACTTCAAACTCAAAGACCTACAGAAATGTTTACACAGCACTGACAGCTGTCAAGAGATAGGTCTACATTTAATAAAATACGTTAGTACACTGCTAATTTCTGATAATTACGAAAGAGAACCATTAAAGAATAAACACTAAACATACCTTAAAATTATTTCGAGTATTTTCCCATAACACTCTCTTTCTTCAACGTGTGAATCTCATGGCTGCCAGTGATTAGCCATATTCGGGTTAGGAGAGTCCAATCAGCTGCTAACGAATGGACACTCCGCACACTAATGAGCTTCAGCTGAAGTCTCACTACGTGATTAATGATCGTGTTTTTCCCGAAAGAAGCCGAAGAAGCCATCGGATATTTCCGTAATCCCGAACCGAACAGGATTAATCAATACGGCATGCGCTTTACGCTATATTCAGCAGAGGGCGCTGCTTTCTAATATGTTCTAAAAGCGCTTCCTTGAACTTTGTTGTCTAAAGCAAACCAACATTTTCGCGAAGTATAGGGACTAATCAAAGCTTTTGGCGCATCGATAACAACACGTTACGCCTCACAGTAACACAGCAATTGATTTGAGGGGTTACTAAAAAAAAAAGATGCAAACTTAAAATACAAAACTTTATTGAAAATAGAAAAGACAACAAATGCTGTATGTACAGATAAACATACATGCTAAACAAATATTAACTCACTGCTGAAAGTTAAAGTGAACATTTTATATTTTAGTTTTGTACAAAAACACACACACAAAAAACTTGTCCTTAACAGAAACACAAACCTAAAGGTTAATAATTGATCTTGCTTAGACTTGATTAGTATGGATGACAATAATCTCATTTAGTTTTTGAACGTGTGAGAATTAAAATTCAAAATGAGATGCAATACGATTCAAATATAAAACGAAATATAAAGAACCCTTGCATAGATAATCTCAGTTTCTTTTTTCAGTTCTTTTATTTAAGACGTAAATATTCTTCAGCAGCAGGCTGAAATTAATTAGAAATTTGATATAATGCCAGGTCAGTATTTTGGCTCAGATGTTTTTGTAAAGTCAACACCTTGGGAGGACCTGTGTTTACTGTTTAGGTCTTTTTTTAACTCGAAAACTTACTGGCACCTAGTATTAAAATACAGTCATTTACAGTCATACAGCAGGAAACTGGTGTTGCGCAGGTGCAAATTACTGTCCAAGGTGCATTTACACCAACAAAAACATGCACGGCAGTAATTAGCTGACCTTGAAGTTTAAACTCCTGGCCACACCCTGCTAACACACAGACATACAATATGTGAGTGCTTTATGGCATTTTACAGGCTATAAAAGCAGATATTTCCAAGCTCCAGGTAATGGAAACGGCGTGGAGTGACTGGTTTAAGTCAGTGTTTGATGACGAGCATCTTTAGGGCTTCAGGTTAATCATAAGCACCGGGTGAAACCACTGTTACAACAGTTTAGGGGACACTTTGGTCACACAGTCCTTTGTCATGGTTGGCTATAAGTTAAAAGTAAGGTATTTAGGAACAGGTGGTGGTTTATCTCAAGTTTAACATCTTCACTGGCTGCGATCATAGTTTTTAACCATCCGTTTAATGTGGAAGAGCTTGTGACGCAGTTTGCGACATTGGTGCTTCTTGTTTTGATAATCTGGCATCTAAGCAGAGAAAGAGAGAGAGAGAGAGAGAGAGCAAGGGTTTAACCTCAATATCAGCATCTGACACTATTAAAATGAGACATATTTGAATCCTAACATATTAGACACTTTGACTCACCCGTTTTAGATCTTTCAGGCGATTATACTCCTCTGCTACAGCCTGAGATGTGAGATAAAAAAAGACGGTGTTAGCATTTAAAGGAAAATCAGGTTAACTACGTTCAGGGATAAACAATTCGTTTTGCATTTACACAGGTTACCATTTGATTTTAAAACGATATCCTTTTGTTATAGACCGATTTTTGTTTCAAATAGATTTGATTTGGTTATAAAAATGCAAAAGAGGGCATTCTCAAACAGAGGCTTTTTGGCCAAAGAAAAAAACAGAACATAAAAAACCTCAGAGTGGCAGAACAAAACAACTATCTGAACATTGGCGTGTTTTATGAGAAAAATATTAATGTATAAACTAAATTGCTGCTTTGTAAGCTGATAAAGTTACTGGACCACAGTAACTTACAGGTTTGCTGTGGTGCCAGCGTACCTCAATGATCCTCTACACGGTTTGCAAATCGTATGGTTCTTGTCACCCTTCCCTTCCTTCTTGTAAAACCTGAAAACGGTCCAAGTTTGGGATTTTTGATTTCCAGATGCATTGGAAATTTTCCTTGGTGAATTATCACCATCGATCTTCCCGACAGTGTTAGCTCTCGCATTGATTTAGGGTCCATGTTGCATGTGTATGTGCGTGCGTGCGTGCGTGCGTGCGTATGTAATACACGATTCCATCAACTGGATGCAACTATCATGATACATATTCAACGACTCCACAACCGCTTCATCTAGAAATTAATGGCTAATTCATTACAATCTCCAGTCTCCAACATTTCAGATAAGTTCAGATAAGAAAACCCCCCACACCACTCCGGCTTTTTAAAAACTAGCTTCTCATTCCAAGCAGAATCCCTTGCTCCACACCACTCATGTTCTGAGTCTGATTACCAGCCACGTGGAAAACTGGAAGGGAGAGTGAGAAGTCTGACAGTGAATGGGAAAATCAGCTGTTCTTTAACGTAATTTAAAGGAGAAACACTCCCTCCCGCTTCATGCATCAGTGCTGTGCTTGTGTTAATCGGTGACTGTGCTTTGTACCCCTTCTAAGCTCATAAAACAACACTGCACACTGTACTTGAACAATATGAGTCATTTACACCAACACGCTGAGTCATTCACCTGGTACTTGGGCATTCCTTCATCCAGGGTGTCCAGCTCTCTGCTGAGCTTGTTTATCTGATCATTGATGTCATCCATGTCAGCACAGAGCTCTTTATAGGACCGGAGATCTGAGTCAAACTCTTTCTTGTATTCTTGCCTCTGAACGTCAGTTCTGATTTCTGGATATAGACTGATTGGGAATCAAACAGAGCATTGTTAACATGACGGACATGTATATTTTCATGTATAGAGACAACTAGTAAGAATTGATTTGATATCTTTTACAGCACTAACTCTTTTTTTAAATGTAACCCAGTGAAGTTCTTGTATCGTTGGGTTTCCAAGGGTTAGAACAGTGTGGAATTTGAACTGATAACCTTTTGCAACATCCTCTATTAACCCAGAAAATATGCACCGGTCATGTAACGAAAACTCCTGAATATGTTGGGTTTTGTCTGAAACAGGTCAAATTTTGAATCATGTTTGAGATGGTTCTTTGGTGGTAATGAGCTCTGGGTCATGGTTTCACGGTCAGAACCGGACCATAGACCAGGCAGGCAAAGGGCCAAAGAAAAAATGCTCAAATATTTGGTAGTAAAACATAACCAGAAATTCCAAAACTATAAAATATCATTAACAAAACCCCCAACACATTTCAGACTAAAATATAAACTCTACTATTTATACTTAACAACATCATTATTGAGAATAGATTTGGATATCAGGAATGATTGTCGAGCACAGTCTGCAAACACTAGTTTACATTTATCAGTGTAAAAAAAATGTATCGTTATCACAGTATATTTTGACAACAACTATTGTGATCACAGCACACGCTGACACAGATCTGTCCAAATTTTAAAAGGTGGAACAGAATATTATACTCAGGCTGGAAATGCACACAAACTCGAGTCACCTCTGCATATAGGACTTTATTCCTATGTTCTGGGTGCTGACTAAGCTAAAGTATTTAAAATTATGTTTTAACAAAAAAAGTATAGCATCAACTGCCAATAATTATTTCTGGAGGCCTATAAAAAGTGGATTTTTACAACATCATTATCTGAAAACATATTTATTTTCATTGTGTCTCTGGCCTAATAACAAACTCACTCGTGTTCACTCATTAATTTGATTAGGAAGAGGACTAAAAATGTAATGTAACAGTAATTAATATTTTTTAAACAAATGTAGTGTTAACTAATGGGATCTTTTTCTCTTGTTTTCCACAAATGCCTCAAAGATGAGAGGAGCCACTGCTGTTTTTTCACTGATCCCAGCAAACCGAAGTTCTCAGAGACAAACACACAAAGACATTCGACACAATGACCTAAATGTAGTCCATTATTTTAGTATGTTGTGGAAATGCCACAGATGATTATCTCCTGTAAACTTCCTTGAAGCATGCAGGGGAACGTGCTGCTGGACTGCTCACCGTGCCCAAAAATCCTTGTCGAAGTCACTGGCGTTCTCCCTTCCTGTGGTGTACTCCGTTTCATACTGGGACTCATCCAGCTCGGGGTTCCTTCTGCGTCTCTTGCTTCGCGAGGCAGAGGGCTTCCGAATGGTGTCAGTCTGGTCTGAGGGGCTGGAACTCACTTCCCCAGATGGCGATGTGCAGGGGGAGGGTCGGCTAAGAGAGCGTTCCGGGTAACTGCAGGTTAAAAACATTTTTTCACCAACCAATTAAAACTCAATTTGTCCAACACTTGACATGAAAACTTCATAGAATGGTAAATAAGATCATAACAAGCTGATAAAAACAACAAATGAATTTAAAAACCAGACCCATGTAGATTTGTCAACGAAAGGCTCAAATTACTCCAAAGTTGCTAAAGAATGACGCTAAAGCAGTGTTTCCTCAATTATTTTCTGTCGCGCCCCCCTAGGAAGAGAAAAACATCTCGGGCCCCCAGCGCAACTATAAATAGTATTATTTGTCTTTATATTTGTTATAAGAACACCTCTGCATAACACAGTATCCTTATTAATGTATAAGAGAAAAAAGAAAGAAATATGGACCAACTTACAACAAAGAATAGCTTTATTAACTGTAGCAGAAACGAATTAAGGTGCATCTGAAATGTAAAAAAAACATTAACTCCTTAATAAAACTATAAACATTGTTTAACTGATCATGATTGCTGGCAATATTCAGCACGTTTTCGCTAAAAAAACTCAAGCAGCTTATCAGCATGATCGATGTGTAACGTCTTTAAGTGACATCTTCATTTATTTTTCTTCATGCTGTCCGCTGCCAACATTTTTAGACTCAGTAAGCACACCTGTCTCTCTTCGCCTCCCACCGTAGTCACAGTGAAGCCAAGCGCTACATACGCATCGTCGTATTTCCTCGTCTTAGCTTTCGGGAGACTTTTGTTTGTCTCTTTACCTCCTTCTCTCCGCCTGTCTTCTACACTTCGCGTCTACACTTCATACGCTGCCAATGAGAGCTCCACTGCCCCCTAATGTAGTGGAGTGGTATTGCACTTTATTCTAGAACAGTAAAAAAAAAACTGAAAAATAAAAAACCATATTCCTCGAGGTCAAACGCACCCCCCCCCCCCCCTTGACGGAGCCCCACGCCCTATTTTTCACTATTTGAGAACCACTGCGCTAAAGAAACATCCACCAAACTGTTTATATTGTTTTTCACCTGAGTGACCATCAATGTTACATTCAATGTAACACGCATTCATTGCCCAGAATTCACAGGGTGTTTAGCAGCAGTGTTTCTGGCTGCAAGTCAAAATCCTCAATTTCTTTAGAGAAGGGTTAGGGTTTTTTGTATAAAAAGGTCCTGGGTTGAACTTGAATTGAGCTGCCATGAAAACGACTGATATAGGTCATGATGTACGGTGGTCCAAACAATTGGAATCAAATTTGTGTCACAGGAAAGCTGGAGTCTAAAGATAGCTCAGATAATCTTTCATTGTCATTAGAACTAAGAAAAGGTTTAACTTTAGCTAGAAGATGAAGCTTAAATAGTGACTTATTACAAAAAATTCAACTTCCCTTCCTAATTATTCACCGAATCACTAGGCACTGCATCAGAGAGCACTGAAGGATCAAAACCAACGCACTCCATTTAGTTTTCCTTTACGTTTAGGATGTTCTCAGATAACCACTACGTAATGTCTATCAAAAGGTTATTTCAAGAGTCTAGCAAGCCGAGCTTGTTTGAGAAATCATGGAGATATTTGAAGATCATTCTTATAAAATGTTTGTGGAGTGGGAGAGTGAGTAGCGTTTCAAGGACAGAACTTTGTGGAAACCTGAGGTCAGAGGAAGTTAAGATTTCGAGGACAAACATTCATTAACTTTAAACTGTCTGTTAAAGACTCAAACTCTTTAAAGGGCCTCAACTCCCTGGAGGTAAACGTAATGAGATTTTAAAAAAATTGCATGTGGGAATATAGTTATGTATCATTAAATTATGTAGCCTTTCATATTTTTAGTTCTTTCTTTATTTGTAGTTATTAAGGTTTAGTTCTGTTAGTCTCAAGTTATGCGTTTATGATCTCACCCCTCAAAGCACAGCTGTACACACACATTTCGGTTGCACCTTTTGAAAATATTCTCTGGCAGATGAGACCCAAAACAGGAAAGTCTCATTACTCTTTAAGGACAAGATTTTTAAACAAATCATCAACAGAAAGATATTTGTTGCATAAAATAAAAAAATGTGGATGTTTTTAAACAAGAAACGGGCCACAATTAGAGTTTTCAACACATTTGGCATTCATCTGACGCTGGTATATGATATGTGGGTATCTTTTTAATGTGTACGTGTCAGTAAATCTGATGCTTACAACTTGAGCCTGAATTGTGGCACTAGATTCAAGACTAGAAGTCTTGATCTAATCACCATGCTGTAATTCATTGTGCTACTTGGGCAGCAAAACATGTGTATCTACTGCTTTCAAAACTGAATGTTTGCTAAAATGTTCTAATTAAGCCCAACTATAAAATCGATGTACCTCTGATAGCTGCAGCTAAACATATTTTTACAATGAAGATATAATTTGTCTGAGTTATGGCAGTCATGGTGTTAGATGTCAAAAGATATTTTAGCTGAACCAAAGTCCCTACTAAAATTGTAAAATTAATATGTCAACTCTTTTTGAGTGCTTTATAACCCAGCTAACAAATTTATGTTACAAGAACGTTCTGAGAACATTACCTCTAATGTTGCGTTAGTTTGTCCAGTTTTTTTCTGTGAACGTTCTCTCAAAGCTATTAAAATCTTTTTAGAACATTCATCGTTCACAAAAAAATTCTAGGAATGTTCTGAAAACATTGTTCTTAGAACGTTTTCAATCAAACCTGTGAGAACATTCATCACTCACAATGTTCTAGGAATGTTCTAAGAATGTTAGATTTAGGCTAACATTTAGACAACCTTTAAATAACATTAGCGAATGTTACGAGAAGGTCCCCTGTTAGCTAGAGAAACACAAACAGAGGGAAACATACAAACATATTTTAATGTTAAAAAATGTGAAATATTTAAAAATGTTAAAGTGTATTTCAGGCCAACACAATTTCTGATGTAATCTGAGCAGGCTTCATTACCTTTTGTGTAGTTCATTAGCTAGATTAATGGAGCATAACAAACTAATGAATGTTTAAACCACAGTATGGAGCTAACTTCAACCAAAGTCTCATAAAACTACAGAACTCAAAGGAAAGGGTTGTTTGCATACAACAACAAAGATAATGATGAAGGAACCTCAGCACTTTTGGGAATATCAACACAAACTTCCTGTTTGTGAAAAGTCAACCGCAGTTTTTGATCTACTGATTTATATTCTCAAGCCCATGTTGAAATACAAATTCTGACTAGATGTGATCTGGAAACCTATATTTAGAGGATAATATGTACATTACATTTCTTGTGGACAAAAAAATAAACAAAACATAATACAAAGAAGCTTCCTAGTGATCCCAAACCTTTGTTTGGTAGTGTCTTAATTGTGTCTGAGAAATAATAACAATAATATAGGCTGAAAAGATTTTTTTTTTATATTTGTAATTTAAAATAGCTTTAAAGAGAAGATTAGTATATGTATGATAACACTATAATAATAACAACAACAAATTAGGCCTTAAAAAAATCTTTGGTATGTTCTCAACCAGCACAAGTCATTTTTCCAGAACCACATGAAGCTCTTCTTTGAAACCTCCTCTCCCAGGGTCGATCGCTCAAAAACTCACCCAAGGCCATTATGGTTCTCAGAGCTGAAAATGCTTCCGTTCTTTGCAGGGATTGAAGTTACGCTTGGAGCCGAAGCCAGAACGGGAGCCATCTTCTCTGAAAACACCAAGGAGGCCTCCTGAACGCTCTGTCCTTCCTGAACATGGTTGACCTGAAAAGAACAAATTTCCTGTTTAGTTCACTCGAACCTGATACAAATCTGAGCATGTCTGAGTCTAACGTTCACAATGTCAGGGAGCTACCTTTCTTTTAAGATGGTGACAGATCAAAGTGATTTTAATGGCTGAAGTTAAACTATGACATATTTTCATACCGCAATGGTGAAAAATATTAAAGAGAAAACTATGACTTTTAAAGGAAGCCCCGGAAGAAAGTCCCATTTATTAAGATGTTTAAAAAGAAATATCTTAATATAAAATAATTATATTGATTAAAAACCATATAAGGGTTCTTTGATAATCATTACAAGTTTTTAATATTTAAAGGAGCCATTCAGAGATTTCTGTTTGTGATTAAAAAAAACGCTAGCACCTTGTCCAGCACCTTACAAGCCTTCCCCAAATCTTCAGAAGGTTAGATCATTTATTTTTACCCACACACAATAGGGCAGGTTTATAGTGCTTTCTAAGGGATGGTGTCCTAAATAATCATAACTTCCTTCTAATGTGGACAACTTCCTTCGACACTGAGGGCGGGATCAGTAGTAACATTTTAGTCATTTAAAGAGCCATACTCCAAAACTAGTCAAATTAAACTGAGACGGTAAAATTACAGTAACTTTAGTATTTTACAGACTTTACATACGTACTTAATACTGGTAGTATATAACTACAATGTTTCACTTTTTGATAGGTTTTTAAAAATAAAAGTCATCGTCTTTGTAACAGCGTGCAATACAATCTCATAATTATCAAATAATATAATTATTCTGTATATTTAAATAATTGTAGGATAATTTACTTTAGACCTTTTAAACTTCACCTTTTAAACCTTTACAACTCTAAATAATACTACAGCTGCAACTTGTTTGATTAAATCTTCACATAGTTATTGGTTATTAACTATATTGTTATATAGTTTTTGGTAAGAATATTGATATTATTGTCATCAAGATTATAAACTTCCACCTCTGGAGCCTATGCAGAGCATTGCTGTAATATAAAATCTCAGTTATCCGAACCCATTGTTTAGACTTTGTTGTCCCTCTGCTCAAGGAGTCCACATGGAATTAGAAGCAAAAGTGGCAAAGCTCTTCCTGTTAAAATTTGATCAAGAGATGCTTGAAATTTCATGAAATACGCATAAAACAATCATAGCCAATAATTCATATTTGTGACTGAAAAAGTTGAAAAAGATATTCCGAATGCCGTTTCAAAGCACTAAAAACAATCAGAGCAGGTGTTCGTTTAGTGGGGATTGTTTGTTTAGAAGTGTAGAGCTGGTGTGTGTTCGTTTGAGGACGCAGCAGGAAGAAGGGTGGAGGGAGCAGCGTTTCCCTGCAGCTGGGGAGAAGGGAAAAGCCACTGTGTGTGAAAAGCCCAAGTCATCCAGGAATTCCAACAATGCTTTTCCCTGCATGAGCCAATGCCACCGCTGATCACGCTTCATAAGCAGTAAAAGAATGCTTGAGAGCACAGAAAGAGCCGAGGTTTGTTCTCTTTACTCTCGGATATATGGTCACCGGTCGGTTTCTGTTTGACGTTATTTGTTCAGCAATATCAATAATGCTCTACGTGTTCAACCTGGTATGTTTTTCTCTGATTGGTCCCCAAATATTTCCTTGTTGAATCTCATCAAGTTTGTTTTGCTCTGGCATTCTCTTTGTTTAGTAATATCTAAAGCTTGCATTTCACTTTAAGCATGCAAAACCCCTGATCTGCTTTTGTACTAAAAAACCATAAAGAATAGATGCATTGGAAGAGGTATGCAAAGGTAGTGTGTGGAGCGCTGTCAAAGCTCATAGATTTAATGAAACCACAGACTTGTCTCGTGATTTGTGTAATTAGGTTTCCAATGGACTTAATCCAAAATCAAACCACACTCCATGGAGCCTCTTAATCCCAGACACGACTTCAGCAACATACTTCAACTTCAGCGAAACAACCTTCAAGAGTTAAAATGGAGGGGTTTTTTTACCTCACAGTTTTCTGGGGGTTTTTTACCTCACGGTTCTCAGTTCTCTGTGAGATTGTCATTAAAAAGCACACATTCGGTATTGACTGAGTTCCCTTTCTCTTCCTTGGCCCTAACCCTTAGCGATTAGCTATTCCCCTTTCCTTTGACAACGAGTGCTAAGGAGAAGGGCAGAAATTTGTATGAATTGGGACACCACAGAGAAGCCTTAAAAACCTTACATATAAACTTGTATCATACACAAGTTTACAGTGTAACATTCATGTTAAAAGTCTAAAATCACGCATTATTTTTTTTATAAATAAATAGCTATTATTTATATAGTTGGTGGCTTTTTTTATATATCTTTATATTAAGTTAACATGACTTGCATCAGCACTTATGAAATCTAACTTAAACTGCTGATTTTTATTTTATAATCAAACCTATAAAAATTCAATAATATCATGTTTAACAAACTGTAAATATCCTTCGCAAATCTATTGTGTATCGTTATTGTTATATGGTTAACATCGCTGCATTTAACTTGTGAAACTAGTGATTTTTTTTGTAAAATATATGACCATTTATATCCTATATATGTTACTTAAGACATGAAAATGTACATAAAATGATAATTTTCACAAATCAAAGAAATCACTTTAATTTGTGGCTTCGGCAGCCATCTTGAATAAACAAAGCTGTTCCTGCATCACACGTTGCATGCTGGGAAATTCTTCTCAAGCCCTCGGCCTGTAAGTGCAGTTGTGATCGCACTTCGGCTGCTACCTTCACGTAAGCCATTACTCTTGGTTCCAAAGAGAATTGGAACACCCCTACCACTCATGTGACCGCACAAAACAGAGTCGTAGGTTATGATTAGGGTAAAGAGAGAGAAATGGAACTTAGCCTAAAAGAGTTTTGTTGTGTAACGGAGAGTAAGAAAATCAGAAAATTTGACCAGATGCTTGACTTTAATATTTTAATAAGTACTACTACTACTATGTAATTGTGAGCAGCGAATAGAGTGTGATCATGAATGAAATGTAGAAAGAGGAACAATTTTCTCTGTCTCAGTCAACAATCTAAAAGATTTAGAAGTTTATCTTCGAGATCTCTCCATTTAATATGAGAATATCCATCTTTACAAAGCTGCACCAAATACCATTTGTATAACAGTGTTTCAACAGGTGAGGAATGGTTTGCTTTACATCAGCATGAACTGAACTACAATTAATGATCAAATTATTAATAATATAGTTATAAAGTAGTTTATTAATCAAACAATAATTAATATACATAATTATAGCCTATCATTTGTTGTGTCCACAACACTCTTATCTATCCTCAAACCTAGATAAACACCTTATATCTATAATGACTTGAATATCTTCTCTTTGAGATGGATGCCTGTTTTACAATGTAAAACATTTAAATTTAATTTAATACAATAAAAAAAACAACAACGTAATTTAAGATTACATTGCGTCTAATCTTAAATTTGCAATATGTTTCTACATGTTAAAGCTTTTAAATATACTATAGTATTTTGATATTAGTAATGGTATTATCTTCTTTGTTTAATAGAAAACAACATGATTATTGAATCACTTTAATGATTACACACTGGTTCAGATTGCTTCCCTTTTCAAATAAAAACAAACTCAGCACGGTCTATCTGAGGTTAATGAGTGACGATGTCGGTTCTTTACAAGCTCACTGAATCCTACATTTCATTAATGATAGCTGTGTATAAAACAATCATTTTACAAGATAACAATGCACCCAATCTTGACTGACACATTTGTAGCACAAAGTCAATAAAACTACAAATACAAGTAGCCCTACCACATGAGGGTTGAAAGAATTTCATGGACAAAACATCTACATTTATACCCCAAGATTCTTTATTTTATTGAAACTGCCAAGATGTTTTGATCACATTTAAAATAGTTCTTAATATATTGTATTTCATAAATATATTTTTGTGTAATATGTTTGTAGATTCAATTGTGGATTTAGATTTTTTTTTCAAATACATAATTCATATAAATTTCTTATTATTCCCTGTATTTTCCGTATATATTATTCTGTTGTACACACACACACACGCACGCACGCACACACACGCACGCACGCACACATACACACACACACAAACTATTTTAGTTAGGAATTTATCAACTATATGATATTCAACTTAAATATACTCCTTAACACAAACAATATACTTTAAAGAGGTACAACTAAAGACCGCAAGAAATTACAACAAATACAAAGCATTCCAATTCCCAAGCAGGACAGAAGAAAGAAAAGTCTATTTCCAATCAGTGTTGCTGGTACGCAACAAAGGTTTGGTATTGCCAAAGTTTAGCACTTATCAAGTGGGTGAGTTTAAAGCCTCACAGACTTCTCAGCTTGGTTAATGATCAATGGCAGCGAAACTAGGCTGGCTGTTCTCAAACACTGCATATCAGCAACACATTCGATCATGTGACTGAAGCAATCGCAGTGTCCCACAGGACACTGAGAGTAGTAAAGTACCTAATGATTTCAAAACACCTTCAACCGCTGCCAGACTGCCTAAACAAAGGCTTTAGGAGATTATTTTCATGGGAAATGTGACGTGGATAAATCAAATATGAGGAGGCAAGTCTGACAACAGATGTTGCAGTTTAGATTCTGCATCTTAAGAAGTACACTAAAGTTGAACAGAGAAGACAGATGGTTTTTTTGTCAAGACCATTGCTGTTAAAGTGAGACCACTGCATTATAATTATGGAATAATATTATAATAAACTGAAATTCAGTCCTGAAGATGTATTATTGTTTATCTTTTAAATGCACATCACCATGAGAATGCATTTGTTTGTTATTTTATCCTGCGTCATGAATAATACATTGGTTCCATCTTTAACTTGGTTCTTGGTTCATTTGATACCAGACAGAATAGATCAAGTCCTTGTGCAATTTGGCCAACCATCTGTCCATAGTTTCAGATTCTGAATTTAGACCAAGGCCACATGTTTCTTAAAAATGTCTCTTTTTACTCCCTTGACAATACAAAAAAAAAAAAAAAACTAGTGAAAAGCATGCAAACTTAGATTGTGTAAATTTATTCCTAAAGTTCAAATGCCTTCAAAAGTGAAATGCAGGTTTCAGCACGTGCTGGAAAAACATGTGTTTTACAAATACATTACTTTTCCCAAAATCTTTATTACACTTACATGTATAACCAACGGAGAAACTGTGGAAAATAACTGTGGTATATTTAAAATAAGTGGGTTGATGAGAATGAGTCACCGGAATTTCATTTTCAACTTGAGATTGAATTAAAAACTTGTTCTAAGGTTTCCCGTCAGCTATGAAATAATGAAAGGGGCAATGATCACAGAAACATACAGCATAGCAAGAAGCTTCTCAGGAGAAAATGTAAAGTGCTAGCATATTCTAACTTTGAAGTTTGAAGTTACAACCTTTTGCCACGAGAAAACATTTTTAACACAACCCACCAATCCCTCACTTGCTAAAGAAAGTGCATAGCTGGCTGATGTATAGCTACATTAACATATCATTGCTAAATTAGAATTTAACCAGTAACCTTGAAATCAAGTCATTTAGAAGCTTTCTGTTGTAAGCAAAAACCAGAAAGTATTCAAATCAAAATAGATTTAGCATCCTGTTACAAATAATCTGTACATTACAGAATACAAGACATTACTTTTTTCTCACAGTAAAAACCTTGTGAGAACTTTTATGATACGACTACTTAATTATGATTTTTTTTTTTACTTAACAGTCACTTAAGAAGAGCAAAAGTGAAAGATTGGCAGGCAATGAAGCAATGAGGAAGTATCTGAAGATTGATTTAGCACAGAAATTAGAAATTCATATGATGCAGATAGATCTATCTGGCTTTCGAGAAAATGGACACAAGCTTTTCTTCAAGGAATTGATAGTGAGAGGTTGAAGATGGAAGCATGAAATAATTATTCAATGCAAAAAGACGACAACAGCTATCACAGGGAATAACATTAATTAATTAAATAAATGAATCAATATAAAATAAAAATATATAAATATCACATGATATTTTGTGTATGTCAAATACAGGTGTGGCATATACATGAACATACCTTTTCCTTTCTAAATTTTATTTGTGTGGTTATATGCAGGTGCGTTCTATAATCTAGAAAATTACTTTACAGCAGAAACAAGTAAAAAAGCGAAAACGTACCCAATCCTCCACATCTCTACCCTCTGTCCCTGCCATCAGCGGTCGGTCCCAATAGATGTTTGGTTTACCGTAATGCCAGATTTTACTTCTGGTCCTGTAGGAAAAGAAGGCTGCCACAGCCAGCGCCACAACAACCATGAACCCACAAACCATTGCAACTGCCTGAAAATGAGAAAAAAAGAAAACATCGATCAGCTACCCTCATTATCGCAAATGTTTTGTAAAAAATAAATTGTAAAAACCATCACAGAAATCAAGTCTAACTTAACTAATTTATATAGTCCTCACAAAAGCTTCACGCTTGTTCATCATTGACTAGAATTTCACACTATACATTTAAAACAAATATACTACTTACAAGTCAAGTTCAAATAAACAGTTTTTTGTTGGTAAAAGCTCCCTGTTTTTGTTCTTATTAATTGTTCAAGTTAACTAACAATCACTTTATGGCTTTAAAGTGGCCTACTTCTGAGTTCCTGTTACATTGCCACATAATTATAACAGTACACTTTGTGGCAGTTTATTAAAAAAATTTTTTGTATAAAATCTCTTTAATATATTTTACATTTTACAGTAATCTTGGTTTGTTTGTTGAGCTAGATATATTTCCAAATGATTGACTATTGATCGCTCATCGAAGGAGGTCTCAGTTTAACGTACAGTCTGGGGTTAATGAAACTGCAAATTAAATAAATCTCCAGTTACAATTCTAAGTACAAATACCTCTTGTGGGTCCACATAGCAGTAGTGGTATAAGTACTGGTTATAAACTGGGAACCCGGCACCCATCCCGGTCACACTGCTGCCATAGAGGTTCTGGCACATCATTAGCATGGGGTTATAGTACGAGCTGCTGGAGCTTTGTGCCATTGGGTTCACCCCAACAATGTACACAATGTTTATAATACCCTGAATCACTGCCATTATGGAACACACAACTAGTATCGCCAGGTAGTACTTCCTACTCCGAAAGGTGTTTGTTTTGGAGAAGCTGGCAGCAAAAAATACCAGAGCGATGATGAAATTTATTGCTGCGATAGCAATCATGGTGGTTTTGGCAGAGTAAGGGGTTGGGTAGGAATTGTAATAGCCTCCGTATCCTCCTCCATATCCATAACTTCCATATCCGTACCCACTGCCATATCCATAACCACTTCCATAACCGGGGTAGCCGGAATATCCAGAGCCATATCCAGCCCCGTACTGCATGTCCCACACCAGAGTTGAGGCCACACAGGCGAAGATTCCCAAACAGAGGATGATAACTGTTCCCATCATGATCTTCACAATGCCTGGAGGAGAGAACCACTTGTAGAAGTGCTGAGGAACCTCTTCTCCTATGTAGTAAGATCCCGGTGGAGGAGGATAGGGATCAAATTCACTCCGTGGGTCGTGGAAGCTCCCTGGGGGCCCAAATCCATTGGTTGGAGGGGTGTACATGGGCGGACTGTCGTAGGGCTGTTTCTCAAACATCTCTCAATGATGACCAAACGCTTGCTAGAAGAAGGAAAAATTCATGTTTAAAGATAAAATCTGGTCCACAACAGTAATGAAGAATACGTTTTAGCATTTGAGACCCATCAAATAATAAGGAAAAAGTCTGATATACATGCTCTTCAAGCAATTGTCCGAAAGCTTAAACAACACACACACAAATAGAGTCATTTAATGTTAAACATTAGAAAACAGATTAAAAACATAACTATGAAAACCACAATAGGTAGCAAAACACTCAAATCTAAATATTTGGAAGTTTTAATTAGATAAAATTAAGACTATAGGTAAAATGTATGATAATCTTATTGTATAATAACAATATAATATAATTAATATTGTGTCCATTTAAAAAACACTTTTAAAACTGTACATAACTTGAAGCTGTTTTAAATAACATGTAAATCTACTTTTAGTCACAGTTGACAGGAAATGAAAGAAGAGTATTGTGAGAAAACCTATTTTGTGTTCTCTGTTCCTTCATCAGTCTTAGGTCAGCACATTAACTATGACATCATCAAATGACGCATCATAAGAGGAGTGTTCCGAACTCGTCGTGAAGTTTGTCAGAGTGAGGTAAGAACAGAGAGCAAGTGGAGACAGCGGCACCAGGGAACAAGTCTTTTCAGACAAAGGCCACGTTCACAAGCCTGACCGTAGGAGGAAAACTCAATCCCAGCCTTTGTCCAACTCGGACTTTGAAATGCACAGCTTTCAATTCCCGCCAAAAATGTTGTTTGTTTCATTTCTGATCACATGCTTGAGGGGTAAGGTCACAAACAGGTCAGATGTATAAACAACAACAAAACAGTTTCAGAGTTCTGCTTCTACAGCTATCAGAGAATGCTTTCAAATTTGCAATCCATTCATTTCGATTGATAAAAAAGATGTATTATCATTCAAGCAAAGAACATGAAGAATTGAGAAAGGCATAAAAATTTTACAATCATCAGAATATATACACTTCGTAAAGGCCAGTTTTTAAAAATTTTAAAGCATCAATAAATTAAGTTAAGTTTTACTGTCATTGAACATTACTTGTATTTAAGGTTTGGCATGTGACTTTCTTTGGATAAAAACAAACTTGTAACCAGTTAACAGAAGCTATAAAAAATGCTCACCTTGTTTTGATCACTTTAAACTCTGGAAACACGCAAAAAGCATCTATGATATTTTTTAATGTAAATTTTTACATCTGAATTGAGTATGGTCACTTTATCATTCTTATATATATATATATATATATATATATATTATTCTTATGAGTATAATAAATATACAGTCAGTGTAGTCAGCATAATAACATGTAGCACGTTGTATATTTAAGTAGAAGTCTTTATAAGATAAATGACATATTTTTATATAAGTTCTTTCTACTGTAAAAAGCATGTTAAACCATTTAACCTAAAGCCAACTTTATTTTTCATACACAAATTAACTTGAGAAAACTTTTTGTTGGTAAGGAACACCTGGCATAAATGTATTAATCAAACTTAATGATAATAGAACAAATTAGAGTTGTATTTTCACAAGAGTCTGTTTGAACATTAAACTACTAGTATTTTTTTTATTAGTAAGTTCATTAGTACGCTTGTTAAGGTAGCTGGGTCATGGCAAAATTGTTAACTGTACAAAGAGGTAAAACATAACTTATATAATAGTTGAAACGCTTTCTCAACTGAACCAGAATAATCTGGTTCACACAACCAGGGAGGAGACTTTAAGCTTTACTTTCAGGCTCAGAAAATACTACATACGCCATTAGTCTGCCTACTATGAGTTCACCTACTACTCTTCCTCCCCAACTTCTCTCCTTTGTTACTGCAAAAAGTCAAGGCTGCACTCAGCCTGTGCTCCGTTACCATAGCGATAAAGGCCTGAGGTTCGAAAAAAGAGGTTTGGACAGAAAAACACAAGAGCTTCAGTGTCTGGGGCGCTCTGGAGAGGAGCTGCCTGCGCAGACAGACACTGCACCAGGGATCAGGTGTCCCCATGAGAAGCCATTCTTATTTACTACAGACACACCGCAGGTTTGATGTAATTCATGATTAATTCAGGAACTCTTTCAACGGCCCACAGGTGAGAAACACACAGTAAAATCTAGAGCATTAAATTGACACTGCTCTAAGTCTATGTAGTCCTAATATAAATAGAGTTAAATTAACTCTGATCAACAAGAACCATAAAACATTTAAGTTAAACTCTTATTTTTTGTTGAGGTGTGATGAGGAATGTGATGAGGAAAATAGTTGGGATGTTTTTTAGCATGAAATACAAACGTTTATCACTACGTGCAAGTTTTCGGTGAATAATCAATGGTTTAGATGATAACCTCATCGATGATTTAACTCTGTTTCAGTGTTATGGTCCTACACTAGATAGAGTTCATTCAACTCTCAGGATTTTATTGTGCAGCTGCAGGAGTTTCAGGCATTGTCCAAAGTGACATTGTAGTTTAAATTTAACGTGTTTCTGTGTTTTAAAAAGTTTCCTTTTATAAGCAACTTTATTTGTTTCATACCGTTAAAAAAAAAAAATATATATATATATATATATATATATATATATATATATATATATATATATATATATATATATATATATATGTGTGTGTGTAAATACACAATCATGAGTTTTGAGCAATTAAATAACATTTTATGTATTTTATTTGCTGAATTTAATTATTATGTTATAATATAAATAAGCAAGATTTTAAAGACAGGGAAAGTAACGACCCACATGAATTAGTAACGTTTGTTTGATCTAAAAACAACCATCGTATTAAAAACTTTAGTTACTTGGAATTATAACAACTAACTTAACATTTATGTATTTTATTATTATGTTATAATATAAGTAAGCAAGATTTTAAAGACAGGGAAAGTAACGACCCACATGAATTAGTAACGTTTGTTTGATCTAAAAACAACCATCATATTAAAAACTATAACAGCATCCAACGAGAAAAAAAGACGCTCTCTCACCTCTTTGAACGGCTTTTACCTGAAGAAACGCGAAGAAATCGTTTTGTTTCCCGGTGAATCGCTTCTCTTCAGGATTCACTTGCGAAGGAAAGAAACAAAATGAAAATCAGAATTTTCAGAAGGCTGGTTTAGGAGCTCCTCGGTCCACCTGCTCCTCTACGCCCTGAAGAACATCTTTAGAAGTTTCTCTCGGAGGTAGACCTCTCTCTCTCTCTCTCTGATTGTTTGAGCTCACCCGTCCTGACCCGCTTCTAAAGCTGTGGGTGGACACGCATGAAGGACCGTAAAAATAAACTTCCTTGAGGAGAACGAGAAGTTTACGCGATCTAATCTGGGACGGGACCTCACTGTCGCTCTGACCGCTGATCGTCAATCCCATTGGACGAAAGCCACAGGTGGGCGGGATTTTTCCTCGTTTGATTGGGAAGTTAAAATATATAGAAAGTAAATTAAAGCAGTGTGTATAAATGTGAGTACAGTTAACTATGCATTTAATCTGTTATTGTCTTGTTTCCCCAATTTCAATAAATAATGTATATTCGCTGTCTATATACACGTAACTTAGGCATTTAATGATCGTTTTTGAATGTATAACTGCTTCAAACTATCATTTATACAAACAATTTATACAACAGGGTTTGGGTAAGAATAAAAGCTTTTAACTTCAGAAACCTTCAATTTACTGTCCTACTTTTAAATAACTTTTAAATTGATCTTTTGGTTGGAAGTGGACTGCGTCCGTTTATTTCCGCAATTCTATTTGCACAGAGTTGTTTGGCAGCGCCCTCTTGTGTACAGTAGTTGTTTTGCAACGGTGTCAAAAGAACTGTGGAGCGTGGACAGCACGAAACGCAAGCTTATAAATGGGTTTCTCGATTTTATTTTTATGCTAAATTATTGAACAACCCTTAAATCCACAACATCATGTCTGTGTCTTTGCCTAATCCGAGAGTACCCCTTTAAAAGAATATTTAAGTAAGCGGGATATTTTTGTTGTGAAATGTGAAATATGAATAAATACTCACAGAGACAAGTTGCTGAGTCGAAGAAGAGTTACAGATATAACACAGAGTGCTACTTTCAAGGAGGACTTTCCCCGTAAGCACACATTTGGGAGTGGCACCACTTTAAGACACCTAAAAACTAAAAATATTTCATAATAATAATAAAAATAACCATAATAATAATAACAACAACAACAACAACAACAACAACAACCCTAAACCATTTCCTTTTGCCCTCATCCATTTCCCCATGGGTCCATTCACAGCAATAGCCTGTGACTGGCTGATTTAGCTCTACATGAAAAATGTTTTCTGTGTTTGTTGTTGGATGTAAATATATATAATATTCTTATCTTGTGTTTTATCACCCATTAACTCACCTGTGTTGGAAACGGAATAAGAGGGGTATTGAATGTAAGTAGAAAAGATGGCTGCTTTTGATAATACCAGCACTGTAAATCTTTGTTTTAAAATAATATATACTAATACCTTCCATTTACATTCTAGATGCTTCAGAGTTTTCAGAGCAATATTCATTCCCTCCACATTCACACGCTGGTGGTCATAAGCTACCTTGGTAGGCCTCAGCTGCCCTGGGCCAGTCTGACAGAACATGGCTGTCATTTCATGCCTACGACCTCCTGACCACCACCAAACACCCCCGTACATACAGGGCAATGGACCACCAACTTCACCAGGTTGTTCTTGTTCATTGTTTTTGTTCAGCAAAACACTATTAGCTGGTTAAACACTATTCTCCTCTCTTCAGGGAACACCTACTATAAAAAAAAACTTTCTTTTTTCCTCCTCTGTCTTTATCTTCTTCCTTTATTTCCTTCCTGCTATGGTTTATTAGTCAGTTGATACAATTTCTATTATGAGCGAACTAAGATAAACTTTGACGGTGTACCAGATTGCATATTGTCTCTTCCCTAATGTAAGTCGCTTTGGACAAAAGCGTCTGCCAAATGAATAAATGTAAATGAAATCTAAATGGGTTCCAAGATGGGGGTGGGGTGGGGGACGGGGGGGTGCAGTGTTAGTATGGGTGCAGTGCCAGTAGGGTGAGCTGTTTCACATTTAAACCTTTGACCCATAAAATGATTTAAAGACATGTAGAGATATCCGCAATTCGCTAGTAAGAAAGTGAATTAGAGATCTCCAAATTCACTTATATTTACTGAAACAATGCCAGTAGCATTTACAACAAGAAGACCTCACAGCAAGCGATTGTAAGAACAGAGAGTAACAATCGTAATTCTTGAACTGAACGAAAACCACGGATAGTTGAACAACCTCCATCCTTCAACAACAATCCTTTTTGTCAATACAACATGGGATTTAATTCAGAAAATTCAGAAAATTGTAATCTCAGAAAACAAGCATTTACTGTATGACTGTAGCTATTACTTTGTAAAATGTAGGGCTATCGCTTCCTAAAGAATTCCTCTTCATCAGATGAACCCCTGTCTGTGTGATGGTACAATGATTTGGAAGCGTGATCTTTATTCTAAGTGTGTTCATTTGCACTGAACTGTATTTTGATAGAGCTCATGAATGCTGCATCTGTCACTGAAGTGCTTTGTTGCACTGAAGTCAATTACTAAAACAAGACTTCGACCTGATGCAAGAACGAATTTCAATGAGCCTGAAGATGAGACAGGTTTGTGGAGATCACAGCACTCACTCCTTTGAACTGACTGAATAAATCAAGGTTCACAACTGCTTATGTAAAGGATGATGTACAGTTTACTGGCTGCTACTGCGAGATGATGCGCTGTAACGTCAGTAGTTATTAACATGACACTCACTGAATGAACGCTAAACTATTGCTGTATGTATGTTTGAATAAAAACATGAATTTGACAGTAATGCATTTGAATACATACAATAAAAACGAATTCTTTTGTCAGTTTGTTCCAAACAAGGACTTATATAGTGGCAATATTAATTGAGTGTCCTATAGTCATTCCAGACTTAAGGATCACTGACGTCAAGTAGGTAAAACAATTTTCAGGAAACAAACCAGCTTTCCTTGAGAAATAATATAAATATATAGGAATAATAACAAGATCTATTTGGAAGAAAAGTCATCTTACATTGATCGTTCTGTCAAAATTACTCTCTGATCATACTTCAACCATCAACTGGAATCCAGGGTTTAGTATCGGATCTGGTCTGATTGTCCTTCTCTTTCTGAGTACCTTGTGTGTAGTTTAGAAGTGCTCCAAATCTGTCCATCTTAGATTTCAATCAGTTGTGCAATGAACAAGTGAGGGTCTATGGGCAGTGTTTAGTTAGTCCAAGGTAACCCAAAGGAGCCAGATTAAGAATAAGCTGCAAGGTGTTTATCATACTGTAGCACTTCAAATTTATAGGGATTTAATTAAACGTTTGGTATAATTAAGGTTAAGTAAAAGGCATTTCTTCAAAAGGTGATTCATAGGTAAGGCCAGGCCTATTAAAAAGCCATAGAATCTTGTAGCCAATCAGAAGGAGGTATATAATTTTTTATGATGGGACTCAAAGTCAATTCCCGAATGTTCACAACCCTGCACAGTTTCACTTTAAAGCTTGTGCAGTTCACCTGAATTCACTAATTAAGCTCTTCCTCTCTAGATACTGGTGTGTCTCTTGAAATAAATAGAAGTAGGGGCTGCAGCTCTCCAGGAATTCAGTTTGAGACTCCTGCGCAACATCCCAACCCGCGCACTACCCACAATTTTATGGGTGCAAAATGAGGTTTAGAGTGTCCCAAACAATATCGTCTGAGCGGTGCCCGGATGTGGTTCGAATTTGAAGAGCAGATCCATGAACGCTCAACCAGCTGATAATACCCACAATCCATTGCACTCGGGCAGAAAGATTTTTCTCTGTGACCCAAACAAACGAGCACTCTCTGTAATACGACTCATTTTTAAAGAAGACGCACATAAATAAACAATGTAAATATAGAAAGTGTTATATTTATTATTAGAATATTTTTTAGTGATGGAATGTAAACGAAGTAGTTAAGTTGATGCTAATTTCGTGTGTAATCATGTGATGTTTTAGTGCGCCCCAGATTGTGTAAAATGAGTATCTACTTTAAAGGTGCAGTGTATAGTGTTCGGATTGGGATGCACCACTGGTCTTTGTTTATTTATTTAGGTGATTTAAAATGTCATCACTGGCTCAGAAAAAGGATATTATGAACCTTTTGATATGCAGTTCATGTGCATTTCATCTCCAGCTAGAAATACAAATGTTTTCAAAATGTTCACATTGTTGTCAGGAACTTTTAATGGCTTTGGGGATGTTATTTTTTGTCAAATTGGGCAATCAAAAATGTATATTGTTGGATCAACAGCCTGCGATAGAGTTAATGTACCATACGTCCTCTGATGAATATGACATGTCAATGAATTAGGAAAAACAATAAGCTTTTCACTTTTGAGAGATGTCTCTAATACTCTATAACACACTTTTTCATAAAGTTGTGAATTGTTTTATAGAAATAAAGCTTTGCTGTGAAAAGTTATTATAGAAATAAAGCTTTAGAGATTGTTACTAGATGTTAAAAAGAGATAAAGCCAGTTCTTTTCTTTCAAACCAACATCAAATGTGCTTACAGTTTAAGACACTCCTTGAAGTTTGTTTTGTCAAGCAACACAATGTGTTCTTTTTAACAGAAGTGTTAGTGTTCTGACAATAAAGAAAAAAAAAGCACTTATCATGCTTTTATTTCTAGTTTCAAGTGCCATATTGCTGTAAAGTGCCTTGTTCAGTGTGGCCTAAAAATTTTCCCATGTTCTGTCCATTACAGAGATAACCGAGAGTAAAAGCAGCGCAGCTATTCTAGGTGATGTCCTACATTCTGTGTCACTACTTTAGTTTTTTTGTTTTAACCCTAGCACATAACAAGTTAGTTCAGATGAAACAAGCAAAGTGATGAGCAGAGGTGTAAAAAAAAAAAAAAAACACAGCAACGTTGAGAAAAATGTGATATGATTATAGGCAGTGGATTTCTTCATTTATTTCTTCATATTAGAGCTCGGCATAATGTAAACCCACGACAGCTCAGTGAACAAGGCCAAAGTCACAGAGTAAAGGCAGTCAGCTGTTTCTCAATCCTGTAACGAAAATCAACTTTGGGTAGTCACAACAACTTCTGCTCATTGTAAATATATTGCACTGGAAAACAAATGGTTTGACTTTTTGAAGTTGTATCTTATTGTGTAGTCATAACATCTTCTCCAAGCAAACAATAAGGTAAAAAAAGCAAAAGGAAAGCTTTAGCTTACTTATCATTGCAATCCAAGCCACAAGCTCGCTTGCAGGTTAGATTTAAAGAAGTAGAATGATAGTTTGGATGCTTAGGCTGAAATTCAAAGCTGATTAGGTCCATTTAGCAAATAAGTTCTGCTGTAAATATATATTGAATCAATCCTTTATTATTATAATTTTTTTTTACATCAATTTAAGTCACAGGGCATTTGTAAAAAAAAACATTACCTGTAAAAATCAATAGTATAGTAAGTCTCACCCTACATTAAAACATTTGTTTTAAAATGGGTTCATCTTAATGTAGATCCTTCAATAAAACAGTTTGAAAGACCAGTAGCACTTCATGATTAGAACTCTCCAACACTTCCATCTTATAGAAACCCAATAAAAGGATGAGAGATGATATTTTGGTCTGCTGTTGTTTGAAACTTTTTATTCTCAAGGAACTTTGCTCCTGTAGCATATCCAAAAAATGTGTTAGGGATATATTTTAAAATTAGTAAATGTTATTAAAAATGCTACTGGTCAGAAGGGATGGCTGAAAACATTCCAAAATGTTAAAATGCAACAGGTAACCCTGGGAAGATTGAGCCTTTCATAATAAAAGTAACGTTCCTTTAAAAATCAGTATTACAGTGTATTGATAGACAGGAATGAACCAGCATGTCTGCTTCTGAAAGGGACCAAATTCCGACCTGTATTTAGGATAATTCACAGATAAAAGCTTCTATAACAGGAATGTATAAATTATCAATGAAAAACAAATGTATTTTAATCATTAATCAGTCTCCAAAAAAGCCCTTACTGTATTAAAAAAAGGTGCTTATTACATAAAACTAGTTGACCAAGACACCTTTTAATGTTTAACGTTTACTGCATACTTAATATTTTATACTTGGATTAAATTCAAATATGTAATTGTTTTAATTTAATTGTGTCCACTTGCATTGTATTGAAGTAAATTGAAATTGTGCTGTCTTTTATAATGGAGGTCATTGATGAAGGATTTTGGTGAAGTTTTGACTTCCTTTCTGGCACTTTGCATGAAAGAATTGTTAACTTATGAATCATATTTTCTATTTTGCTATCAAGTTACAGATTACTTTCTGATCTGATGTGCAGACATGGCATGTACTGTTACATCTAAATTTTCCATTCATTGAGTACCCATTAGAATTATTATATTGTAGGTAGTATGCAATTTCAAATAAGGGATGCACGTTCAGCAACAAGAGAGCTCAGAAAGGAAGAGCAATATTAGTAAAATGTAATGCTGTACATCTGGTAAAGATCCTTCTTTGCAATCAACCATCACAAAAATAAAATGATCAACGTTATTTTAACTTAATTGATGATAACAATAATAATAATAATTGTTACTTTGTAAATGGAAATTTTTGATTGGGCACAACACTACAGTCTCGGTTCAAAATAGACAATTTTTGGAGAGGAGCAATCACAAACGGAATACATTTCTGCAACTGGAAGTATTATGCTAGCATGCTAAACAGAACCAACCGCATCAAACATTTCCCCGGACACAAGATTTCCTCCTCCTAAATAGTTATTAGTTTCCATGGAATTAATATCATCATCATGCTTTTGTTAAAAACTAAATCTCTATAGAAATACATTCCACTCCTTGCAGTTTAAATACAGTCCATACTATACAAGGGCTTTACAAAAAGCTAATTTTAAACAGCCATACAATGGCTAAAATAAACCATATCTCTATCCTGAAGTGTTAATTCATTACCTTTTGTCCCAGCGTGTGAAAGAAATCAATGGCGTTAATGTTTTAGTACTCTTCAGCAGTGTTAGTGGCTGTGTAGGAGTCTGTGTGGGTTTAGAGATGGCTGTGATTGTGCTAGCCACTATCGGAGGATGTGTGAGGTGCAGTAGAGGGTGATCTCCGGCGGTGAGCGGATGAAGCCCATGAGTGCTCAGAGGCCTGTGAAGAGGGCCGTGTGAGGGTCAGTCCACGCTGAGTCAGCCCGTCCAGCAGGCGGTGCTGCTGCTGCTGTATGGCTTGAGAAAGCAGACTGGGCAAAGTCTGCAAGCTACTGTTTATAGAGTCCAGTTTTGTCTCCAAGTGTCCGATTCGCTTTTCCAGCTCCTCACTGCGCTCCTGGAGCTCCGAAACCAGGTCATACATAACATTCTGAGTCTGTGAAAGTGAGAATCACATAAAATAGTTTGACATCTAATATTTAATTAATAAGGTAGATTTTAGATTTTCTGAATCCTAAAAACAACTCTCTCTCTCTCTTTATTATTCTAATTGGAGATATCTGTGTTACTGGAAACTTCATCCAGTCCTTCTATGGGAATACTTGACATAAATGCTCATGCAACTTGCTCTTCTCAATGTTGAGAGGGGGTAGGCTACAACTGACTATTACTACCCTTACCAAATTACTATTTCCTTGGGGAAAATTTTCACCTAACACCTAAAAACCCTTGCCTAACTTGTAGCTCACAAAGCCCCCATTGTTTTTCTGTGAGCAAAAGTAATTTGGAGAACCAAATTACACAAAAACATCTCTTTGCTGATCAGTGGGGAAAAATAAAACATGCTCTATACACCGAAGTTCTGATGAATGTTGATTTTACTACTCTACAAGACTAACATTAAACCAATATAACACTGAATGTAAAGACAAATAATTATTGGAGACTTAAAAAAAATAAATGTTCAAACCTTTGCCAGGTCCACCAGTGTGTTTGCTTGATCATTCAGCTTCCTTTGCTCCATCTTCACACTTCTCAATCTATGAAAAAACAAGCCAGGGAGCAAGTGGATGGATGAAGAGAGAAAAATGGGCCCCGGGACACAAGTATAGGCGAGAGAGCAAGAGTTTACAGAGGAGAGAGTGCAGGAGTTGTGATGAGACGATAATGAAAAGGGAAATTTGCAGGGGGAAAAGGAAGAGAGAGTTTGAGATTCAGACTGAAATGTAGCTTCAAGAGTATCCATCGAGTTTTGTTTTGATTTTTCATCAGCTGAATGATGTGCCCACATGCAAACATTCAATTTTGGTCCAGTCCGACATGCAAACTTATTCAGCCAAAGGAGATCAACAGAGAGCAGCAAAAACAGAACGTCTAAAAACAATACTGGAGGCAGTGTTCCAGAACTCCATTCATTTGGCAAATGGAGATGAAGTTCATGAAAGAAGCTAAAAAAATGTGAAATGTTTTAGCAGAACTTTTTAGATTCTGATCAGGAGCAAGTAACGCATTTAAAGGAAGACATTGAAATTAAAAAATGTCATAATCTCACTATGAAAGATACCACAGCAGTACCATAAGCAAGGTATTTCTTCTGAACATTTGTATAAACCTTTTTACACACATCTTACATATCATAAAGGCAGTGTAACCTCTCTGATTTCTGCCTTCTTTTCTTTAGATCTTCCCATTAAAACAAAACAAAAACTGACATGTCGTATTTTAGAAACCACTTTGTAAAAAATAAACTGAAAAAAGTTGAACTTTATTAATGAGACATTATCTTTCTTTAAATGAGTATTGCGTTAACTGATTTAAAAATATTACACAACTATTATCGAGCCATTTTGCTTTAAAGAAAAGGATTGTAGTGAAATGACAGGAAGTGTCTAATCAAATAAATGTTTAGTTTTAACTGTATACTGAATCAGAGCATGTGCATAATTTAACTTAAATGCGAACGCATTTAATTTATTGCCTGTGTGAATACAACAGATCTCCTAAATAACACATGAACGAATTTAGAAGTCAAATGTTTTTAACAGTGTATTTAAAAACATAAATTTTAAGCTTATTCTATACCACTGAAAAAGTCTGCAAATTCCTATTCAATGAAAAGAGTTTTTGCAGGAGCTGCCAGAATCCAATGCTAACTTAAAAATGGAGATTAAAAACAAGGCAAACAAAAAAAAAATCACAAAAACTGATAATTCTATAACTTTAATATATGATTTGTCTGACAGGAAACTATTTACAGTGTTTTTTACACTATTTACACTAAAAAAGTCACATTTAATTTAATATCTGATGTCAAAAACTATCATTATTGTGTTTTTTTATGTATGTATCTTTCACCTCAGATATTTTTGAAAAGTGGTTTCTATATAAAACAATTCATAAAATGCATTTAAACCCAAACGGATATCATTAACACATACAGTATGTCTAATTTCCAGATGGCCCAGAATTATCAAAATAAAAAATAAAAAAAAGTAAAATTAACCGACATCAGAGCCAGTATTTAGTCTGAAGAGACAGACTTCTTCAGAAAGTTCCAAACAAAGAGAAGTGGAGGTTGGTAAACTCATCTTCAGAAAAAGGCTTAGCAGTGAGAATCACATGCATAAGAAAAACAGAAAATGATGACATTTCACATCTTCATAGAACAAACAGTAAACACTTTCTCTCGTCAAATCAAAACTTCTAAAAATAACCAACCATCCATTATCATCATACTCCCCGTGTCCCATCAAAGCAAGTGTGAAAGCTTCATGAGAAATAAAGGGTGGAAACTTTGCACTGCTCAAATGTGCTTTTACTGCTTTAAAAGATGAACTCTCAATTTTGGAAGGGCCAAAATTGGTCTGTTTGTTTCTGTACCCAGACCTCCATAGAATCCAGCACTTCAGATTCATCCATCAACCAAGCCGATTAGAGATCTCAAAGCATTTGCGTGCAGATATTTTTAGAATTGGAGGATTGTATGCATCAGGCTAGGGAATGTTTATGTGAGCTCGTAAAAGTGGATGCCAAATACATTATAAATGAATTGTTGTGCTCAGCAGTTGTGCTTTCACTTTGACAGCAAGCCAAAGTGAGCCGGTCCGGCGATTCGCATCAGAGAAGCCATAACACGGCATGAACCTAACCGTTACAGCACTTACAGGATTAGTTCAGCCAGACATTAAAATTCACTTCATCATTCTTTCAATTTGATGCTGTCCAAACCTGCACCACTTACAGTATTCTTTGGAGATAAAAAGGAACTTTTGATATGTGAAACAGGTTGTGCTGAATATATTAATTCTCCTTCTTCTCTACGATACTTAAGGTAGGACACAACTATGTTTGGATGGATGTATGGATTTCTACTGAAGAATTCAAAACAATGGATGATTATAATTGTGTAGAAAATAAAAATTGGGAAATAGTTTGTATCTTTTAGATGTTTTTTTGCTTTTTTTGCTGGTGCTACAAGCCAGCAGCTTGATAAAGCAACCTATACGCAGGCGACTAATTCTTGCTTTCGTAATGAGGTTAGCATCAATCAATCAAGCCATTCAGCTCCTTAAAGGCAAGGAGCAGTATCTTGTAGTCAATGAGATATTGTACAGGAAGCCAATGAAGAGAGCACAGAACCGGTCTGATGTGGTCATATTTCTGTGTTCTTGTGAGAACTCTAGCTGCTGCGTTCTGGACTAACTATAATTTTTGTAGCGTGGCGGCTGAGCAGCAGATAGAGTGCTACAAGAATCCATTCTGGAGGTCATGAAAGCATGCACTAATTTTTCTGCATCTACGATAGACAGCATGTTCCGCACTTTAGCAATGTTCCTGAGGTGAAAGAAGGCAGTCTTAGTAACATAAGAGATATGGTTCTTAAACGTCAGTTCACTATCTATAATAACGCCAAGATTTTTAACTGTAGTGAAAAAATTAACAGTGTGTTAATTAACATCATCAGAAGAGTTCCAAACAAAACAGTTGCTAAACAGCTGAAAGCCCCGTTTGACAAATGTAAGAACTCATATCTCGTGAGAAGTACCAATAAGCTACAGTCTGTAAAAATTGGAGTAACTTCATTTAAGGCATCAATTCAGTCCAGGAAGTTGGAAAAACAAAAGTTTTTTTGAGTACACTTGCAAAAATCAAGTTTTGCAGCTAATCTGGCTCACCGCAGCATCCTGCAGCAACAAACGATCTTATCGGTTTATGTTTAGCTGGGTCCTCATTTATTTTTCAACAGGACAGTGACCCCAAACACACCTCCAGGCTGAGTAAGGGCTATTTGACCAAGAGGAAGAGTGATTGGGTGCTGACTCCACAGTCACCTGACCTAAACCAGCAGATTTGGTTTAGGATGATGGACCAGCAAGTGCCCTTGTAACCCATTTAAGATTTGGATAAACATTTCAGCTGGTTACCTGTTGATATTCATCGAGTGGAAACCATGAGGGTACCGTAGTTCTTTGTCCAAATATAAAGCATGTGTTACGAAGTTGTTTCACACTTTTCTGTTTGCTACATGCATCTACGAGAGTTCATTTACATAAAGCCTTTAGTGAGCTTAAAATGAGTAAATAGTATAATGAATAAAGTCATGATATTAAGTAAGCCTAGTAAAATAAATTATAAAGGACTTTTCAAACATGGTTTATGTAATGAAATTTAGTTAAAAAAAAAATCTTGCCACAAAAGTTTGGCTATGTATGTACTGTATGAAATCAAAAGCATGCAAAGTATACAAACTTGATTTTACAAACAATTTGCACTTTATTAACTCTTTAACTGTTACACCTAGAAAAAAAAGCAATTGAAAAATTATTTGTTTGTATTTCTTTGCTCCTTATATCTCTAATCTCTGCATTAAAGTTTTAACCTAATCCCATTTTTTTTTACATCAATGACTACCAAATGGTTATTGTAGCTTTCTTTGGTAAAACAAAATGATTGAATGAATGAATTGATGATGAAACTAAAATAATTTTAAAGATTATACAAAAAAACTTTGAAGCATTGAATCATCTTTATGAATTGAGGTATCACTAAATATTTGAAGTTTTCATTTGACACAAACTATTTATTTGCTTTGATTTTTAATCTGTAAACAAAAAAGTTAAATAAAATACATTGACTCAAGATTTGCTCAACTGTTTGGTTGGGAGGGCAGTTAAAGGGTTAAAATATATATTTTATATAAATGTATATATATTTTTTTTCTAATAATCAAAGGCTACATTTTTGAACTATAATACAGTTGACAGTTTTTTATTTTTTATATTATATATGTTTGTTTATTATATATCTATATATTTACATACATCTTGTTTATTTAAAGTATTTAAAATTTATTTAATCCAATTCAATCACGAACAACTTTACGTACCCTGATACCTGTTCAGTAGTATGACAGAAATTGTATGCATCAATTTAGAAATTTAGGAAGGGAACCAAACGAGGGAAATGATTCACACACCAAGGGTTAACTTAGGATCTCTATGTGTACATGTCGTCATGTTCTGCATGGGCTTGAGTTTGTGAGCACGCCGTGTTGAGCTCAAGGAAAGTGCTGTGGAAGGTTCTGTGGAAATCTGGGACAGGCTTCAGATGAATGAACTGCACACATTGTGGCATCTGATCAATTTGAAGCTGAGAAGAAGCAAAGGAAACCCATTTCCACCTGACCATACTGAGCTTGCTGGCTAAACATCAGTGATGGACATCAAGCTGAAATTATAATGTCACCCAGCTTCAAATGTTTTCAATGTTCATCATCATGGCTGATATTACAGAATAAGGCTTAAAAATGAGAGAGAGTTCCGATGGGAAGTATAAAGAGAAGACGTGACTTACTTCTGGGCTCTGCAGTGATTTAAGGCAAGACAAATGGAACACAGAATACATTTTTTTAAAAACCTCAAGTTGCACACCACACAACACTTGTATGACTCAGACATCTGCCGATGGAGTTGCATTGGCAGGCCATTTAGAGACATTTGAGGCCAACTTCAATTTTTTATCATGTTTCCATCAATGCTGAAAATTTAATGAATGTTTGTGTGTTCAGGATACATCCAGTCTTCATAGATTTTACAT
This sequence comes from Danionella dracula, assembly GCA_900490495.1. Lineage (NCBI taxonomy): Eukaryota > Metazoa > Chordata > Actinopteri > Cypriniformes > Danionidae > Danionella > Danionella dracula. The sequence goes on from UELW01000089.1 coordinate 1,543,951, forward strand.
GAGCTAAAGTACATTTCAACAGTGTGGTATATGGTCATATACAGGTGCTGTTTTTTATATGCTCTGCACAAATAATTGCAATATTTATTCATTCAGTGACTCTAATCTAAATGCCTTTGATTGACACACGTTTCTCAAACCTTTGACCACATTGAACCATGTTTATACCTGGTCACAGAAAAATGGCGTAGTTCTCTTGTAAAATAACTTCATATTTAGCTACTTTTATTTTTGTTATAATAATTAAATTTAGGGATTTCAGCTTTACTTTTTACTGTCACAATAAAAACTTACTTAAAAGTCTTTTTATGTTTTTTTTTTCAAAGATTTAATTTATATGTATATCTATATATCTATCTATCTATCTGTTCAAAATTTGTTCACATTTTTTACTAGTCTTCAAGTGAGATTTAGATCCATAAAATGCAATGAAAAGTGCTTTGAATTATTAAAAGTTAATCGTTCATCAACATCGTCAAGATTTTAATAAAACAATCAAATAACCAGCAAATAAAGTGGTGCGTTTAATTTAAAAAATAAAAGCCTTGCGGCTCTTCTGCTCTTAAATAAATCTATCAAAAACACATTCATCTGTTTACAAAGTTATCTTCAGAGTCAGAGTAACTACATTTTCAGCATAAATGTTTAATGTCACACACAGGATTTTATAATCGGAAGGGGAAAACCTTTATAGATCTTTTTTAATCAAATGTGAGATTGAGTCAATTCAATCAAAAGGTTTGAAGTAGGTTTTAAAATTCAATATACAGTGTTCAAATCAAGAGTGTTGACAAAGTATTTACCTTTAACCAAACCTACCTTAAATTACTTAATTTCAAGTGAAATGAATACATCTCATATCAAAATACAGCACAGCACATGATGGATAATAGCAAAAAGACACGAGGAAGATTAATTAACTGTTGTTGAAAAGGTACGTACTGGTGAATGGCCTGCAGGAACTTGCGCTGGTGTTTGCGCACCTTGGCATGGTCAATCTTCTTCACAAGCTTGGTGTGTTTGTAGATTAGCCATGTTTCCCTGAGTACATTAGCAGCCGTGTTTTTCACCTGTCAGCAAACCAAGTCCAGGTTAGAGACGGGGATTAAATATTGATAGGCAAACATCAGAGTAATGGTAAGTGTACACAGAGATAGTGAGACAGAGGAAAGTAACCGAGCCCACACGTGATAAAATAATCTTCAGGGGAAAGTCTAATTCACTTTGTAATAATATATGTAATAAAGGCATTTAAAGTGGTAATGAGTCATGCTGTGTTCAAGGCTTTGTGATGGACCTATCCAAGGTGTTTGTACACCGAAACGATATTTGAAGAGCTCCCTGATCACTGGTTCGTATTGATAAGATCTAAGCAATGATTGAATAAAATGCCTTTCATAAAGGCTGAGCGCAGAGAGTTGATGAAATAAATAAAGTAATAATGTGAGTGTAGTGTGGATTTTACCCAAAATCAACTTGTGAACATTTAAGTATGAACAAAAAAAATTGCAGACAACACTTCAACTTTACTGATTACATTAACTGTTACACACTTCTATTTAATAATGCTTAATAGATCTTCTAATCAGGCATCTTGTATCAAGACACCAAAACTATGATGAATTATTGATATGACTGCGACACTAATGCCAGTTTTTTTTTTTTTTGCTGAAAATTAAATGAGGAGAGCACATTTTAAACATTTGGGTTAAAGTAATTTGGACTCTTAGGCTACATTCAGACTGCAGGTTTTTTTTTTCACATTTTGTTACATTCGTTCACATTACACATAATATATGTCTACAATTCATCTTCTGTGTGAATTAAATACACATCCAATTTGACACACATGCGCAAAAGAGGAAGCTTCGTCCACCCAGAATGCACCGCTAACGGACAAAAACACAGAATCGCCTGGTCTTTGCCACTTTTGAGTCTTTGTTGGTGCAAATTTCTGAGAAGAGCCAACTTTATTTGTATTGTAAGAACACATATTGCGGTATACTCCTAGAGGTCGAGTTAAAATTGCTCAGATAAACTTTAAATGCATCTTTGGTCTCTTCCTGTAATTATTTCAGTAAAAGAACATGTCCTCCAGCGTCTTGTATCTGAAAGAAACTGGGCTTAAGATGGGCTCAACGATGTACAACCCAGATAAATGTGGCTTGGGTGTTCAGACTGAGTTAGCAAGGCAAAAATATTTGATGTGTAAAGAATTTAGAAGCACACATGAAAGTGACTTGGGTCATCAAACATTAGAAATTGAGCTGCTCAGATTGTAATGAAAATATCAGATACAGGTACATGGACTTCGTTCACTTTGGGCTGCAGTCTGAGTGTAGCCTAAGTCCGACATTTTTCACTTAAACCTTTGTTTTAACAGCAGATGTGTCCTAAGAAAGGAAAAACATTGGAAGTTTGACATAAGCAAGCGTAAAGAGCAATAAAAAAAGTACTTACTGATAAACCTTACTGACTTTACTGATTTAGCAAACTTTTTATACTTTTCTATCCATGTGTGAAACCAATCAGATATACATTTATGTTTTGTGAACATTTATGCTGATGTCACTTTAGTTTAACCCTACTGTTTTCAACTCTCTGAAGAGTTTGTGGGCTTGTTGCTTCGGTGGTAAATAGAAGTAGTTTTGATCAACTAGTGACGTTTTTTTGTGATAAAGGCAGCTAACAGACAAGGTATTGATGTATTAGATGTTTTTTTGTAAATATTATTCTTGTACAGCCAGTTATAATTCCTGATTTATTTATAGTGCTTGGTGATATTGAAAACCAAATATCTGAGTTTGATGAAACTGTACTCCTATGTATCCTATCCAACATAGGGGAAACACTGTATGCATTTAAAAGCACTAGTTGCAAATTCAATTTATTAACCGTTGATGTAGCTAATACAACGAAATCTGCTTCAAAAGATGGCCAGAGATGCACAGAATGGTAGGGTACTGACATTTTCCTTAGTTGACTCTGCAAAAACTTAGTATTGAAATATAAGGTAATATCTTACCACAAAATTTAATGGTCACACAGCCCGCTGTCGAGCAAGCAGTTTGAAACAAACAGTGACTGACTATTCAGAACACCAATAGCAGCAAATCATTCAATACAAAGAAATAGTCAACCGGCATGTTGGCGCCTTTTGAAAAGGTTAAAAAAAGCATTTTCTTTAAATAAATGTGTTTATTTATACTACATTTTATGTAGTGTAGAATACGGTACTTCAGCAGATTTTAAGGAACAACATTTTGACCACTAAAATTAAAGTATGATCTTTACAAGATAATACAAGGAGCACTTTAAATTGTGAAGCGTGATCCCATCAATCAGACTAGTCTCCCTTACAGTAGCTATAATACCTTCACATATTATATGTACTGGAATGTGCTTACTCTTTTGCAGAGTTGAGTGTCCATCATAAAGTTGTGGACATGTTTTTCAGCCTTGGTGAGCTCCAGTTTTCTGGCTACGACGGCCACCACAAGGGCAGTGCAGCCGGCCCCCTGAAATACAATCAACAATTAAACATTCCCGAAAGTGGCAATGTAGTAGCTGAGTAGTTACTGTAGAATATCTGAACTGTACAGATGTAAATCTATAAAAATAAAAAATAAACTACACACCATAATTCCTGTAAGTAGACATACTCCCTTCCCACAGTAAGTGTTAGGCACCATGTCTCCATAACCAATGGACAAGAAGGTAATGGAGATCAGCCACATTGCTCCAAGGAAGTTGCTGGTGACTTCCACTTTATCATGGTACCTGATGTGAGTGAGGAGGTAAGAAAACAAGAGGAGGATACTTGAATTCAGATGCTTGATTTAAGCTCTTTAGTATGCACTTTTTTCTGCAGTAATATTGGTAATTGTATCATGCTGTCTATAGGTTCTGCTTCCTTTTTGTCAGCACAGTTAATGAATTGTCGTTTCAGTCAACACAATGACATAGAAAAGGCTAAAGGAGTGGTTGATTTTAACCCTTCAGTCACGCTAAGCACCAACTTAAAAAACATTGGAAAAGTGAACTCGTTTGACAGAAATTTTTGCTTCAAGCAACAACACATATACATATTTCACGTATATATTTAAACTAAATATTGCAAAAAAACATATACATATATATTATATAATTATTATTATTATATATACAGGGAGTGCAGAATTATTAGGCAAGTTGTATTTCTGAGGATTAATTTTATTATGGAACAACAACCATGTTCTCAATAAACCCAAAAAATTAATTACTATCAAAGCTGAATGATTTTGGAAGTAGTTTTTAGTTTGTTTTTAGTTTTAGCTATTTTAGGAGGATATCTGTGTGTGCAGGTGACTATTACTGTGCATAATTATTAGGCAACTTAACAAAAAACAAATATATAACCATTGCAATTGTAAGGCGCCATTCCTTTGCCCAAAGACGGAATCAAAGGTTGCGGGAAGGTGGTTTTGCGTGCTGCTACTCTCTGCTGGATGAACAGGGCGAGAACAAAGAAATACACAAAAAAACAACGAACGCGCTAACGGCGTAATGATGTTTAAAATTTGGATATAACCAATAAAACCTTAAATCTGACTCCATTAAAATAATTAAATTATGGTCATGTTATTTTCTCCTTCTCTCGTTATATTAGTTTCTTCTGTAAATTATATTACTTTAGGAGGACATAATGATTCTTAAAGTTTGCCTCTTATCGTTATTTGTTCATATTTTAAGGTTCTGAATTCTGTCGCTTTCCAAAGGTCTCAATTTTTCATAAGCCTTCGACGATCAAGAGCCGTCTCAGAAGTGTATTATAATCGTTCAAGGGATTCACAAATATGCAGTCGCTTAGCTGCATCCGGATACAAACAATGAACAATACAACTATCTGTGCGATGTCACTCCAGGTAACAGAAACGATACATCAGAAGTAATGATAAATAATGATTTCTGGACAAACTTCAAAACAAACGATTATGTCAATTTATTAACCAGGCAAATCATAAACAAATCCAACTCCAGTTAAAATGCAATCATCAAATACATTCAGTTCAGTACAGTTTAAAGTTCCAACCAAATGCATTCTGACAGACCAAATAACAAGGAGAAAACCTAATCATTATTTACCTGATCATCGAGAGAGAGAGGCAGCGCACCACATGACCTGGTGCGGGAGCTCTGATTGCAGAGACTCCTCGAGCTTCGGGACAAGTCCCTTTAAATACCCGAGATATCGATATCAAATTACATAATTTACACTGATTGGTTCTTTGACTTTGGAAGCCTGTCCTTCTGTGAAAACCCTTTAATTTAAAAGTTGCTTGTGTGTGTGATTGGTTCACTGAGAGAATGGTGAGAGACTAAATGGTGCAAAGCAATTAAACCTAGTCATATGTAGATTTAATACACAGTGAGGCGTTGATCACTCGGCACCCCGACCCAGTCTCTTGGCTAGACGTATTGTCATTAATGTTCGAGTCAGGCTCTGTGATCACTCTTGGTTCTGTTACTAAAGAACAGCTCGTCTTCTTAGTTTAAATAATCATGTGAGCGGCATCTCCGCTCAATCTGTGCCCTCTGCATAATATACATCTGAAAAGGGTGGCCATCTCTGTTGGTTCCTGGTGCTCAAAGCAAATGGCCAGGCCGTCTCAAGCAGGATCACTCAGGGATAGTTCAGTTCCTTACACAATTATTTATTTTCACCAGTGAATCCAATATAACATCTCAACATTCACAAATATACATTTCTGACATTCAAAAACAAAACAAAAACCAATCAGTGACCAATATAGCCACCTTTCTTTGCAAGGACACTCAAAAGCCTGCCATCCATGGATTCTGTCATTGTTTTGATCTGTTCACTATCAACATTGCGTGCAGCAGCAACCACAGCCTCCCAGAGAGGTTTTCCCTCCTTGTAAATCTCACATTTGATGATGGACCACAGGTTCTCTATGGGGTTCAGATCAGGTGAACAAGGAGGCAATGTCATTAGTTTTTCTTCTTTTAGACCTTTACTGGCCAGCCACGCCGTGGAGTACTTGGACGCGTATGATGGAGCATTGTCCTGCATGAAAATCATGTTTTTCTTGAAGGATGCAGACTTCTTCCTGTAGCACTGCTTGAAGAAGGTGTCTTCCATAAACTGGCAGTAGGACTAAGAGTTGAGTTTGACTCCATCCTCAACCCGAAAAGGCCCCACAAGCTCATCTTTGATGATACCAGCCCAAATCAGTACTCCACCTCCACCTTGCTGGCGTCTGAGTCGGACTGGAGCTCTCTGCCCTTTACCGATCCAGCCACGAGCCCATCCATCTGGCCCATCAAGACTCACTCTCATTTCATCAGTCCATAAAACCTTAGAAAAATCTGTCTTCAGATATTTCTTAGCCCAGTCTTGACGTTTCAGCTTGTGTGTCTTGTTCAGTGGTGGTCGTTTTTCACCCTTTCTTTGCACACCTTGTGCTTTTGGGCACTCCAGTGATGTTGCAGCTCTGAAATATGGCAAAACTTGTGGCAAGTGGCATCTTGGCAGCTGCAAGCTTGACTTTTCTCAGTTCATGGGCAGTGATTTTGCGCCTTGGTTTTTCCACACGCTTCTTGCGACCCTGTTAACTATTTTGAATGAAACGCTTGATTGTTCGATGATCACGCTTCAGAAGCCTGGCAATTTTAAGAGTGCTGCATGACTTTTCGGAACCTGTCAAGTCCTTCTTTTGACCCATTTTGCCAAAGGAAAGGAAGTTGCCTAATAATTAAGCACACCTGATATAGGGTGTTGATGTCATTAGACCACACCCCCTTCTCATTACAGAGATGCACATCACCTAATATGCTTCATTGGTAGTAGGCTTTCGAGCCGATACAGCTTGGAGTAAGACAACATGCATAATGAGGATGATGTGGTCAAAATACCCATTTGCCTAATAATTCTGCACACAGTGTAGTATATATTTTCTCAAATTCTACCTGACACTATAAAGCTTATATGTGGGGGAAAAAAGGTTTTCAGCAACCACAGCGCTTATCTCTTAGACAAAAATGAACAAGCAAAACACGAAAGAAAATGGGTTCTCACGTCTCAGTCCAAGTTGTCTGACCTGTGTTATACAAATTGTTCTGCTTCACTCACACAGTACTGTTCTTCCATCGATTCGTTCCTTTTCAATTAAATTTGTCTCTAAAACAATTCAATTAATTCCTTTAGAAGCAACACAAAAAGAAAGATGGCTCTGAACAAGTGAACAATAATGTACACTCTGAATTGGAACTGGTTGAAAAACCCAATCACATTTGGAGGGTAATCTTAAAGATAACAGAAAGTACAAAATCAATAAGTATTGAATGCAGCAGCAGATATTGATATGTGGGAATGAGTGACCTGGATAAGAAAAGTGGGCAGCCCGAACATAAATCGTGTTGCCTCATTTGACAGCAGCGACATCCATGTATTGTGCTGGGATGTGTACGATGGCAGCAGAGGCCCAGTAAGAGCCTGCTCTTTCCCAGTGTTCTCGATCTCTCTGGTGTGGAGAATGGCTCTGTGTGAAACTATTGTGGAAGCCACAGTCCATTACACAAACAGAAAGAAGCTTTATGGTAAAAACATGCTCCTGTGAACTAAATCGAAAGCTTCCATGAGCTCAGGATAATGCGCTGTTCTGACAGCGAGGGGCACACGAGAGCGCTCAGCTGGTTCATTTCAACATTATCTCTAATCAGGGGTAATAGGACATCGATTTGTACATTAAGATCTACCACAATAATTTGCTGTTATAAAAAGAATATCAGAAAAACTTGCAATATTTGGTCAACATTTTTGTTTATAATAGGATCATGGATAAAGAGCGCATGTTTTAGCAGAACTGAATTCCCCAAATCAGATGATATTAAAACAAATTTGTCATTTAAATAAAAAATAACATTAATATTTAAAAAATCAAGGTTGATTATACTATTATGTTATTATTATAATGTTGTGGTTAAAATACTACTACTACTACTAATAATAATAATAATTAGGGTTCCAACGATACTCATTTTTAAACGCAGAGCACCAATTTTTTTATTGACTTTTTATTGGGGGGTAGAATTTTTTTTAAATAAGTGAGACTAATAAACAATGCAAATGCAACTTCTCTACATTTATGAACAGCTGGTGTTGCTAACTGTACTACTAGAGGAAAATCCTCAGCTCTCCCTTGTGTGTTTAAGTTTCAGATTTTTAATTTGTCTTTCTATTTGTCTTAATTTGAACCACACCTACTTTTGATATTTTCATGGAGCAAAGCTTGCAGGCTGCCAGCCATGTTTCGTCATTAATAAGTAAAATATTAGCATTGGTACGATTGATCAATTAACAAAATAATCAGATTAATTGCATGGTCCTCCCAAAAATTTATCATCATTAGTTGCCATTTATAAAATATGTTGTGCATGGGGTTGTACTTTGGGATATTTAGATATGAAATGTAAAAATCTATGTTTAGATAAATGTAATACTTTAAAAATATTTTATTATAAATAAAAAATGCATTCAGAGGTACCTATTTCACAGGATTGTAATAATAATAATAATGATAATATTACAAAACACAAAAGCATATTTCATGCATTGATGATTTCATAAAATCATCAGCAATCACACAATCACAAACTGAATTAAGTTTAAAATAAATTTGATGGATAACGACTTACAACTTTGGAACTGTCACTTGCTTAACTATCATATGGTATACACTTGAAATTGTAAAAAAAATAGCAGAGCATACTGAAACATTTATATAAATTCATATTGAAACATATACAGCTGCTACTTTATAAAATGTATTTTTTATATTTTAGTTATAACTTTACAAAAAATATACTGCCATTTAGATTTTTTGGACAATATCTGATAAATAATCATTAAACATAATTAAATATCTGATTACTAAGTCTATCATTGACTGGTTACCTTTGGAGGGTATTTTTGGCCTTTTGAAAAGGCAACCTGAAACTTTACGAGTCTAACAATAAAGAATAATGACTGTAGCAAACTATCATAATGGTAAAAACACACCATTTATGTTGATTCTTATAGACAACATTCAACCAAATTCCCAAACGGGGATAAATAATTGAAAAATGTGATGACAAAAGAAGTTTCAGAACAATTTTTCTAAACATTTTTTATCTTTGGACTGTATTTCATTCATCAATATGAACAATTCAGTGTGTGCACGTGCTGACTCTGGTGTTACTCTACGTTTATCTTCAAATGAATCAATCATTGAGAGACCAGCTTCTATCCTCGTGAATTTAACTGAGGCCTCATTAGCTTGAGTGCTATTAAACGAGGCCCGGCTACTTGCCTACCGACACATGATTTACAGCAAGGAAGACGCTGTGGGAATTAAAGGGGTGAAGCGAAGGGCCCAGAGGTGCTGATAAAGCACCACTTCATTCCCCCGACAGATTCACCCCAGTAACTCTTACACAAGAATCCCGAAAGACCACTAGAGACCCTGACGCCACACTAACACAGTAACTTTCCTGGTGCTATCAGCACTTTTTCTTCAGCCAGAACACAATGAATCTGTTTTTGATTAGCCTACCAATGAGGAAATCGAGGTATTTTTCTATCAGGAAGCAAGGTTTTGTTAAGTAAAAACTACTGTGAAAGTTAAGTAAAGAAAAGTATGGATAGGGAGTGATATGACTTTCTGTTTGGAGAGTTTCTTGCACAGCTTTATTTGATTAGCGTTGTACAACCGGACAAGGGAGTCTTTGGGGACTGAGGAAATTGAAGGGCCAGACCCTTACAGGAAGTCTAGGGGATGCCATCCAGGAAATGCTTGATCTATATGCTTGCTGAGCCTTGCTGCAAGTTATCTACAGCCAAATACTGCAAATGCACTTCAAATTGTGTTCAAATTGCATCATGGTATATTGAAAGAAACCGGTTAATGCTAACAATATACAAAAAAAACCTCAAGCTATAAAAAAAATTTTAATCTTAACTGGAGCAGGGATGTAAAGGTATAGGTGAACTGCAGTTACAGGAAGATGTGTCAGAAGAAGCAGCTATTGGAAGAGGGGAAAAATTTAGATATTTTAGGCTTATAAATTTAGGCTGGTTTATTAAGTTTATTAAGAGTGGGTAAATCTTGAGGTAACTTTACTAAATTATTTTGAAATATTGATGAAATTCTGAAAGTATCAATGAAATTAAACTATGTTTGGTGATATACATTTATTTTTCAGGGCTAGAGCCCACAATGTCAAAGCAAGGCGATGCCATTGGAATCAGATAATCACATGAACCTCTTGATTGTTGTTTTTTTATCTGTAAAATAGTGACATGAGTATCACAGTTTTTTATATATTTACAAATATGAAAAATGTTCAGAAACTGTTTAGAATGAACAAAAGCAGCAACAAAAAGTTGAAGGACAATCCAATAAAATACAAAGAAATGGTACCAAAAATAACAAACAAGGAAACCCCAATAAAAACTAAAAAAAAAAAAAAAATGAATACAATTCCTTCATATTTAAACAGTTTGTACCATGAGTCAGTTTACTCATTGTTAATAACCTTCATAAATATTGGCTTTGTTAAAATTTAACTCATACGGTCATAATGAATTGGCATCCTTAACATTTTTCATGAAAACACACCATTCCTTCCAGAAAATTTTTGCAATTACATTTAATCATCAGACCCATTTTCAATTTGAAGTTATTTGTAAAATGACCTTTCTCCCCTCTAGTGTGTTATTTAGTAAATAAAGAATGTCCTTTTAAAGGCGGTGGTACAAATATAATTGCAAACAGATTCTGGAAAATATTCAAGGATGCTAACCTTCACTCATGACCAAACTTCACTGTCCCCTAAAATAAATGTAAGCAAAAAAAAAAAGAAAAAAGAAAAGAAAATGGTGTAGCTGCAAAACAACATCCAGTTTGGAGTATGATGTGGCAGACAAATAGCCTGAGTGAAGGGCGATGCTTGACCTGACACACAGAGCTGTTCTGCCTTCTCTCTGTGTGTCTGTATGTGTTACAGCCCCTCACAGCAACCAACTTCTCTACTCGCCCCCAGGATCCGGGTCAAGATGAACTCTTGGCAAGAATAGCAGCAGAAAAGGTCAAACATCTGACAGCGCTTCAGGAAAAGAACAGGCTGCCATCATTGCAATGAGCACCAGGTTGAACTATAGTGCCATCGGTGTGAAAATCCCAAAACCTTTAAACACTCGTAGAAAAATCTGATGAAAACTACGAAAAGTTGAATCATCAACAACACTTGCACAATTGTTCAAACTATTATCTTTTTCTTTCAACAGATGAATCTCAAACAGATCCTGAAATGTTTGGATAATTAATAAACACAATTCCTATCAAGAATTACAAATTGTTTTGACATGACCAAATTTTCTATCAATATAGTGATGGATCTAACTTTGGGATTTTCGGGTTGGCAGTAATGTGCTACTTTGCCATAACAGCTCATCAAGAAAGAAAGAAAGAAAGAAGAAAGAAAACAAAAGAGAGAGAGAGCTAAGCTAAGAGAGCAGGTCAAGCTTTCCTTGAGGATCTCTGACTCACTTTGAAACCCTGTCCAGCAGCAGTAACGAGGGAGAAACAGAGCAACACTGAACAGTGAAGACACACAAACACTGTCAAAACCACATCACTTTAACTTCACATTTACCATGTTTACAACAACATACAAAACATTCAGCCATATACTGCACACTGTATGTGAGATTCACTCTTCAACAGAGGCAGAACCTAAACACCTATTAACAGATGATGAAAGTGGGTGTGGCCATCACATTAAAACATCAAACGAAACAGCTAACAGAGGGTTCGTTCTGTATCTTTTGTAGGTGTGCTACACTCGCATTCAATTGTTGAACTTGTCAATTTTTTAAACAACTTTTATTGAGTCTCATCTAGATGTTATATTTCAGAAAATTAAAGCAACTGTAAGCATTTCATCATTCGCATGTATTTGCCACAACCAAATCTGGCATTTACTGCCTTTGCAAATCAGCATCCTCTACATATGTTTAATTATATAATAAATGCAGAATATATACTTTTAAACATATACGCATGCAGAAATTAACAACAGGCACTTTAACCGCTTTACAGCAATATTGAAATCCCCATATTTAATATAGACTATATTATCAAAACAGTGCTGCCACATGACTCAAGTGTAAAATCCAATTCACTGATTTTTATGATCCTACAATACAAAGCTTCAGACAAGTTAAGATGAGATAAATTAGTAGAATGACTGTTGGATGAAACTTGAAGGTAAATTGGGTTGGACCTGTAACTACCAGGGGTCATTGTTTATGTAACCAGTGAGAGAGGGCCAAGAATGCAAGTCTGTGTTCACGTCATCAGCCAACGACTGGCACTATAGAGCTGAATGGGGGGACTGTACAAGCCCCTATATAACTTGTGCAGAGCTTGTCCACCGCCACCTTATTAATTAGATTCAGGTCGTGTTTAGTGTTTCAGTCTGATGAATTAATGCACCGAGAAAACATCATGTTACAGGACTCTCGGGAATGAATACAATCATTGTGATCTATTTTTAAAATGTCACACATATAAATGCTGAAGACATTTTTTTGGGATTTATTGGTGTTTTAAGAGGTGGCTTTGTTTCACCAGAGGTTCAGACAGGACATATCATCTAAAGCAGTGCTTCTCAAACTGTGGTACGAGTAGCACTAGTGATACTTAGAAACCTTTTGGTGGTATGCGACGCCGGCGGTTATCATTACCATGTGTGTGTTTGTGTGTGTGTGTGTGTGTTAAACAAAAATGATCGACTGTAATTATCTGAGACATTAATCGTGGCCCTTGGGTTGATTTTTTTAAATCCCAGATGCGGGGCCTCTGCCTAAATCTGATCTTTGATCCTCTGGAGTAGTGATAATGAGTTTGATTGTGTTTGATAATGGAGCGATGCTGCTGCAGCCCCAGGAGCGCACTAGTGTGCTTCGCCTTAGTCCAATCTCAAAGTTAGTTTCATTTTTAACAGTCACTATTCCTCTGCAGGTCCATCATATAAAGTTTCTTTGAGGTTATTGAAAAGTGAAGCTACTCATGCGCATTCTCCCTCTCTGTGGGAACGCATGTCTATCATGATAGCAGGAAGACTTTTGCTTTAAAGTGAAACAAAAGTTGGCTTAAAACTTCATTTATGGTTTATGAAGAAAGGTGTTATGGTTCAAGACTAGTTTATCCCAAAATTGTAAAATCACAAAATCACAATTTAAATGACATCGCAATGATCACAGCACGAGTTTTGCTCCGCTCTGCTAATATACATCAATAAATATATATATATATATATATATATATATATATATATATATATATATATATATATATATATACGAGAGAATTGTAAAAGCAGATATTTTGCCATCATACTTGATACTTTTACAATTTGTAATCATTACATTCCTAATGGTCAGGCTGTATACTGCTGCTAAAATGAATAAATATTTTTATTATCAATAATATTGCCTCTTATTTGAACTGTACTGAACTGTAGCTGAATAGGAGGGCCTATACTGGAGTCGAATACTTTAATGTTATTCATTATGGTGGTACTTAGAGTGCAACATTTTTTCCTGAGGTGGTACTCGGTAAAAACATTTTGAGAACCACTGCTCTAAAGCTAAGCTATCAGATGCTGTTTGGTGTTGTTTTTCCAGCTTCCCTCTACAAGGTGATTTTCTGGAAGTTCCACCTTCTTCAAATCATCATGAGCTTCATGGCTCACAAACGAAAATACATTCACATTTTCAGTGATTAACAAACTCGTTCAGCCTGAGTAACCATGGCAACAGGTTATTACATCCCATAAACATGACGACTCTACCCATGTGACTCCTTAACTCTACAGAAGCAATCCCATTACAGACACATTTTTATACTGGGAACATGTCAAATAAAGACACAACATCTTATAGCTATGTTAAAGTGTAAATTTCCAAATTGAAATGTACTTAATAAAACAACCGTTCTTTAACATTTTACATATGTTGTATTTGATGTGAATATTAATAGTTCATATAAACAGTTTCATTGGCTAATAATAATAATATAAATACGTTATTGAGTGTGACAATCAGAGCCCTCTCATGGGCTTGCATCAGACAGACAGCTAAACATCTCAAACGAGCATTTTTTTTATCTGTAAATCAATCAAGACGAATTTTAAAACCAACAAGAGGGGTCATGAACTTTTTTTTCCAAGCAGTGACTTGTGCTTTATCTCTCACCTCTCACAGACGTGCACCGTCCAGGCTGCGATGATCCAGGATGAGATGCTGAAGACCAGCAGGACCGTTCCAGGACAGATGGTCATCAGTGTCTTCATGACGAAGCGGGTGTTGAAGTTGATTTTGTTAAGGGCTCCAATGCTGCGGGATGAGGCATCTGTGAAGAGCTTGCTGTGCAGAAGCATGACACGGCCGATCAGATAGAGACGCAGGAACATGGGGATGGACAGGATGATGTCCACGTCTGCATCCGCCACGGAAGGGGTGTAGGTGAAGGCTAGCCTTGCCGTCCAGGTGAACACGTACTGACCAGGGATGGGATGGATGGCACATACCAGCAGCTCCAGGACGATGAAGAGGATCCGTTCGTATGTCATGGCTATCCGCCAGTCGTCTGCTCCATTGTCCACCATGAATAACTGAATGAGATACACAACAGAGAAAATGAAAACAAAATATTTTTCTTCATCTTTGTGTATGAACTTGTTCAGAGTCATGGGGAGGTCTGTTAAGAAATCATTTGCAGTTCACATTGGGGGAAACGTAGAACCAAATTTTATTTTTAATTAACCAAAGTTGGTGTCCTTTTTGTCTCAAGTTTGCTACAGTATCAGTGACTAAATAAAAGTCAAAATAGTGAACTAAACCATTAGAGCAGTATAAATAAATATATTTGGATTTATTACAAAAACATTGCTTATTCAGTCACTGATAAGAGATACTAAACATAGAAAATTGAGAGTAAATCAATGTAATTAAAGAAATTTTTTTCAGTCACTGATAATAAATTCTAAAATTAGAAAATTGAGGAACACAAGAACAAAAGCATAAATCTTCATCATGTATCTAACCTGTTACACTAAAATTAGAATGAAAAACACAAAAAGACACTTTGATGATATTGTTTTTTACTTTTGAAACTAAAAAGGTTAACCAACAAAACTTTAGTTTTAACTTTTCGTTGTGTCAACAAATGTTTTTTTCTAGCAATATAAAAATTAGAAAATTAAAGATCTAAAATTTGAATTGGTCTCTCAATTCAAAAACAACTTGTCTATAATCTGTAAAAAAGCTCAGAAATGATGACAAAACAAAAGTTGGTCATGTCGTGTTAGCAACGAATGGTTAAATGCGCAGAATGTCCCTGAATGGTCACAAGAAATCCCACTTCACTTGCTTTCTCCTCACAGATTCAAGATCACATCTTATCATTGTCTTTTAATGTAAATGTTCAACGAATAAATCAATCTGTGGTTGCTTTTAAGCAGCTTCACAAACAAGAGGTCTACTGAGTATCGTCACAGTTTAGACTATATTAATCTTGGCTAATTATATGGGATAAGAAAATAATGACAATATACAGTATGGTCAACCTATCAACCAGGCTACTATCATCAAGAAAGGGTTTTGAAATCATTAAACATGTTTTGTAAGCCTAATTTGGCCTAATTTGTGGACAATATCAAGAATCCAAATGTTTTTTACATTCTGGGTGAAAATAACCAGAGCACCTTGAGTAAAAACCCCTGCACAAACGAGGAAAAATTAACCATCACAGCGGATGTGGAAGAAGCGAGTGAATTACGATACTCCAGCATCCACCTAGGGGAGCTACATGCATATATATGTTCTTTATGTGAACACAGCTTTATAATAACACTTCAAGTTTTCCCATGAGAACTTCAATGAGTGTCCTGTAAAGGGCTAAATCTGATTAATTTAATCTACGGGTATTTAGTTTTAATTCCTGTTACTCACAAATGTTTAATTGAAAAAAGGTTTTCAACTATCGATGCCTTCATTCAGCGGATGCTCCAACTCATTAAACAGGACTCACAAAGCAAGCTATTGGCACTTCTGCATTACATCACTGCTCCTATTAGCCACAAGCTCCTGTAGTTACACCATCATTAATCAGCATCACTGTCTACTCCATAAAGAGGTCTTAATGGATAGGCCCAATGGAACACAGACTGAATGCAGAAGGCAAGAATTACTATAGCTTCTCGTTTTATCTAACCGCTGCAACAGCCTCATAAGTCACAGAGTAAGTACGAGAGATTCTTTTGGCATTGTTTAGGATTGTGTTTCTGGCTTCTTACCTGGATCTCTCGTGCATGATACATTATGATCAGACAGAGGAGAATTACAGTGGAGAGGCTAATAAGGCATTTCAGTGCAAATGAATATGAGGATTCCTGCAAAAAGAAAGAGAGAGAATGACAGTTATGTTAGACCCCTTTATCAAAGTTTTAGTTTCTGCATGTCATTGTGTATATTATTTTAACTTAATCGTGAGGACAGTATACAGTCAGAAGAGGGTACAGACTACAAGTTTGTGATTCGAATGAACACCAGCTTCCTGAAAAAGTCCCGCCCACTGAAGACTTTGTCAGCGAGGAAAATGATTCTGAGGAAGATATTTTTGTAAACGCAAGACAACTACTCTAAATAAATAAATACATAAATAAAAAGCATACAGATTAAGCACTCTAGACTTTTACCATAATATATTTGAATGTGTTTGTTTGTATCCAGTACTCCACTCAACAAAAAAAATGAAGTATGTATGTTTGCAAATAAATAATAGGACTATAGGTCTAAACAGGCATTTTACAGAAATGATTCTGTTATATCAGTTTCCATTCATTTTAACATTCAGTAATTGATTACACTGGATGAAAATAAGGATTATTTTACATACTTGTATTGTGGACCCATGAATTGTAATGCTGTTTCTAAAGGCAATTAAAATAATATCCATATTTAAACCTAATCTCAAAACACAGCAACATAAAGTATTATTCAGTGCTAATAATTTTTTGACATCAATATTACACAGTTTTTAAGTTAATTTGTCTCCATTTTGAGAATGTTGTTTTTTAATTCCCTTCTTTAGAAGAGGACATATTTTCACACATTTTATGAATCATATTTTCACTTTCATCAACTGGACTCTATTGGTACCAATTTCCTGCTTGTGTGCTGACCCCATTAACTCCCCTTTAATAATTAAGTGAGGCAAACCATAATTAAGGGTGAGGCCTATCATCTCATTCAGGTAATTTTGCACAAAACCATTACCTCGGGGTGAAAAAGTGCAAAAGCTTCAATAAAAAATGACACATGATGTAATTGTCAAGAGCAAGATTCCATTGATTCATTCTTATCTATGCCTCTATCCATTAAGAAAGTGCAGACAAAGTAACCGATGTCAGTGATGAATTTACCTTTTACTGTCCGTAAACGCTCATAAATAGATCACTCCCACACTTCAATATCCTGTACTTTTAATTAAATGCTATGAATCAAAGACCGAAAGATAAAATTAGAGGCAGAAAAGCTAATCTTGCAGAAGTCAACATATTTTATCTCATGATAGATTGGTTATCAAAAAGTTTGTCAAATAGAGTACAAGCATGCTTTTGCTGTGAAAGTGGTTCAGCTTGAGGATCCATATCCAAAATGCTGAATAAGTGCTACGGATGCTTAAGAATAATCAAACAGATTTTGATCTCTTTTACAGATTGCGTATCATGTATGTATGTATGTTTGTATATGTGTGTGTGTGTGTGTGTGCGTGTGCAGACAGACAGACAGACAGACAGACAGACAGACAGACAGACAGACAGACAGACAGACAGACAGACAGACAGATAGATAGATAGATAGATAGATAGATAGATAGATAGATAGATAGATAGATAGATAGATAGATAGATAGATAGATAGATAGATAGATAGATAGATAGATAGATAGATAGATAGATAGATAGATAGATAGATAGATAGATAGATAGATAGATAGATAGATAGATAGATATAGATAGATAGATAGATTGATAGTCACTTCAGCGCATTAGTGTGAATTGTGTTGTACCTTTGTATAAACTCCCCAGGAAAGTTCAGTCTCTGTTACCATGACAACAATCCCAAACATCCCAAAAATAAGGGCGTAGTCACTCAGGCGCTTGCGTTTCTCAAACAGTGCTCTGCGATGTCCGAGCTTGTAGCCGATGTCCTTGTTCTTCTTGTGTGGAGCGCTGCAGGGTCTCTGTAGCCCCAAGTTCTCTCTGGAAAGCTTATCAGACTCTTCTCCCACAAGCCCCCTGGAAATGACCACTTCTGGTCCGGATGAGTGAAGGGTCTGGAGAGGTTGAGTCTCAGAGTCCAGCTCTGCCAGGTTTCTCCGGGATGCCCCCAGACTGCCGAGTGGTCTGATTATACCCCCATTGTACTTGCAGCTGTTCATGGCTATCTGAGGATACTGTGGGGCGCCGTGGGACAGGGAAGGCCGTGATCCCGCATGGCTCAGTCTGTTGGCGTCCACATTGACCTGCCAATGACGAGAAGAGATTTTACCAAGATTGAAATGTAGTTCTGCATACATATGTGATGATCGGGCTCCTTAGCTGAGCACTTACTTAATCCAGAGAAACATACATTTTTATTTCATAAAATATTTTTTAACTGTTTTCTCAGAAATCAAATGATTTGCTGTCATGAGGCTACACAATTATGTGGAAGACTGCTGGCTTGACAGATACCCAGAAGACATTCATTGACACCCTCCACTAAGAGAATAAGCTACGAACGATGTTGCTAAAGATAGTGTGCTATGCATCCAAACATATTCATCAAATATATAGATTGAGTACCTGGATTGTGCAAGATTATCCTCTTACAGGCTTGGAAATATACCTACAAATGTGTAGTAATTTATACTTTGATGTGATTCTCAGAGTAATCTTGTACATTTACAATATTTGAAAGGGATTTTCCATTCTGCACTATTGATCTTTTTGTGCGATTGTAGATTAAATTCTTTTATCCACCAGCACTGCTCTGAGATGATGCCAACTCCTTTATACGAATCTACTTCTGTAATGTCATTTTCTTACAGGAAATGCAAACCAGAGCCAGCTTCAAACAAAATAGACAGACTACACAAAAAGAAAAGCATATGAAAACAGCATTATCACAGTATTCACATAACCACATGTAAAGCAGTGAGATACAAACCAGATTTTGTTGATTTCGAGGACGTCCACAAACACTGTCCCAAGTGTTCCACACATCATAAAATTGTAATCCTGAGCTCAGCATAGTATAACAGCACTTTTGAACCATTGGAATGCGATTAATATACATTTAGGATGCCCAGACATAGATTGTTGATACAGGTTTTAATGCCACAGTCATAAGACCCGTAAATTCTATTGAAAGCTTGGCAAAGAGTATTCTTTCTTGCTTTTGTATCTTGTATTTCTCCTTGTTTTAAACTAATTGGACTGTGGGAACTTGTCCAAGAGTACCATACTTTTCTGTAGCAATTTGAAAACCTCTCCATTTAATGTTGCAATACTGTTTAAAACCTGTTTGTAACTTTACTCCATTTAATGGACGTTTGGTTCAAACATGTAGTCTTTGTTTCTGTTCTAGAGAGATTAACATTTTGATCAGAATGGTGAGAATAACGGAAGAGTGTCTTTTTTTAATATTATTTGTTTTAAGTGTAAACTTAGAATATTGAACCTTGACAAATGATAAATTAGTTTTTTCCACATTTTAAATCTAGAGTATTTCTCTATTGTGCTTAAAAGGTATATAAAAATGTACATGAATAACAATACCATGTGTTATTTCCCTATTTAGCAATGTTTGGCATTTAAGATATATAGATAGACATTCTTGGTAGTGGAAGGTTTATCTGCCAGATTTTTCACCAAACATCTGCATGTATTGGTGAAAACTTGACAATTCTATCATTGGTCATGGATCACACACTTTGAGAGAAAATAATTTACAAAACTTGACAATAAAGTACTTGTCAAAAGGGTTAGATCCCTCGCATATTTTCAATATCATCCTATACATGATGATGTACAACATGTTTACTCAAGACATCGCCGAAACCCGTCTAATATTTGTTTACTGGACAAATTAGGGAAATGCTCCTAGCAGGGGTGCTGCCTGTAAAGAGCTGCCTGCAGTCTTCAGAACTGACCTCTAATCAGGGAGCTATGAAACAGCGGATGGCTCCATCAAGGCAATCCATCCTGTGAAAGACGCTCTGGGAAGTATTTATCAAAATAAATGACAGCTAGAATGTCCAAAGCCTGTCTGACTAATTGGAATATTTGTTTTATTGAAAATGAAGATGCACATTAATTACTTTCCTCTAAATTTATGGTCAATTTTTTGACAATGTCCTCATGTCATGTTCTGTTGATTTACTTTCTATTCAGACAAAGCTGTGGATCTAACAAAAAAAGCACACACAAAAACTCATAGGACTTATTATTGTTGTATTCAGTACAACAAAACCTTGAATCCAAGCTGTCAATGTTAAAACGATCTTGCAATTTAAAATAAACCGAAATCATGATTCTATCTAACAATGTTTACTTTAAATAGGAAATATATTTAAAGTGTGATGAGGGCTTGGTTGGGATGAAAGAAAGGAACCACCAAGGACAAAAAGAACAATATACAATGACAAACACCGACACACACACACATACATACACAAGCACCTTGAATTATATAAGAAAACTTCTTAAGTCTGACACAGAATTGACCTTGTGATGCTGGTGTATTGACACAATGGTGTGCTTGGCAAAGTACAAAGGAGTCAGGAGTTGATTTCTATTGAGGAGTATCTGTTTGTCTAAAGGTCTGCAGGAATCAAATCCAATAAAAACAGAGTTCTCTTCAAGATATTCAGCTTTCTACTCCTGTTGCCAGACGAGCTCTTTGCTATCAGAGAGCCAGCGATCAGAAGAGATATTCCTAAACACTGAGTTCTGTTCCAGGGTATTTACTACAATTAAAATAATGATACTGAATGATGCTTTTCCCCCTGCATTATTCATTTGATCAAAATATTAGATCTGCATATTGAGAAATGTAGGTTGAGGGTTAACTCGCATTCCAACATCAAAGTGATTATACAGTTATGTCTCAAATTCAGGAAACTTTACAAAAACCTTTTTTTTTTTTACATCCCTATATGATTCCCCTTGAATGCTTTGGTTCTATACATGCAGTACTTAAATGTTTTTTGCTGTTTGTATGACAAGTACACTAGTCTATTAAATTTAGAACATATGAGCCATTTCAGAAAGTAAATTTGTTCACAAAAATATATATATATATATATATATATATTTATTTATATATAAAATAGCCTTTTTTTTAAATCCTACATATAACCTATGGTGATTATGTAATTAAAGAGGGTATGTATGTTGTTTAAGACCAATAGTATGTTGATGTTAGTCCTCCTGTTTTTGTGGTCAGCTTGATTTACAAATTAGATCGATTTATCCTGAGGTTTTATGGTTTTAATAGCGTCAAGCATTTAAGTGGGTTTTGAGGGTTAATGGGTCTTCAATCACACCAATAATGCCATTTAATACACAACATTTATATGTTTGCGATAATGAAGACTTAAAAATTAAATACAGTTGCCATCATGAACATTATCCAGCCATTTAGTGTCACCTGAGCTTTCTGATAGAGTCGTATTTTTTCATTGTAAAGAAAGTGGTTTGTAAAATTAAATCTACCACATTTCCTAACAATAAATGTTTCAATCTGCTTACTGGCAGATGGATTAATATGGAGCCCAATTTAAAATACTTCCACTAATCATGTTACAATCATGTGCCTTTCACGACAATCAAGGTCATGTAACATAACAATGAAAAGTATTGTAAAATAACACAAAATATCAAATAAGTAAAAAATCACACTCGCAAAACACACATAGTTAGCGGATAATCAATAAGGCATCCTTTACACTGTATCTACAACAAACGTGCTCCAAGCACACTCATCAGGAAACAGATTTTCAAAAACTGATCACAGAAGGAAAAACAAAACATCTAAATATAGTAAATAACTGTAAATGTGTCATCGACAAGAGAAAAATCGGCATCTCTCTTTTCTCTCCATATTTAATGAAACAGGCTTCGGATGATGAAGCACATTGAAATGCCCTTTTCATCGTCTCAGCATCACAATTTCACAATCCACTAATTTCCCGTATTAACCAATATTCTCTTCTGAGCGTGTCCAACCTAAAAGCCCCTTAGAATCCACCCTCCCCTGCTCCTCCATTCCCCTCTCTGCAAGCATCAAATCCAATTTCGCAGATCTATTTTGACATTGAATTTGCACTCATTCAGATGTGCCTTCAGACTTGGGTCTCTTTCTGGGATGCAATGGTAGAGCAGGGCCAGCTATCCACGCATATCTTCACTAAAGAGACGGCCCTTACTAAAAAAACAGAAACAAATTTTTTATAAAATGTTCGTACATAATGAGAGAGAGGAAAAACAACTGATACCTGCTACTTCTGCCAAAACTGAGCTCACCATATAGCATGGTATGTTTGCTTTATTATTTTAGAAATGTAGTACTTAACATTTAAAGTGTTTTTACTTTCTAAATCTCCTTTTAAATTGTATTGATTAAAGACGGACTGACAAAGAACACTGCAAAATTTGCTGCACCCATGACAATGACTAATTTATTCTGAAGATGGTGACACATCATAATAAAGAAGCATACAGCACTTGTAGGCCTTTTTTCACAAGCAACTCAAAATATTTTGTTCTGGTTCAATCAGGGAAAAATGACAAGAAATGGATGGAATTTACCCAGTCAAACATTTGTCCAGCATGCAAAAGATCGTGGAGGAGAGCTCTAATAAAGGGCACAAAGTTAACGAAAAGTAATTTGCTGTGCTACAATTTTAGCTTAGCTGCTAACAGCTACTGAAATGTGGTTTATGATAACAAATCATCATCTTTCATCGGTCTCAGAACAGTTTGAAGTTTTGTAAATAAATCACTGAATTGCATCTAGTTAGTGGTGAAGGTAAACGTTTCTACAGGTGTTTGGATAGTATAACAGTTAGCAAAAATGTCTAACAAAAACTCAAACAGAAGTCATTTTAATACAGAGTGTTGATTTAAAGCACATGTGACTTTTTTTTTTAAAACATATTATTATTATCATTAAGCATAATAGTATCTTTGGAATGACACTTTGACTGATTTTGGTGATCTGATTATGGTTGTTTAAGTGAATGTTTTCGCATTAGATTTAAAAACATTCCAGCTGAATAAGGTTGGAAAAGAGGCAAGCTTAAGGGGCTGAAACCACTTCACTGGTTCATCCTCAGCAGTGAAGAGCCTTCTCCAGACTCTTCTAAATCATGCTCCGTCATCACAACTAATCACCAGAGACTACATTGGTTGAACTTCTACATTAGCTATAAATAAACAAAAATTGTGGTTTGTAACTACATTTTACAACCATTTAAACAGCAGTCTAGGAACATTGAAGTGAAAGTGAAAAGTGACATTGACCAGTTGACCAGATATGGAGTGACCCATAGCCAGAATTTGTGCTCTGCATTTAACTCATCCCAGTGTACATACACACACAGCAGTGAACAAACGCACAGTGAACACAAACCCGGAGCAGTGGGCAGCTATAACTGCGGCACTCAGGGAGCAGTCTAAACACTGGTACCTTGAAAATGGGAGGGAAAAGTGTTTCATCACTCAGACCACCTTCAACTCGGTGGATCTGGGGATCGAACCAGCAACCTTCTGATCTCTAGTTGATATCCTTATCCACCAGACCATTACTGCCTAAAAAGGTGGCTTCCAAAGTATGGCTGCTAACTTTGATGCAAGACCCCCATGCAACTACTTATTTTAAGTCAAAGGGGATTGTGAAAAAGGTATAAGAAAGGTAAAAGTAATTATAAGAAACTACTTTAAGAGACAAAAAATGCTCTGATCTTGACAGTAAGAACAGTTCATGTCCTGTTGAGAAGCACCTAGTCCTCATATCAGTGAAGGTCTGCAGTTTATGGCTTCTTTGGCCAATTCTTTAATTCTGATTCTGATTCTGATCTGGCAATTACACAGTTTTAGTGGTAATTTCCCCACAACAACTATCTGAAATCACAGAAAACAAGTGATAACACATATTTAAAAGAATAGAACAATAGCGTGTCATAATTGACACGGGGGGGAACACAGCTAGTTAAATTGGACCTGCTTGCAATTTTTCCAAGTGCTGACAAATATGCTGCAAGCGTTGGAATATAAAATTCCAACATCAAAAAGTCAGCAAACAGGTCAAAACATCTCTTGTTCACTCCACTATTTGTTTTAAGCACTCAGGGACGTTCCTCACATGTCAGTCAGAATTTGGTGAAACATCAAATAGCTTCTTTTTAAATAAAGTTTGGTTGTTCAGTGCAGATCTGCTACTGTTACACTCCTGAGTCAGTCGGCACATCTTTTCAGCATTGAGATGAGTTGCATCAGTAGTTCAGCTGATTAGTCAGCAGGAGGCACGTACATAATGGGAGGTGCTATGATCTTCAAGCCTTTTTGAGATCCCAAATAAGAAAATAGGATAACACAAAGATCCATGAATCACCATGAATGACTTGAGGCATGTTTTGATGAGGGATCAATACAAAAATTTGCAGCAAAAAAAAATGTCTGAAAAGTCGAGTCAACAATAAATGGTACCTTTAAGCTTAGTTCAGACTGCAGCCGGCAGCAACACAAATACGTTTTTTTTTTTTTTTCCCATACTGTTTCGGTTATTTTCACGAAAGTCTAAAAGGCTCTATGACATCTTTTTCAGTCCGACCCAGGTCCCTTTCATATGTGTTCCTGATTTTGATACATATGCGTTTTTTTTTGCAACACTTTCTCAGTCTAAAAGCTCACGTCTAATTTTTCTGGGTCTTGCGCCACCAAGCCCACGTTAAATTTGGTTTCTCCCAAATGGGAGCCGCTGAGGAAGGCATCCTTTTGCTGAAATTACAGGAAAATGTCACGGTTGTTGTCCCAGCACTTGTACCTGGTAATATTTGTTGTTTTTAGTCTCAATCTTGTTCTTAATACTATTGAGTTTTAATAAAGTTGGCTCTGATCAGATATTTCCAGATATTTTGATCAGATATATCCACATTTTGCTCACAAAGAAGACAGATAAGCTCATAGTATTTGTGAACGAACGAGCACAAAAAAATCTGATTAAAACAAAATCTGAATTTAGCATTAAAAGCTGCAGTCTGGATGTAAAATTATATTAGTTCTCATTACCAGGGACTACAATCTGCAGGATTCTGCAGCAGTTACTGCAAAAATTTGCATCCTCAGATTCCTGCCTTATAATGACTATCACCATAAGAGATATGTAGAGAAGCTGCTCTCACACAACTGCATAGTTAAAAAGTTTTCATAAAAAATATAAAAGAATAATGTGGTGTTTCATAATGGGTGTGTCGATAATTCAGACCAATCCTGGAGTATGCTAATATTAGAAATTATTCTTTAGTAAACATATTTAATTAAACTAGTGCCAAAATTGATCTGACAGGGTTTCTTTGGTCTAGACGTCACACAATATTGAGACAAATTGTATTTTTAATTAAACACAGAGAGACCAAAGATTAGTCCACTTTATACCTTCCTCCAAGTACAAAATATCAAAAATACATTCAAAAGATCATTTTTGGGCTCAGAACTAGTAGGAACAAGGAATCTTACTCTAATTCTATGTCAATATTTTGATGGCCAAAATGGTCTCAAGATTATGAGGTTCCTGCTTTGTTAGTTTCTGTTCAATGAAAGACAAACCTACTAAAGATAATGCAAATAATGGCTTAACTTTATTGTGAAAACTCTGTTCACATCACAGGGCTTCCCCTGCCTCTCATTAACAAACAAGAATAAACCCTGCACCACGAACTCTCCCACAATATTTACATAATCACATCTCTCTCCTCGCAGAGAGAATTCTGCATCCATGTGGGTTTTCCAAAAGAGTGATTCATACAATCGGCTAAGTGGGTTTCCCAGAGTTATTTTCCCTTTTCAGAACTGTGAATGAAATGAAAAATTAATCAATAAACCACAGGTTGAACAGTCGCCTCTTTAAAATAACAAACATAATGCAGCCAAGCAGGATCCAGTCAAGCAAGAAGGATCTTGATGCAAACAACAGGAACGACTTTTGGGAGATTTCACATGGCTTTTATCGCTCCATGCCTTGCATTGTGAACTAAACTGATACTAACGTCTCTTGGCTGTGGCAGTGATGTCTAAGCTGTCATGAATAATGCAGGCCTGAAGTACATGTTAGTGCCACTCAGGAGGGCTTTCCCTTGCCTTGCGCAGACAGAAAATGGAACAGCAGAAAAGACAGAAACAGGGTCGGCTCTCCCGCAAGGAATGAATGACACTGATTTGCCTTTCGCTCTTGTTTTTCTCTTTATGCTCTGTAAAAAATGTGACACTCTCTTACAGTAAACAATCTTTTATTTTGAACATTTCAAACATTTAATAAATCTGTTAAGTTACCTTCATTTAGATGTTTATTAAAATCTAGCACTCTTTTTAGCTGTTTTTTTAGATAAGATAAAAGACCTATTTTAATAAACATTAATTATTTACTTTTTAATTTTATTTTAAATGATATTTTCTGTTTTGTTAAAATTGTAATCCATAATTAGAAGGAAAGAAAGACATGAAAAAGAAAGAGAATTAATGAAAGAAAGAGAGAAAGAAAGACTAAACTCTGATTTAGTCATTTTATTATAAAGTTGTCTCGTTCACGTTGATAGATAAGTTGCGTTCCCTCTCACTCACCAGCACTTATATAAACAGCATTCAGAGGGATATTCAGAATAATTTCTCAGCTCCCATGAGTGTTTTGTTTATTTTTCTGAACACCTTACTCTGTTCTGTAACCTGCTATTTGCCTGATACTTTTGATTGGACTTAGGATTCCAGTAATCGGTCTTTTCTGATCTTCCTGAGTATTTTAAATTTCTGATTTTAGCAAAATAACGCAAATTGATCATCGGCTTAAAGTCCACTCATTTCAGATAACAATAATTTGTAAGGCGGAAAGCTAAAAATGGTTGTATTTGCCTATTACTTAAGTGAATGTACCTGAATTTAAACATTTGTATTCATTATTTATATTCATCATTGTATTTATTATTGGAAATATGGACTCACTTACGAACTATTATTTTCTTACATCACATATTTAAGTTGCTATATATTGATCAACATTTTATTATATAGTGGCGATGCAAAAGAAGTACCAAAACATACATAAAAATCTAAAATAGTTTTTATACATCAAAGACACATTTTAAGCAGTATTTGTGTTCTTAGCTTGTTAAATCATTAAAATATATAATTGTTTTCTTACACACAATCAATGTAAAAGCCATGCATTTTATTAAAAGAAATAATTGTATTAAAATTAAAGCCATGTTGTTACTTTTAAAGCAATACTTCTGATAGATAGATAGATAGATAGATAGATAGATAGATAGATAGATAGATAGATAGATAGATAGATAGATAGATAGATAGATAGATAGATAGATAGATAGATAGATAGATAGATAGATAGATAGATAGATAGATAGATAGATAGATAGATAGATAGATAGATAGATAGATAGATAGATATTTCCGCGTTTGAGAAGGCTCGCTTTCTAACGCATCCTCTTGAGCGCCATCATGGGATTCATAGACCGCCTGTTGCAGCCCCGCCTGTGCTTTCTGCCATGCATGCTTTCGAGGTTAAGACACATACCAACACCCAGCAACACTGTGTATCGCTATCTGGTGGCGAAGGCACGCGATCTGAAGCATGACCTCTCGATAGCGCGCAGCCGAGCCGAAGCCTGCGCAGCGATGGCCACCTGTTAAGCGTAAACTTCACAGAGGCGCGTCTGGTCCCCAACAGAGTAAACAAGCGCCGTTACCTTAAAGCCTTCGTGCCTGTGTTTGTTCTCCTCGAGCCACAGGCGACTGTCGGAGGACAGCGGGCTGCTTTTACTCCGCGGCGACACGGAGTTCTTGGCTCCTTGGCATCTGGAGAGGTGATGCGCTGGATGCCTCGGATCTCCGGATCGCAGGCTGTCGCTGTCTCGCAGCTGCTGGCTCCTCAGCTCCCCGGATCCGCGCACGCAGCAGTTGGGAAGGCTGCTTCTCAGAAGCCGCTGCTGCTGCTGCTGCTGAACCTGTAGCGGATTGGATGCTGGAGGCTTGTGATGCTGATGCTGCAACAGCTGCTGGTGGTGTTCTTGCAGCTCGTAGCTGCACGAACAATACTCTTGTTGGCAATTCGCAGTTTTGGCAGCTCCAACACTCTGCTGTCGACTTAGGGAGGGTTTGGAACAGTCTGCGAGACTTGGGGTGCTCCCTTGGCTTTTGAGGGGTGCTTCCTGACTGAAAGGGCTCTGCTTTGGCAAGTACCGAGGGCCATCCCTGGGCTCCGCGAGTTGGTGGACGGCTCCCGGGTAGCGATGCTGCATGCCCGCATCACCTGCGGCGGAGTGCCGCTTTGCGATGCAATGATCCGCCTGCCTCTCGCTGCGCGCAGCCCCGGTGGAGTCGAGAAGGCCCGTTTCATTGGTAGGTTTGACCAAGACCAGCCTCATCACGTCACCGTGGAGTTACAGCGAGACCCACCCACATGTGACGGTCCAAATGTTAATATCAATGAAGTGTGCTTAGGAAGTGGTTTGGGGGTATGTCTTTGGGGGGACTGCTTGTAATCCTTCTCTTACTAATTCAAATATTTGTAAAGAACATTTACACCTGTTGCATGATGGTGTAGAAATGACAGCAAGATTCTATGAGCCATGTTAGGTGGCTCCAGACAATATCTGAAGAGCTTTTAAGCGGCATGTTGGCTCCTTTGTGAACCAAAAGCTTACAAGTTGAATATAATATGTTTAATTGGACTCTTAAGTTCAACCTTGAACCAACTTTAAATTAAATTGTATTTCCTTTAGTTCTGTGCGTTTTCATCTGAGCCTGTGTGCTCAATAAACAAATTAAAATAGAGTTTCACTAAGGCTACGTTGCAGTGGGTAATCACTCAAGAGATTTAATCAGGTTGCTAAATTGACAGCAAAAATAATTGTGAATATAAAGAATAATTTTTTTAAAGGGATGTAACCATTTAGAGTTGCACAGCCACTGTACTATATTGACGTAAAAAGTCAACATTACAGTTATTTACTTTTTCTTTACAGCTGTATAAATATACAGAGAAAGTGTAAATTTATTGAGTACAAATATAAAATAATTTGGAATTTTAAATTAACAGGATACTTTAAATTTTACATCACCGTTATATCACTTAACAATAATGTCTAGTATCCAACTTTGCAATCAGACTTATAAAGTTTTTCTCTTATACTTTTTACAATGTAATTCTAAAAGATATTTAAAATATTGAAAACCACAGGAACTTTAGCTGTAGACCTGTGCAAAGTGAACTCGCAGCCTTGAAGTCCTATTCCGAGATTGCATAGCTAGTAAAACTGAAATCAAACTATTTCATCTATGAAGCTGGTTCAACATGTTCATTTACTTTAGTCAGTGTTTAATCAATTATAATTAGATCTTTAAGTCCCTTGCGCTGCTCAGTAAAGTTAACTCAGAAAATGGACTGATATCCATATTGAGTAAAGTAATCCCAAATTGTGTGAAATGTAACTCCGACTCGTCTCTGGGTATAAATGCAAATCCAGGTAGTATCCGACAAAGCAAGAGAGAAATCAAATAAAGATTTCAATGAAATCAAGTTGACAAAATGATCTCACGGTAGGATTGTTTTTGTCTTTTGACTGAAGCAAATGAGACAAAGATGGATCAGTCCAATCCCCAGATAGTGTCAGAGTGCCCTGCAAGAAGAAAAAGAGAATATTTGATCTTTGGTTATAAAGATAAAAAGTTTGCTTGCATGTTTATCAGCTATCAGCAGAGCCGACCAATACAGCATTTCAAAATGACTTGAAACTCAAGAGTAACATCATTTAGATTTCAGGATAGTAGTATTGGTTTTCAAAGGATTGAGTGCTGAGGTCAGAGAGGGTGATGCCAAAGTTTGGAGCTGAACTTGGGAGTGGATCCATGGTACAGAAAGCTGGTCATTTGATCTTTTTCATTAAGTAATTAGTTCTGGAGACCAGTATGGGTTCCTGTCCAGAACGCAGTATCGTTTGCGTGCTGGTTTTGGAGGCAATGTTGGTTACAACCCCATGAATAATTCATTTCTCTTTCCCACTTCACGTTCAAAGACGCATGTGGAATTGATTCTTGAAATAATTTTTATTTGGTCTACTTTAGTTGTGGACATGGAGTTTCAGTTAGCAAATGTTAGGGAACAAGAAAGGTATTTGTTTACAAGTGACTTTATTTTTTTTGGCAAAATCAAATGTCACACGACAGTCTCCTTTAAAAAGTTCCTTTTAGAAATGTGGTTTTGCTGAAGGTAACAATGAAATAAAAAAATGAACCATTGCAATATCATTCAGAAATGCAATAGCTAAACATTATTATTTCCATTCTTAAACACAGCTAAATAAAAAAAAATTTGCAGTACATTTTTGTAGATATCTACACACAATAATATAACAATAATCACTTTATTCTAGATATCAGATTTTGTAGATCAGTGTGTTAACGTTTGCTTGCATTTCAGTTATTAATAACAACTATTAGTTACATCGCAGTTGGAATCCCTTCTACATTTTGTTAATTTGAGATGATTACTACACAAGAGAACTTTGACCAGAGGGCTCTGGCTGTTATTGAGTCGCCTGTCACTGTGGAGACAACTTCAGAGTAAGGTGTCGAGGAAGAATCCATAAAGCCAATTAGGAACGACCCCAAGAACATGGAAAGATACATCAAAACATACTTCAAAGATTATTGGGAGACAACTGAAATGCCTACAGTCTGCCGGAATTAAAAGTATTTATTTTAATTACATTTGAAGTTCACTTCCTTTATTATATTTCATTATTTCAGGTTTGTTTTATTAAAGGAAAAACAACATTTGTGATGCCAAAGTGTTTTAGTATTTATTACTGGCAACAACTGGAGTTCATTCTCCACCTTGAAGATGCACATGGTACTCCATGAGTTTAGTATTAGTGTCAGGTTTTTGTTCGGTCCAAATCTTCATCCTCTTGTTTAACGTCTGTATTCAAAGCTGCCTCTTTTAGTTATTTTACTAAAAATGTCTTAAGTAACCTATGCTTAGACCTGCTTACTATTCAATAATGGTAAATGATAGCATATAATGAATTGATAGCTTTTGAGAAGATGTTAAATGTGGTATATTTTAAGACTAAGAGTCGCATTCCCAAAACAAACACCATTCTCGGAGCAAGAAACGTTTTTAGAATATAACAGTATATATGTTTGCTATAGGTGGAAAGTAGTGCCTGTCTGTCATTAGATATTTAGTTACTTTAAACAAATCTATAATCCAATTCAAATAGATGTCAGATGTTATTACCTAAATCTAACATCTTGTACTTTATTTTATTTCTCACAAAGTTTTTATGACTGTAAAGAATAAATGGCGTGAAGCTGAATGTCTGACAGCAGTTCAGTGTAATTAAATGACGCAATCTCAACAATTCAGCAGTCTGACGCAGGACACAACGCTTCCAAGAGGAACCAGATTGTAATTTGTAAACCCAATCCAGCCCTGGAAACAGCACACCACACCTACAGAGCAATTTTATGGGCTATCAGGTATTTAATAACCCGGTGTCACTTTTACAACAACAGAAGGGCCATCTGTTTTCTTTTTTAACCTGTACAAGAGTGCGAGCATAAGTAATTCTTTCAGCAATCAAGTTGACAGCACTTATATAAAGGCCTCTCAGTGTGCATTATTTATATATCTCCTCCTGCCGCTCCACCTGTTCATTAAATTGCATTGGAACTTGTCTTTCGCAGCCACTAGGTTGCATGCTCTTTAAGTATAGATTTTAGCAACAATTTGAGATTGAGGAAAACCAACAGATCTTCCCAATCAACGGTTCAGATTAAGAGCTATCAATAAAGATTGATCTGACCTGTTGTGATGAATTAAAAGCTTTGAAAAGGGATTCATCGCATATGAAAAGCAGTAATCTGCTGATTCTGAACTGAGGTATTGCTATTACAGATGCTCTTTTGTATGAAGAACCGCATGTTCCTGTTGAACGGCGAAAGAGAGGGAGATGGAGAGGCGCTGTCACCAGCAGATGAGTCTTCATTACTTAACCCTTGAGGAGGGGTTTGTTGAACAGGAGAGATTTGACACCGATTTGCGGGATGCCTGTGTTTT
This sequence comes from Danionella dracula, assembly GCA_900490495.1. Taxonomy (NCBI): domain Eukaryota; kingdom Metazoa; phylum Chordata; class Actinopteri; order Cypriniformes; family Danionidae; genus Danionella; species Danionella dracula. The sequence goes on from UELW01000089.1 coordinate 1,576,463, forward strand.
TTAAAACATCTCTAAAACAAGCTTACAAACAATCAAGCATTTTATAATATAAACGCCTTTCTACAGTTTTTCTTTTTATTGAGTTTTGCAAGTTGAATGCAATTCTTTCATCTTTATATTAGTATCTTTTTTTTTTTAAACCTGCACATTAAAGATTTAGCACAACTTGCATATTGGTTTCTGAAATCTGAGCACTATTTAACTGGATACTGTAGTTTGATTAACATAAGGGTTTAAAAGTGATATATTTTTCATTCTGTATCTAATGTCTTGCAAGTGTCAAATAGATTAAGACAACCAAATAGACTAAAGAGCGAAGAAGTGAAATGTTTAGAAGTGGCTAAGTGAGACTATATTTTTACTAGATTAGGTATTGTTGATTACGTTTGCCTCTGGTTTACTTTGTTATTCAAAGTATGGAACCATGACATTAAGAAAATATATATTTTTGTTTCTTTTCTTTTACTTTCAAGCTTTTAATTTGTTGTGTTATACCCTTGACGTCACTAATTTGGAACCTATTAGCATGAACTAAAAATAAACAATCAAACACAGCATCTGTTAACCTTTTTAGTGAATACCGGAACCCTTTATAATATTTTTTCACTTAAACACATATTTTAAACTAATTTCTATTTCCATCTGTTAACTGATTAAGAAAAATCTCCTAGACAATAAATGCTGTAAAACATATTATTAATATCTAGCTCACTTAAACAAATCCATTAGCTACAAACAACAAATGAGATGCTGGTTTTAAATATTGTTGAAATTGTTCAACCTTCTTAGAAAAATACAAAAGTACAGTTTTAAAAATGTAATATGTTTTCCAACCCCATTTGCTCTGGATGACGCCTGTTGAATTTTCAGACCATTTCTGCATCAACCGCAACACAAGAGCTTCCATTAAAAACACCAAGTCTTCCTTACCTCAATGCAGCATCCTTTCGTCCCTCGGCGAGCAAGTTGGACCCAGGTTGAGTGATGGGTGCTTTTTCGAGAAAACAGGATTTAGTCATCAGACTTGCAGCTTTTTCCTCAGACGCTTGTCAGATGTTGGGGGCCGGCCGGTCTCTCTTTGAGACGCATAATTAGGATGCAGGCTGAAGAAAGGACAGCCCAGCTTGATAAGGCTTGGCATGCAAATGGATAAGGAGACAAAGAATCAAGCAGCAAACAGAGAAGAGAGGGAGAGAGAGAGGAAAACACTATATGTTACACACACCACAACACTTTCTGCTTTAAGTGTCGGGTGTCATCACGGTGTCCACTGCTCGGGGGTTGGTGGAGGCAGTCGAATACATTGAAGAAACAGAGGCGAGAAGAGAAATGTGCGATTGATGCTCAGCAGTTCAAAGGCCTTTGCAAACCCTCTTATCTTTCCCGCCACAGAGCTGCGCAGATAAAAGAGGAACACACACAGCCAGGAAACACTGGAAAGAGACATGGATCGTGGAGTTCTGCATCCACATCAGGAATCAGGAGCTGGAATACAGTGCTTGCAGGAGTCCCCCTAGGAGTTTTTAGGTTAAAACTTTGATTGGCGAGTTGATTTTATTAAATTAAAGAGGACCAAAACTTTTTAAAAGGAGGTTCGATATTTAGAAATGATTAATAGGATTTAAAAGGTTTTGGAAACAACTTTAATGCAATTTTATTTCTTTGGCACATTTTCGTACACATTGGCTATCCAAAGTGTTTTACAGAAGAATACAGATCATAGAAAAAACAGGTAATAAAAACAGATCACAGATAAAAGCAAGGGATAAGTTTATAGGAGCAGTTCTGTTCGCACAGCAGTGCTCAGCCATTTTAAATAAATGTGTTTTTAGTCTAGATTTAAATGTGACTAAAGTTTTAGCTCTTCTAATCTCTTCTGAAAGCTGGTTCCAGCTGCTGGCAGGATAGTTTAGAGTGAGCCAGTGGTATTTCTAACTAATTTGAAGCTAATGATCTAAGCTCTGCTTGGTTTGTACAAGCATATCTATGATATATTTTGGTGCAGAGTTCCACTTATAGACGAGCAGCAGCACTTTAAACTCTATTCTGAATGTCACTGGGAGTCAGGGTAGAGACCAGATTTTGGGAGACCATTACAACAATCCAGCCTCATAAAACCATGGACTAATTTCTCTAGATCCTGACTGGAGACAAAGCTGAGATGATAATAAGCAGGCTGGTGAAGCTTAGATCAGGATCCAGAATCACCCAAGGTTCTTCACTTGATGTTTAGTTGTAATGGCCTCAGAGCTCAGGTGAACATTCACCTTGAGAACCTCGGCTTTGTCCCCAAAACAATGACTTCAGTTTTCTCTATTTAATTGAAGAATGTTTGTGTCCTTTTAATCTCATCAAGGCATTAACAGAAAGAGTTTATGGTACTGAGGTAATTTGGAGAAAGAGCTAAGTAGATCTCTGAGTGTCATCAGCATAACTATGGTAGACAATCTGGTATCTTCTCATTATTTGACCCAGTGGTAGCATGTAGAGGCTGAACAAAAGTGGTGCAAGAAGTGAGCCTTGGAGGACCCCACATGAACCTGGTGTCCAGTTTGACAAGTAATCACCTATACTCACATAGAAGCCTCTCCCTCGTATGACCTGAACCAATGACTTGAACCAATAAATGCTCATGAATTATAAGATGAGCATTTCCCTAAAGCTTAAATAGAAAATGCTATTTTATTTTGAAAATGCTGTGAGCAATATGGTCGGTAAATTACCGCTGCTGCCTCAAAACTGAAGGTTCCTGGTTCAAATCTGGGACTTGTATGCAAGGTACAGAACCAGTAAAATATTCTAATAAGGGAAAAATTCAAAAATACTTACTGTAAAATAAATTTTAATGAAATGAACAGGTGATGTTCAAACATCGTTTCTCACACTCCAAAAGCTTTTTATAAGGTTTATGTGTTTTTTTTACATCTGTATGTTTATTTGATGTCATATGTATATGCTAACAAACTTGCGATTCCCATTTACACACAATATGTAAATTAAATGTGCAACTAAGATTTACATAATCAACATATTGAATTTGTTTTAAATACACTATTTATACACAAAAACACTAGGTATCACATAATGTCTATACATCTAGGTAAAAAAAATGTAATTCAAATGGTTGGAAAATTCGATGCAACCAAATTACATCAATCTTACTTGTTTGACTCTAAACTTTATGGTTGTCTGACAACCTGTTCATTTTGGTTGGATTCTAAGCCCTTCCACTTCAGTTCTTCAAGTGATGCTGGAGGAATCCGCTGCCCAAAATAGCTGAGTCGATCAATGATATTCAGATCTGATGAGAGTGGACCATAGGAGGTGGTCAGCCTCACTTTCATCTTCACTCTGAAAAGATTAACCAAGTGGCTGCTTCAAATCCTTTTCCAACCTTCAAAAACAGAGTTAGGTTTTATCCTCCAAACCCTTCAAGCTTGCTCGTGACCTGAACAAATGTAGCCTGAAACAACAACAACCTGACTTCTTCAGAACTAAAAAGATAAAATCTAGTGCTGTAAGTTGGTGCCATTACAATTGTCAGTTAAAAGATTTAACATATGTACAAAATAAATTTTATAAAAAAATTATTAGCACAACGAACAGCTTAAACACTAAATTGATAAAACTGCCGCTAAAAACCATTTTGATTTTATTTGTACTGCTACAGAAGCAAAAGCATGTAAAGCAGAACGTCAGCCCCAAAATTTCATCCTAAACAACTCTTCTGATTACAAGAGCTCTAGAACAACCTCACTCTAAAGAACAAATCAACAGAATAAACATCCGCCATCATTTAGACTATACAGAGGGGAACTCCGTTCTATTTTAGGGCCTGACGTTCTGTAGAACAGCAGGGTCTCTCCCTCTCTGGTTCATCAAGCTGTGTTTAGCCTCAGCCACTGGATTCAGCTTGGATGCACTCATCTCTAAAACAATCCTTATAAAACGATCACGATGAAGAAGTGCTGCTCATAACGATTGGCCAAATATAGTCACCACCCTTGAGTGCAGGAAGTGGACGTGTTTTAATTAACACTCTCAGTGGGTATCAACTAATTATGTGCAAATAGGTTTAAAAATAAAACCCGTTCTTGTGTGGGTCGGCTTTAAAGGCTGATTTGAGGCGGATTGAACCCAGCTCTCATGATTCATATCAGATTGGTTAACATGGTATATGAATAGGACTTCCACGTAGGAGAGTTGTTAAAGGAATCTGGAGAGGTTATCAGATGACCTATAGTTCTTTCTCTCTGATGCTGCTTGATGACACATTTTAGCCATAAATTACTTTAAGTGCTAAAGAGTGTTTCTGCAGTGGATAAAGTGGGCTACTGGGAGTTATTCAGTGAGAAGGCTAATTCCCTTTCCATCCAGAACATCCCTTCGGGGTCAGCGAATGCTCGTCATTTGTGTACCTGTAGACTGAATATTGAAGCAAATCTAGTTTGGTTTTCCTGAAATACTACCCCTGCAGTCTCTAAACAGATCAAGACATGTTTAAGTAAGAAATAAATATACATTTGGATGAACCTGTTGCTTTCTTATTTTCTTTATCTTCAGGATCTAATTTAGTTCTTCGCAATGAAGTTTCCTTTTGAGATAATGACTTCAGGATGATTTAGAGACATATACCCAAACATGTAAATGTAATTTATAAAGAGTAAAAAATAATGCCTGCCAATGAAAAAGAATGACTAAGCAGGCAGATGAATGTTTCACGTTGTCACGTTGTTTTGCATTGAGTGTATAGATTAATTATATAATAAACTACGGCAATTATTATCTTACTATATTATCAATCTTCAATTATATAATCAGTTATGCTTTATTGAAACTTAAGGAATAGATAGAAAAAAATAAACGTTAGATTCAACATAGTAATATAAGTTAAAATGTGCGATAGCTTTCGCACATTTTTTTTAAAGATGTTTGTTGACGCTGTACAGTTGAGCAGTTTTGACATTGGTATCAGATGGGAATCGGCTCACTTCTGACACCAGGTTCATGTGGCTGGTTTAGGAACTACAGTTCAGTATTTCTGTATTAGCCTCACAAAGGGACAGTGAGAGGTTGTGAGTTATGGTGGGTCACATCACCACCAGAGGAGTTAAAATCATTTAAAAACTACATGGCTGATATTGGCAACACGCTTAAAGTTTTTAATCTAAATAAATTATGATGCAGCATTTTGGGGAAAGCATCGCAGTCTAACCAATGTTTCACCTGAAATCAACAAGTAATTGAAACTACAAAAAAAAACATCTTTAAACCTTGAAATCTATTCAAAGTCTTGAAATAGGTTGAACCTAAATTGAAGTCAGATTTTTGATCAGTACCTCCAAACTGTTTATAGTCTAATGAAAACTATTTTACAGAAACAAAGATGTCAATACATGAAAAAGCTTAATATTAGTTCATTTTATTTAGTTCTACTTCAAAAGTCACCAAGAAAGGTTCATTGTTTTCCATGATGTGAAAGAAAGCCATGACTGTGTTCACACTGCAAAATTTCTCATGGACACCTTTCCATTACCGGTCCCTGTTCAGGGGCCAAAGTGCATCATCAAAGAAGAGACATAAAAAAAAAAACCCATCATCATCTTAATTTCAAATCTGATCACCTCATCTCATTAAATTCATAAATATCAAAACACTAAATAAAAAAATCTGTAAATTAAAAACCAGTCCTGCCCCCAGCTGTTCTTTTCTTTTTTAAATGCTGGCAAAAAAATGAGCTTCAAACTGCAGGGAAAAAAATCTTTGGAGGAAACATCAGCTTGAGTTTCCTTCAATGTTCACTCCAAACCACCCCAGAAACCTTCTAGCTGCTAGTGAAAAAGCCAGGGACCAGCATTTAAGCAAATTATTTAATGATCTGTGTGTTCATCATTAGACATTTATTAATAATTAGTTACATAATTCAATTTCATGTAGTGGGTGAGACGTGTGAATAGCTGTTTATATGTAAACTCATTTTGAACCAAATGTAACCATGGTGGCATGATTATTTGGAATAGACCAGCACCCATGACCAGTTGAAGGGGCGCTGTGTTGCTTTACTTGGAGTTGAAGTAGGCCACGCGCTGGTTGAGAGGGTTTTCTGGAGACTTTGTCCAATCTTTCTTCAGCAGCTGTTTCAGCTGAGAAAGACGCATATTGGGGTTCTCCTGTTTAAGACGAGGCATGTTTAACTCTTCAAATGCAGCGAAAGCAGCTTTCATACGACGCTCAGGGTGCCGATCCAGATCTTCCTTAGTGCTGAACAAAAACAGGCATGACATTAAAGCGCACATAAGAACGAGTTTAATAATGGTCTTAACAATGGTAAATGGAGCTAAAATCTGATTTTTACAGACATTTGATGAGTGAACCGTGAAAAGAGAAAAGTGCATGGAACCCATTCTTATTCAATGCAGAACCAATCCAGTGCCATTTTAAATGCAGATCTGATGTTCAGGTAACTAGATAAAACTTAAGCATAAAAAAGAATAAGCATATTATATGTAAATGTAAAACTTTGTTTCAACATCTCACAGTAACAATTTTTTGGAATTTTATGTAATTTTAGAGAACCCTTTTCTTAGAAGGCACTTCTGAGATACCACAAGGTTTAAATGACCGCGTAGCTGTAAAAAGTTGGCAGAGTTTAGAACCAGTACCTGAGCTCTGGTTAACATTTCAACCAGTTGTTTTTGCTCCATAACAGACTGAGAAGAAATTATATTAACTGTATCAATAGATAAATACAAGCCAACCACAAAAAAAATAATCCCAGAGAATGAAAATGTACTAGTGTTTTAACATAGAAGCCCATCTTTAAAAATGTTATTGCATTAAAGCATAAACCTGGTTTTAGATTAACATCAGATTTAACTGATCCACTCCCAGCCTGCTTTACTTATTTATTTCGGATCATCGCTAAAAACTGAGCTTTTCAAAAGTACCTCAGAATAAGAAGTTTTAGACCAACTACTTGTTAATAAATCTATTATACAATAGAATGTTCAAGGCTGTAGTATACCTGAAAACAGCAATAGCATCTTCAATGGTGCGGGCCTCTACTGTTCCTTCTTCTGGAACTATCTGATTAATGTTCTCTTCAAGTGGCACATCCAAGTGAGTTGGCTCTGCAAATGTGAAAGTGTGCAAAAGATGTTGACAAAAATTATCAACAAGAGTCATGAATGGAAAAGATATGTCAAAAAAAAACCTGTGTAATCAAATTCTGCCTTTCTTTCAAACATGTGAAAGTTCCTAGTTGCCAAATCCCTAAAATGAACCCTACACAACTTTGATTCGCATTACCTTTTTCTTTACTTTCCTTAACAATTTGCTTGCTCTGAAGGCTCTCTTCAATCTGGGCTCGAGTGACTTTACTGGGAGTCTCCTTTGTCTGTTTCCCCTTAAGCTTGGATTCCTCTTCCTCAAAGAGTCTTTGGTTTTCCTTCTTTCTCTCCAAAGCCTCCAAACGCTTCTTCTCCTTATCATCCTGTACTCACAGACACACACACACACACTCTTAAATTACAACTGGACGATGTTATCGAGAATGCCTGTTGGTCATTAAGCAAATGTAAGTGTAAACTGCAGAGCTGAGAAAAGAAATAAGAGATGCTTCCTGTCCACTCAGAGCGAAACTATGCCAGTGTAGCGACTGGTGAGTAAGTAATGGTCACTAGGATCAAACATGGTCTTACTACTCCACATCCGTACCACCAACAGGCAACCTTCCTGCTGATAACATCCCAAGAAACAGTGACACAACAGAAAGGAGATATGCATAACAAGACGATACCTTCTGATGTCGCGCAGAGGCTGAAATGTCAATTGTGTGACACATAAGCCACACAGCAGGCTGCACTCAAGAGAAAACCAAGATACGCTACTCTCTCTTGACATTCTCGCATGTCCAACAGCAATAAATTATATTGAGTCCCAGACGACGGCTGGTGTTTAGAGAAGGTAGAGGATAAATCAGTGTTTCCAGTGCAGGTGATCTCTGTGACATGTGGTATAATTAGTAGAATGGCCGCAGTAGGATAACAGCAGTAGCCCGTCAAGGATCCGATGGCAGTGATGGGAGGAAACAATCAGGGTGTGAGGAGCTCCTCACCATTGCTATTTAACTATGTGGACTGGCACATCATGTTAGCATTGCTGATGCTCACTACGTATGCCAACACAGCTCAATTATGTATGAGACCGAAGCAGAAGACAGCTGAGTAAGGGAAGGAAAAGGACAGATGCCACCAGAGACAGACGGTCTTTCAAATATTTAAACTTTTAAAATATCTTCTAAGAACAAAAATGACTAATCCATAATGCTCGCTGCAGGGTTGTTTCAGGACAACTACAGTGTTTTCTCACAGACCTTTGGGAATTATTTGTGCTAATAAAATACAAAAGAACTAAAAGATGTGTGGAAAAAAGTTTACGTAATACTTTATCACTTACGACAGGAGCAATTTGAACAGATTTCATCATTATAGCTGGGAATAGAATTTTGGGAAGATCAGTGGATGATAAACATTCACAGAAGTGCAAATTGCTTGCTTTGTGTGTTTTAAACTTCATTTTTATGATTTTGATGATATTTCAATCACATGAGGCTGAAAAGCTTTCAGGAGCTTTACAAAATGTCTGCCAAAAAGCTGACTGAGTTCAGAAATAAGATTTCAGGATTCATGATAATTTTTTTTTCTGTTTTTTTTTGTTAAACATGTTTTTTGCATCACGTTCCATAGGTTTGTATATGTTTGTTTATATATATATATATATATATATATATATATATATATATATATATATATATTTAATTGCTAGACATTATTGTTTAAATAGCACTACAATTAGGGAAAACACTTTTTTGTTTAAATTAAAGTTATACTGAGTGAATACAATGCATTTCTAATGACAGAATTACATTGTTTTCTCACACACTAACTCAATTTCCAGGCCACACTTCCAGTTACAACACTTTGGCCAACCTGTTAATTTCATAGATGAAAACGTTTATTTACAATACTAGTTTGGCAGGGCCTAGAATAAGAAATGTATCTCCATGCAAAGATTGTGCTATAGATGCCATGTTGTTACATAACATGGCGCTTTGGCGAAGACAAGACAGTAGCAATAATAACTGATACCACACATTCTTTGGTTTACTTTTGAAATAAAAGAATAGGACATAGGTGTTGCAATAGGTGTTTAATATCTGGAACACAATGTGGATATCTACAATTATGACACAATTACAGCAAAGTCATACATTTCAAATTGACATTATACATTAAAATGACAAAACCCTTCACTCCATATAAGCCAACATCATCATCAGTGGCTTTTATCCAGACATCAAACAGGCATAACTAACGGAGGATAGCAGAACTTATGGGACCGTGTTACTTTAACCCAGTCGGCTTCAGCTTTCGTTTTGGTTGTCAGGACCTCATTTCCTGAGCAACTCTAAACCTGACTAGCAATGTATTAATCTATTGTGCACTACTCAGACTCGCATGTCTAGAGCTTTAGCGAGGAAGACAGCTGTGTCATTTAGATACAAGATTAGCAGCAAGCACAGAGAATGTTAGACAACATTACACGGAAAACATGGCATCGTAGGAATCAGATTTCTGAACTTATAGAATTGTAACAAATAATGAGAGTTCTTTTTTTTTTTACTAAACTTTTAATGTGAAAACATTAAAGAATTGAAACGCTAATAAAGTAGCTAGTGCTGAGCTTGTTTTGCTGTGTTAATTTGCTGTCCAAAAAAAATAAACTTCAGCACACAGGCAGTATTGTTTAAACCCCTGGCAATGCAAGTGTCCACCCCAAAAAGAAACTAGCCAAATTGGTCCACAATAACTTGCAGGTAACTCTACTGTATGGCTGCTGTCCCAGAAAACAAGCTTCTTCTAAAGAGAATACACAAGAGAGCCAGCAAACATTTTGCTTAAGACAATAAGGCTAAGAACAAGCACTACTACAGCCATACTCTGTGGTTCGATAAAACCAAGACAAACTGGTTTAGTTTTGCTGTTTTATCAATAGTGTATTGAAGAGAGGTGAGAAGTACAAAGTTAAGGCTTGCCTACTCAAGCACGGTAGTGTGGGTTTCATGATCTGGGGCTGCATGAGTGCAGCAAGCACTCTACAATTCATGGAGGGCTTAATTGTGACATATTGCCAGACAAAGAACCTCAGGACGATGACAGCCCAAACTCCCCCCCCCCCCATGATGACCACTGACTTACTAAACAGGCTGAGGATTCAGATCGATAGATATTACCATCTTACTGGCTAAGATGTTTTTGTTTAATAGTGAGCAAATTTATTTTACATATTTGTTTCAAATTGAGGTTTCAATGTCACCAATAAAAACTTCTAAATTGAGAATTTACATAGGAATATTTAGAAGTATATTTAATTCCAAAGAAAACCAATGATGATGGAGTAAATGACAAAATAATCACATCTTCTCTTAATCTAGCGAGTTAGCATCTTTATATTTACGATTTTATATTTTATTATTCAAAAGTTAAAAAATATGCTCAAAATATCCTTATCTGTTAAATGTCGCAATTTACATATAGGGCGGTATGAAATATTTCCATCAAGAAATGAAAGTTAAAAATGTGATTCTCTGAGATCCTCTTTGAAAGAAGTCTCCATATGAGAACCATTGCTTTGCTTATGATAGTGTCATATAAATTATGTAAGCTGGATGAAGGAAGTACCAAGAAAGACTTTTACTGCCACCTTGTGCTTCAGATACTGAACTCCCTCTGAAAATGCTTTCAAAAAAAAATTTGAAAAATATATGTAAATATTGGTATGAATATCTAGACATAACACACCTGACAGCATCTTTATCAGAGACATCATACAATGTATGACGTTGATTTTATTTTCTGTAAATGACACGTGTATTGTAAGCCACATGTTTACACATCTATATAATGTAACAAGTCCTACCTTCCTCTGCTCTTTCTTCATGACATGTTTGTCATTATCTTCCCACAGCGCATCCTCCAGCTCTTTCTGCTTGCGGGCATCAGCCACAGCTTTGGCTTCAGCCTTCCGGGCCCTTGCTGTGGCCGACTTGGAATTCTCCCCCTGGAATTTCTTCGGCATTCCTGGGATTACCCTGTTCAATTTAACACATTTTAATTAAAACAACAAGAATGGTTTAATCTTTTTGAAGTAAAACAGACTAAATTGTTTCCAGGCAATGGAAAACTGGAACAACACATGCTTGGGACAGCTCACCCAAACGAACATGTGTACCTCTAAGATACCACTCCAGCAAAATAAACCAAGACCATCTAAATACCAGGTTTTTTTTTTAAGGGGGTTCTTAAACATTCTTCAGACCATTTTTAGTTTGCAGTCTAACTATCGTTAGCATACACAGTGATGTGTTAAATTTAGTAAACAACGAATTTACTAGCAATAACATAATAGAATTGATTAGGCCCTTGTATAGAAGAGACAATATATGTCACTTAAACAGCAATTCACACTGTTTATAATAAATGTATTCATTTAATCAGGTAAAAAATATTTAACAAAACAAATTTCTTGCCTTCATGCCATCCACCTGCTCCTGAATGTTACCGTTATTTGGAAGAAGTGAAACTAAATTGCTCTTAAACAACTCAATAGTTTTGTTAACCTACAAATATATTTTGAACATATACATCGGAAAATGTGATTGGTTTTCAAAAATCATCCAACGTTAGTTACGTTAGCATATTGCTAGTCACTCTTGACTTTCGAGAGGCTACATTTTCTTTTAAACGCGAGCCATTTTCTCTGAACAGACGGCAGTGAAAGAGGAAAGCTTTGTAAACCTATTTCCTTCTCAAAAACATTTTGTTCACAACCACATACATGAACATTTAACCGCACTAACCTTTTCCTTAGCCAGCCTGCCTGGGTGGTGTTCGTACTCTTCTTCTCTCGAGCCGCTGCGGCGAAACCTATAGAAACGGGTTCTCTTGTGCCACCTGGTGGACAGAGGCTCATATACTGTAATAATAATCTGCTTAGCAGTTATTTTGTCCACACCATGCGGTCTGCTCGCTTTGTCAGCTGTGTAAGATGATTACCCCAATAACACGTGCAACTCAAGGGGGAACACGCAGCTATTCTTTATTTTCATGCAATTCAGCCGCTTAGTTATAATCAGTAATGGCAAGAGCCATGCATAATCAACTATTCCGTTATATATCCGTTTTCTGGACCTATAAAGTGACTTATTGATGTGAAATGATTCTCCTGGAACGTAAATTACTGTACTGCAAAGCTCCAAATCCATCGGTGACAGCTCAGAGGAATAGCATTTTTCAGATCACGTGGCCCTTTTTGTAAACAGGTACGTACTTTATGGTGCCTCGAATGGGTTTTTACAGGAAAAAACTACAATGACATCCTGTGGTGCGTTAAATTGAATATTATGGGAATGTGTTTTGCAATTTTAATGTATGACTTTGGAAAGAACACAATACCATTGTTAAAGAATGTAATCATTTGTCTTGTAGTCTACAAGAAAAGTTCAGTTAGAAGATCATCTGTGCATTGAGTTCAGAGAGAAGGACTCTCTGAGCTCACAAACTGACTAAGACACAATAACTGAGTCATTTAAAATCTGTTTATTCCATTCAAAACAATGCTCTTTTTACCCACGACACGCACACGCACGCACGCGCACGCACACAAAGACAATATGCGTTTCAGTAACTTGTTCTCCACAAAGGCTAATTGCCTTGGACAGACATAAAGTACATATATATTTTTATAGATGTATATATATATATATATATATATATATATATATATATATATATATATATATATATATATATATATATATATATATATATTTTTTTTTTTTTTTTTTTTTTTTTTTTTATACATTCAGACCCAAAGAGGGGTCAAGAGCATCAGCAATAAATACATGAGTTAGTAAAAGAAAGAGTCAGGTTTTCAATATATTCTTTAATGGAGAGTTAAATATGTTTGTGCACATACATAAAAAGATTATGCTGATGAGGAATTGAGGAATTGAATTGATTTGAAAATGGAATGGAACATCCAAATTGTTTGAACCACATTTGAACAATATTAAACTACATATTACATTGTAGTTTAGATTGAAAGATTATAGTTTAGTTAGGAAAGAGCACAAGATATTATTCAAAAGGTGACAATTTAAGTCAAAGGGCAAATTACACCTCAATACAATGTTTATGTCATGATTGTGATTCACCTGTCAACCAAAATCACTTTGAATGCCTTAAATGATCAAGGTGCATGACTCCACCTTTGCTTGAGTCACTTTTAAAGTATCATTAAATGAATACCATGTGCATTTACCCATTAAAATAAATCTTTCAGAGCCTTCAAAATAGTTTCTCTAGTTTTCTCCAAAATATAGGTAAGATTTTAATTATGTCTCAAAGTTTAATTGGTCAAACTAATTCTATTACCTTAAACAACCTCAATTGCACAGCATGATCCCTCCTTTTTTCTAAGTCAAGAACACAGAACAGCGGGTTGATTGAGAACACGTTGTGATTTCTGAGCGTGTTGTTACAGCTGAAAGTCTCTTGAAGAGAAGACTCCTCTCGTCCAGACTCTGAGTCTACACAGACAGCGTGATGAACATGGACTCGGATATACCAGGCTTCTGTTTACTGGACTATGCAGTTTTTGCTCTGATGCTGGGGGTGTCGGTGGGAATCGGGCTCTTCCAGTCCTTCAGAAAAACTTCAGGTCGCTCTAATGTTGACAGCTTCTTCACGGGTGGCAGGGGTTTTTCTGCAATGCCCGTTGGACTGTCGCTCTGTGCCAGCTTTATGTCAGCTGTCCAGGTTCTTGGTGTGCCGTCTGAAGCTTATTTGTACGGCTTTAAGTTCCTGTACATGTGCCTGGGACAAGGTCTGAACTCCCTCATGACGGCTGTACTGTTTGTTCCTGTTTTCTACCGTCTGAAAATCACCAGCTCAAGTCAGGTTTGGATTTGTATTTTTTCTGCTTTTGTCATTTTGCAGAGGTTATAAGCTAAACTATAGTGGACCTGTAAAACACCTGTCGCAGGGTTTAGTTGCACCTGCAGAAAGAATTTCAGAAATGTGAGTAAGAGTATTGAAAATGTATCTGTAGTATGCAAAACTACATTAGGTGCAGAGTTTAAAGCTCTTTTTTAGCAGAGAGACACATGAAATACTGACAAAATTCAAGAATTATTACACAGTTAAAATAACATTTTGGAACTGTGATAATATAAAGGGTTGTTTGACCTACATGATACAAAGAAATAACACAGAAGGAGGAAACAGCTCAACTGCAGCATAACAAGCTACGTGCTGACTAGTGCTGTATACACAAAAACATGCAAAGATACAAAAATAAAAACCATCTCAATAATTGACAGCCCTAAAAATAAAAAAATGAAAGATAATTTTATTCCAAATAAAAAAGTACAAAACACATGTGCAAGGGAGATGATTCTATCTTAAAGAATGTGAGAGCGATATGAAAATAAAGTCTCATTTCTTCAACCCAAATAAGATAACCGTGGGTGTCCGAAGAGATTGCTCATCATTGTACAAGGATAAATGTCTAATAAACAAGTGAAATACAACATCAGATATGACTATTATTAATGCCATACTTTTCTGTGAGGAATTGATTCAACAACATAAAAAAAAAACCCAAACATGGGATAAATGGCACATTTTAATTATTCTAACACGGTGATATTTTCAATCTACAAAGTTCCATCTTTGAATTTATTTATTTTTTACTCATTGAGCATTCTAAGAACATGTTAACTCATACTTTACAAATGCTGGGTTGTAATAGATCTTTGTCTGTCAGTATTTAGGAATGAGGTTTGGCAGAGAGATGCAGCTCCTGGGAAGTGCGCAGTTTATTGTAGCCACGGTAAGAAAACCAAATGAAAGTTATTTTAAAAATCTGTTTAAGTGCAACCATACAATATGCTAAACACTGTCCAATAAATTGCCGTTTTTGATCTCCGCATTACAAAATACTGCATGAAATTTTGTATAAATGTATATTAATATACAGTGGGTCATTACTAAAGCCGATGTTTGGTAAGATGCCCCCTACAGCTTAGCAGATTGCATGTGATTGGATGTTCAGTGGTAACAAAATATTCACTTAACTACCCCTTTTGAGTGTATTTTACAATATTCATGTCACTTTATTACTGTGCTTCTTCTCGTGTGTTGTCTAAATTATGAGTATGTTGATTTGGCAACTGTTTACTAAGTTGGTGTATTGACTGAATTGGAGTTTGGAGACAAATGCTGGTGGACTATATTGAGTTAAATATCCATCCATCCATTTTCATGTCGGCTTTTTCCCTTTCGGGGTTGCTACAGTGGAATGAACCGCCAACTCCTCTGACATTTGTTTTATGTGGCGGATGCCCTTCCAGCTGCAACCCATCGCTGGGAAATATTCACACACACACTAGGGACAATTGTTTTTTCTCAATTCACTTATATATTTTGGACTTGTGGGGAAAACCGGAGCACCCAGAGTAAACCCACGTGATCACGGGGAGAACATGCAAACTCCACACAGAAAGGCCAACTGACCCAGCCGAGGCTCGAACCAGCAACCTTCTTGCTGTGAGACGACCGTGCTACCCACTGTGCCACCGTGACGCTCTCAGTGAAATATGTGTGAATTAATGGAAGTTAAGCTCATTCGGTTATCTCAGATATTTTAAATCTCATCGTTCCTCAAAGCGAACAAATGAAAAAAGAAAAAATATATATGGGAATCTATGAAAATGAACATTCATCTGATTCTATCTAAGTTCATTGTGTGTTCGCTACAATTGTACAGTTAAAAGGATACTCCACCCTAAAAACGTATATGTGTGAACTCTGTGAAGTGTCACAGACAATACTTCCAAGTTTTAAACAGAGAATGATTTTAATAGTGATGGGAACTATCCAGTAATGCAACAAATAATACATGCTTTTATCGTATTTGAGGTATCGAGACAATTATAGTGGCTAATACAAGACTAGTTCATTGGCCGAAAATCCCAGTGTAAATATTTTTGCTTCCAAGGTCTCCCCAATAGTCATTCCCTACCTAATAAATGAGATCCCCCACCGCTTCTTACCATAGCTAGGGAAAATTAATAAATTTGTCCCTGTATAGAGGCTTAACAATGTCTTTTTGTTAACTTGGGCCAACTGGTTTGCAAAATAACAAATATGGCAAGCAGAAACTATGTTTTTTAACTGTAGACATCAATTTATAAATTGATCAAACTACACTGTCATGGTTAAGAATAAAAGGGCATCACGTGATGCAGTGGATAGCACGGTTGTCTCACAGCAAGAAGGTGGCTGATTCGAGCCTCGGCTGGGTCAGTTGGCATTTCTGTGTGGAGTTTGCATGTTCTCCCTGTGATCGCATGGCTTTATTCCGGGTGCTCCGGTTCCCCCAGCAGTCCAATGTCTTGCGTTATAAGTTAATTGGGTAAACACAATTGTCCAAAGTGTATGAGTGTGTTTCCTAGTGGTGGATTGCGGCTGGAAGGAGATCCGCTGCATAAAACATATGCCAGATGAATTAATGGTTCGGCAAGAAGATGCATGGAGAATGGATGGTTAAGAATAACGTTTTGAATTATGCAACAAAACAGTTACAAATACATTTGTCCCGATTGCATCTGATTTTGGTTCTTGCTTAACTAAACGACACCAACAAATGATCCCTTCCCCATAGTGTGTGTGTGTGCGTGCGTGTGTGCGTGCGTGTGTGCGCGCGTGCGTGTGTGCATGTGCGTGCATGCGTGTGTGTGTGTGTGTGTGCGTGTGCGTGTTGAAAAAGTGTATTTGAAAGGTGTTTAGAAATTCTGGGAATTAATGACGTTTATTTGTTTCTTGTAGCTTCTCTACACTGGAATAGTGATCTTTGCTCCTGCAGTAATATTGAATCAGGGTAAGAGAACTGAACAGATGTCTTCTGAAATGTAAAAACAACTGTTTCTTTCTAAACTAATGCCGGATAAGCTGGAAATTTGCTTTGCACTCATCAAGCTTTTTCTTTTTGTCCGAACAAAGTCACCGGCTTAAACATGTGGGCGTCTCTTTTTTCAACTGGCCTTATCTGCACATTTTACACAACAGTGGTATGTCGATTTTCACGATCTCTCTAGATAATAAGGATTTAAAACAAATACAGCGTATTGTTTTGACTACTTGTTGTTTGCGAAGGTGTGTTATAAAAACACAATCTATTTCTCTTTCCTGTAGGGAGGTCTGAAGGCTGTAATCTGGACAGACGTCTTTCAGATCGTGATTATGTTCTCTGGCTTCATTGCGATCTTCATTCAGGGCACTGTATTGGCAGGAGGCCCAGCCAGAGTTTTAGAGATTGCCTACAATGGATCCCGCATCAATTTTAATGAGTATGAGATGTTTATAAAACTGTCAAATGTGCTGAATGGCTAAAGATTCATCTATTCTCCTTTTCCTTTTTGTCTTTGTGTGTTACAGTTTTGCCTTAAATCCTCAGAAGCGATACTCGTTTTGGAGTTTTACAGTGGGAGGGACCATGGTCTGGTTATCGATGTATGCAGCCAATCAGGCACAAGTACAGCGATACATTTCATGCCGGACTGAGAAGCAAGCACAACTGTGAGAAATGCATTTAAAATCGTGTGGAATCAACAGAATTTACTGTATTTACTGCTGCACTATTCATAATGTTGTAGTCATAGTTACAATAAAATCAACATGCAGTGATTGAAGATAATTCCATGTCCTCCAAGCAATAGATATGTGGTAAGTTTAAATGTACTTCTTATGTTGCAGGGCGCTGTTGGTGAATCAGTTGGGTCTCTGTCTGATTGTGAGCAGCGCTGCTACTTGTGGTATTGTGATGTTTGCTTTATACTCCACTTGTGATCCATTGAAGGCTGGCAGGATATCTGCTCCTGATCAGGTAAACTTATTCCGTCAGAAATAAGTGAGCCAAACACAATAGATCAGGTGTGGAACTTTAAAGTGGAGTACCTGCAGAGTGTGTGGTGTTGCATTCCAAACAAGTTTTTTTGGAATGATAATAGCTCTGGAATGTGAACACACTGAGCAGACTAGAATTTTAATATTAATAAATGCAATGAATTAAATGTAATTAGCCTTGTCTTCTATTAACCTGTCATGTTACACAAACGGGTACAAAAAACATAAATCAGCGTATACATGACTGATGTGGTACGACCAGCTGCCAATCCTGCAAAACTTGAACTTTACCTCATTTAAACGGGAAAATAAGCAAAGAGGATGTAAAGTTATGAGTCAATGACAATTAAGTGTCTGATGTCTTTATTGGTAGAATACATGCAACAAATATAAACAAATCAAAGTGGATTCCTATATTAGACTCTAGAGAACAAGTCTGAGCAATGTGCTTGTCCATTGTGTCATCTCTAACAAAATAAGACAACTTAAATTTCCAGGTTCAGGTTTAGTCTTTTCTTGGGATCTAATTTTATACATGCCTAAAGTTTAAGATAAAAAAAATGTTGAAATGTATATAAAGTTACAGTAAACATGCCTTTCAAGAATCTATTCACTGAATCACTGTCACTTTTTACCCTAAGCTTTGTGAATCTGTTCTATTCTTGCTCAGTTTCATAAATGTTGTCCTTGATGTTGTTTATGTTGTGTTTTTAACACTCAATACAAGTTATTTTTTCAGTTTTCTTAAACGCTTTTCCTCATGTCTCAAGATTGACACAAAGCAGTGATGGACACATTCGCTTAAACAAGAAGACATAGAAGATACAAATAAAGATAATACTGTGTCATGTTAAAATACTAAAAAACTATCTTCATTTTCTCAGTACATGCCATACATGGTTTTGGATATTTTCCGGAATCATCCAGGATTTCCAGGTCTTTTTCTAGCGTGTGCCTACAGCGGTACTTTAAGGTGCTTAATAACCAGAATCTTCCCTGAGCAACCAGTCCTAAAGCTATAAACAATCTTCTTCTTCCTCTTCTTCCTTCCATAGTACTGTCTCCACAAGCATCAACGCCATGGCAGCGGTTACTATGGAGGACATTTTGAAGCCTTGGCTTTCCAAAATGACACAGAAAAAACAGCTCCTGCTCTCCAAGTCATTGTGTAAACACTTCTTCTACAGTGGTCCTTTTTTGTGTTCCTGAATGGATTTTATTAAAATAGCTGGTGTCCTTTTTCAAGTACACATGGGCTATGGGGGTTGTTGTTAGTATTTACTGTTGTAATCATGACTAACTGTTCTTGTGGAATGGGAAAACTTAGAACCCCAAAGAAAATCTCACAAAAAAAAAAAAAACGATGAGGACATGAACTCACGCCAGAGAGTGCTCCACCTGAGAGGTGGGTGCAAGCGGTGCATATATCCTCAAAGTGTGCTGTAAGTTTGCAGGTTTTGTGTTAACCATCAAAAGGTTATATGAGCCAATCAAACAAGATCCTTCTAAACCTGAAGATGATTGTTGTCTCAGATTCTGAAAAAAAGGCAAAACATTTACTATACATAGAAGAAGGGATGGAGGAAGGAGTTTGCATTTACATGTCTAATTGGAAGTGGAGTGGCTACTGTTTTATATCTTTGGGAGCAGACAAGAAGGATTGAAATCACTTTTAGATTATTTGCTAATTATATTAATGCGTGCTCCCCCGAAATTGCGTTCGTAATAAACCCCTCGTCTTTGTGATGGAACTGGAACAGTTTATGGAGCTGCTGAATGAAATATATCTGGCCTGGTTTTGACTGTGTTTAAAGAAAATGTGTTGAAGAAATAGCCAAAAAACAGAGTACACACTGCCTGTGATTGAATAAACAGCTCATCAGAAAAGATCATTAGCGTTCAGCATTCAAGGTCCATCTCATTAAGAGCAGTATTTTGATACACAAAGGTGCTTTCAGTTTTTAAAACTCCAGTAGGGTGTTCCTCAAACCTAAAGCTGTTTCACACTACATGAGAGGTATTTTTATTTGGTCTGAACAAAAACGCTTCTGACAGAGGTGCAATTATTTGAATATGTGAAACGGTTGGCCGATCAATGTGCATATGAGACATGAGAGATGGGTCAAAAAAATATATATACATTTTTTTGTTTGTTTGCTTTAACTCCATGATTGATGCCAAACCCAGATGAGCGTTTCATTTAACATACCTGCATTATTTTTGGCCATTTAGATTTAGTAAAAATGAAAAATGAAGACACATATCAAATAGACTATCATGAGAATTTCGCTGGTGTTAAACATATTTTTTATCATGTGTTGAACAGCACTGCTCTACGGGCTTGGATGCATAACAATGGCTGCTCTCTCCTCCCTTCTGGACTGGGGAGTCCTTCAAGTACTAGAATGACAAATGCATTTTTATTCAAGTGTTTGTCATGACCTTTGAACTACTTCAAATGTTCTCTTACATCCCCAGGGTTCTTTCACAGTCATGGGCGTTGTGAACGGTCCTCTGCTGGGAGCATTTGTCCTCGGCATGTTTGTTCCAGCAACAAATAATCCGGTAAGGCACAAATGACAAATGCGAAATAAAACTCCACTATTTTTTCATCGATACTTCCACTAATTGGAATGTTGTGTACCATTTCATAGGGAGTTTTCTCAGGTGTGGCAGTAGGTTTCTGTCTGTCTTTATGGCTTGCTGTGGGAAGCACAATTTATCCTCCTTCACCACAATCTATGGGAGTTCTACCGACTTACGCAAGTCAGTGTCCAACAACTAACACAACACTCAATGGGACCACAGCCTCACTGTTAATATCATCAGTTCAGGATTTTGGGTAGGAGTAGATCTATTGAATTTTACTGCTCTTTTAAGGTGTTGCTGTTTTGCAGTAATGTTTATGTGTATGATTCCAAACAGCACACAGGATCTTTATTCAATTTCTTACCTGTACTTCGGAGCCTTGTCAACTACTGCTGTTGTGGTCGTTGGTGTGGTGGTTAGTTATATAACGGGTAAGAGAAATCGTTAAAATGCTGCTAGCAAAAAATTTGAATCAATTTCTGCACAATGAATGATGGATTTTACAGGACCAACGCAGAAGGAGTCAATCAGTCCTGGTTTGTTACGATGGAATTTGGAACCAAAAAGCTACACGCATCGCCAGGACTTGGTAATCTTTGCTACTTCGGCTAAGTGTTGTATTGTTTATTTTTCATTACCAATGGCAGCTACAAATCAATATTTGTGAAGTTGACAGGAACAGAAATGTTAGCAATCGTTGCAACTGCGTGTTATCTAGTATGGGTCATTCATCTGCTGGATTATTCTTTTTATTATCATTACAGTCATAACTAAACATGATAGTCTTAAGTCCTAAAATACCTATCTAGTTGCTTGACAAAACCACCTTGACATTTTGACATCTTAAGAGTTCAAGTAACAGTGAAAATATGCTCAACCAAGAACTCAAACCTCATTTTTGCTTTAATTATGAACTTTCAGTGAGCAAAGCTGCAGGCTCTGCACAAACCTTGAACCTAAATTCCACACTTAGCTTGCAAGTATAATCTCACAAATATTTTTCAGTAACAGTCTGAATATTCATGCTGGCTAGCATTTATTTGAATAATTATCACACAAAATTGTCATTATATTTTCTGTTATTAATAATATTGTATATTATATCTCCACCAACTACAGCACAGGATGTTACAGCCTAGAGTAGATCATCACAGACACAAACCTGACAGCAAAATAGCACTGTCTCATTAAATTAAATTTTGATGCAAAAACATTCTATTGAAAATGTGAAATATACCATAGAGAAACTTACGCAAAAAATCTAATCCTTTTAAATTCTGTTGTTTTACTTAAACACTACTAAAATCATTTTCTTTTCTCTACAGAAGAAAGCTACGAAACAAGATCCAACTGAAATCCTCCTCAGTCCAACATAACCCTTTTTCAATCCCAGTAAAGAATATTTTCAGAACAAAGGTTATGTTTAGACTGAAAGTATATGATATCTTGTTTTTTTACCTTATTTAAAAAACCCTGCTGATTAGTTCAATAAAATACATTTCTATCCACAGCTTTTTAATTCACTATTCAAAACAAATTTGCGTTAATCTCTTCTATCAAATGTTAAACCTGTCTGATTTTATTATTTCATTACTTCTTTTTTGCTTGACATGTTGAAATACCTTTACATCAACACCTGATGCAAAGGACGATACTTTGGCCCATTAAACAATAGAGTTTCTTTCATGAAAGTAAGTCTTGTACAGTATGTTTTTGTCCGTGATGCACCTGGATGTCTGTTCACTTTTGTGCACAGAAGAGACTAACATACAAGAGTTGTTGTTAATCTGAATATGTATTAATGAAGATGTCATCATGTTTTAATTATGTAATGGGACTTTTGAAGTGTACATAACTTCACATCTGGATAATGATGAAATAAAAAATGAGTGAGACAAAAGAGTTGAAATGCTTCTTGTGTTAATGTACATAGAACACAAGCAAACAGGGCTAATCTGATTATCCACTAAAACTTCAGACCAGTGAAGATCAATTTAAACAGAAAACTATGACAAAAGAAAGAAACAGGTAACAAATAAAAGAGTTGAATGAGATTGGTTTATACAGTCTAGTTAATAATCTGTCATGTGGCCAAAAAGATAGCAGAAAAACCCAAACCTGTCTCCTCCTTCTTTTAAAGGTTTAGTACACAATTCTTTGAAACCAATTATTGATGCATGAAATCACCAGAATGGCCCTTTACCAAAGAATTTTTGACCCCTATTTTAATCATTCACACGTAGCAGGTATGGCTACGATTGTATGATTGCCAACATGTTTGTTGACACATTTACCCAAATTTAGTCTGTGGCCCATCTGCATTTTATGTTGCACTTTATTGTGAAGGTCTTCACACTTATATTTGTTGTTTAACCTCCATAACAAATGTTATAGAAATGTGAATTAATCGAGATTGACATCAGTTATCAACATCTTAATGTTGTTTGTGTAATGTTGTGGTATTTAATAAAATAATACCTCATTGTGTCATTGCCTTCCTCTTAAAATATCCAAATTCATTGGTTGACCGGCAATGTCAAGGTGAAACATGCAAAACATGCAATTCCATAAACCGCTGTGTTGGGATGTAAAGTTTATTAGTATGCAGATAGTGTTAAACTGACTAATAATCAATAACTTCCAATTTTGTGTTATATACAAAAAAAATATTGATTTGGAAAAAGAACCCAGAGTAAAAAAAACCCGGTGAAGAATCCATCTGTGAGATCACAGAACGCCTCTGACTGAGGCAGGTGCTAATCACCTCTCCAAAATAAAGATTATTTGAGCTTAATATCCATCGATGAACAGATCACCGGACAACACCTGAAAAACAAAAACAAAAAGCTAACAGTGCTTAGAACAGTGGAACCCAAACAACAAACAGGTGATTAACATCAGCCGCACGCAGTATGTATTATAAAGGTTTGGGATAGGTTAGACAAATTAGCTGAGCTCTGGAAACATCTGGGAATTTGTTCCAGAGCTTTGGAGCTCTATACTAGAACGCTGTTCCCCCTCTGTTGGATTTACTTATATTGTATTGTAGATACTTATCTTTGAAGTTATCAGTAGTCCTGCATCTTGTGATTGAAATGAGTGAGCTGGAATATATCGAGATAAGGGACTGTGGAGCAAAGCCATTCAATGCCTTAAAGGTTGAAAGCAGTATGTTATAGTCAATGCAATTTTTTACAAGAGGACAGAACTGGTGTAATGTTATTATATTTCTTCGTTCTTTCTGCAGTGTTCTACTGTAATTTATAGAGCGGGGCACAGTTTGACTTTGACAGAAGTAACAAAAGACAGTGTGGTATAGGAAGCTGAGAGCTGTCATTGGAGGAAGATGGACAGGGCGCCTCGCCAGCTTCTTTTATGCTGTTGATTAGTTAGATGTATGGCTGCAGATTTTCATTGCCACCATAATAAAATACACGTTCACCCCAATTAAGGCTTGATTGAAACCTGAAGTTCTGTCTGTTGAAGAACGATGGGAGTAAAACTGTACAGAGCTTTGGCCCTCCAGTATTATGTTTATTATTATTATGTTCCTCTCTTGCTTTATTTGTTCCTCAGGTTTTTAAACTAAAGCACTAAAACTTTTGAACACAAGCTCATCACATCCGTAGTCATTTCAATCCTAACATTAGTATAAAGCTCAAACCAACATTTTTTTAATTGTCAAATGTGAGTCTCATAATACAGAGTTGTATCGAGGCAGAAAGGAGAAAACCTAATTTTTCTCTGCTTGCGGAAACAACAGACTCTGCTCACTAGCAGAGAAAGAGGAAACCACAGTTTCAGTATTGCCATGAAGAGCAAGCAATAAGATTCAAGCTAACTTTCTGGCAGGCTTTGTTTCTCTCACAGTTATGCTCTTCTGTCTCTCACAGTTTGGAGGGTCCTGTGCTCAATTCAAAGGCAGGTTAGAGATCTAGACACCCTGATATTTCATAAGATTGACTAAATAAGATCAATCAGTGTTGGTGTAGTTCATGAAGTGTGTAAATGAGGTGCATGTGTGGTTAGTCTCTTGCCGGAAACAAGTCACATCTGTTCCCTCCCACCAGTGGCTCAAAACAGCAAAGCCTGAGTGATAAATGTTAAGATTGATATATCATCATGAACAATTCGTCATTGTTTCTTCTGAATTAATTAAGGTAAAATCTCTTTATTGTCTTCATTCTAAGCTATCAGCTAAGTTAGTTGTTTCAGAGTGATATTTGGCAGAATTGGTAATATTCTAGAAAATGTTTTTTGTGACACTTTGTAAGGCATTACTGGATTATCAATTGTTATCTGAATTTCCACAAAGTGTGACCTATATCATCAACAACTGACTTAAAGCATTTTCGAACAATAGCCAAACCTACACCTTGATATTCCACTTTATGCTACATAAACATATTAACCCCCCATTGGTTACTACTTGAAAAGCTGTGGGAAAACACCCATTGCAGCATTTTTAAACGGAAAGTCCGGGTTTTGACATGAGAATGATGAGTTCACTTGAGTGAAGGGAATGACAACCTTATTTCTAAGAACGGCTCTTAAGATTGATGCATGGTTTGCGGCAGTGAATGTGCTCTGCTCTGCATTTTTACAGAGAGGCATTTTTCATTTTTTTAAGCTTTTGTTTTAAAGCATTTGTAATATATAATTAAAACATGTGTTTGCTGCTCGTTATTTTCATTTAATTTGTTATATGGTTTTTACATTTTATTTCATTTTCTTTTCTCTGTGATAGATACTATTAAAATTAACTACCACTTTAACATTTACTCAGGGGAGCCCTTGAGATTTGGTGAAAACCTGACACGAAGTTCCTGCTAAATGTCTACAATTACTTTAATTCAAAAATAACCTTGGCCAATAAATATAATAGGACACAAAATACAGAAAATAATTTAGCTTTTGTTAAGGGCTTTTTCTTTTTGACCAAGGCTTGTGGGTGGTTCAGTAGTACTGGGCTTTTATGTCTTGAGGTTAAGTGGACATTTCAGGTCAACTCATCATAAACAGGAAAATTCTTGTATCCAAATCCAAGGTTATTATTTAACGTTTTTTAACTAATAAGTTACATTTTCTAGCAGATCTCTTTATGTAGATAAAAGGACGATTCAGATGCAAAAGCCCCTAATGGAATTTTCATCACAAATATCTCCATAAATACTGTCATGTAATGAAATACATTTTGAAAATGTATACAAATGTGCTTTATTCAAAATGAAATATAACTTTGTAAAAATGTGCAATAAACACTAAACTGCTGTCACTCAACATAGCTATGCTTATTTTTCCACTACAAGTGTTGTTATTGTGGTTGTAGAGTGTGAAAATCAGTCTTGTATTTTTGCCCTTTTGTTTTATCATGTGCAAACTTTGTTTAGTGTGGTTAAAATGTTTACAGGTGGATCTGTCACTTCTTTCATGTCAAATGTATACAGATGCCACAAAACAGAAGGCCCACAATGTAATTTACTTTTATATTTTTATAATATTTTTCATTTACTTAGGCCTTCTTAAATAATAAGGAATTGGCAAATGGTTTGCAGTCCAAATAAATCTACTGGTACATACAAAAGAATAATTTTACAAAAAAACTTGTAGGCTTCAATTAGACTCAGTCAGTAAACATCAGATCATTCCAGCTGTCTTTCATCCAATCAGAGATCAGAAGAAAAAGCATGAGTGAAGAGGAAGAGGTGCCGCTGATCAAAAGTGACAGGGCTGGGAGTCAAAGATCCAATTGTGACTGTGCTCTTCAAGTTCATCTGTACTTCAGCCCC
This sequence comes from Danionella dracula, assembly GCA_900490495.1. Classification (NCBI taxonomy): domain Eukaryota; kingdom Metazoa; phylum Chordata; class Actinopteri; order Cypriniformes; family Danionidae; genus Danionella; species Danionella dracula. Next base: position 1,602,870 of record UELW01000089.1, read on the forward strand.
AACTTGAAGTCAGAAGACACCCTCAGCATCCCCACGGGACACGTTACTGCAGAGAGCGTGTGTTTGCTCGCTGCTAAAGCCAGCGGTGAGACAATGACTTGCTTCAGATCCATTCACAGCTAAACATTTGCAAGTTAAATCTCTTGATAGAACTAGTTTTCCCATGCCATGTTTTACTAAATCAGCAGTAATCTGCTCACATTTCTAATCTTCTATTAAACGTCCAACACTGTAGGCTAATCTTAAATGTTTCAATTTTAGGAATTCTTCCTGTGTTCCAAAACTTGTTTGCTCTGGCTTCAGAGGATCTTTGTTACTGGTATCCACCAACCCACGTGTTTAAGAATGAGGAGGCTGTCAAAGTTCACTACAGACTGAGGTATTTTATACTAACTGAATAAGATCCACAGCTAATAGATTTTCACAAACGTTGAGAGCCATTCTATTTTTGAACTGTCTGAAAACACATTATCATAAGCTGTCATATTTGTCCTCTGGGAATTACACAATTCTTCATTAGTAAATGTTGCAAAAATGTTTGCATTGCATGAAGTTAATGGGGGGGAGGGGGGGGGGTCACACAAACATATCTACTTTAGATGTAAACGGAATTTTAAACTGGATTTTTCTTACCTTAACCATGTTCTTGGGCATGTGAAAAATTGGTAACAACACTGGTTTCCATTTGTATTGTGTCGTTTTATACAGCATTAGAGTTATTATTACTGTTGATCATCAGTTGGTATTTATACAGAAGTTAGAGGACGTTTTTGTCTGCAACTATAACTAAAAGCTAATAGATTGGTCCTCAAAGTGCTGTTGAGTGTTTCAAAGTATTTCCCAAAAATGTGTGTACGAGTGAAGTTCCGTGAACGCAATTTTGGGAAGATTGCTTCTCAGCCCCGAAGCCCTCCCACAGACAGCTCGCCCAGTACGCTTATCCTAATCTTGCCACGTTTGGGTTTTCTGGGTAATTCTATGCAAGCAAACTCGTGAAATTTGTCACCAAAAATCATTCCATTTGTTGAAACCCAGAGAAAGTTATGGCCTAATTAAGAGTGGACAACTTTGGGCCCAGCAACACATACAGGTAAGGGTTCATTTGAGAGTATTTTGATAATTTGATTTGAAAAAAAGCTCAAACATTAAGGTTAGATGTCTCCCTGCAACCATTTAGATTATAGGGAAGACTCCAAATCTAAACTGCAAAAAGCCAAAACAAACTTCTTTCCTTTCATGGGCCAAAACTAAATATTCATAAGGGTTCAAGAGAGCATTCCTCTGTGGGACTTTTAGACTTGTCCAGGTTGTACTCAGCTGGATCAGCCAGCAGCAAAATGTCATTGCCATTTTAAGAATGATAATGTTTCTCAGTATTACAAATCATTAAAGTATCAAACGTGAGTTGACACACAGATCTGTGTTGCAGGTTTTTCTTCTCAAGCTGGTTTGGTCAAGGCTCCAGGGCATCATACCGCTTCAGCCTCAGCAAAGGACGAATCTGTGCCGTGCTAGACTATTGTGTCATTGACTATCTTTTTGCTCAGGTTTTAACAACCATTAAATCAACTCAAATTAATGACATGCCTAGTTCATGTACAGTAAACGTTAAGATTCAATTTGTTTTTCCAAAGCAGCTGATTAAAGCAGTAATAATTTACCTCCTCCCTTTCTCAGTCCCGCAGGGATTTTGTGTCTGGAGGCGGTGGAATCGCTCCTGCTTTGAGTTTGCAGCAGGAGTGTTTGGGGATGGCGGTCCTAGACTTGTGGCAGATGGCTACAGAAAGAAACCAGAGCCTTGGAGAGATCTGCAACACAATAAGGTGCAGCGTGCCACAACAAAATAGTCTCAATTAAGCACATTCTTAGAATAAATGTATAAACTGATTTGATGGATGAAGAAAATATAGTTATTCAAGGTTTTCAATCAGTTCCTGTAAATGCATTGAAATATGTAGTTGGTGTTTTATTTTAAGTTAAGCAAAAATGTTAAAGTATGACGGCTACAACTCTTTGAAATAATGGAGCAAACTCCCTAAACGTAACCCCTTTTCCTCTTTGAACTATATTCCAGCTACAAGTCCTGCCTCCCAGTGAGCCACAGGCAGGACATCCAGAGCATGAATCGACTGGCACGCTATCATATCCGCAAAACGCTCAAGAGATTCCTCAAGAAACTGGGCAAGTGCACGGCTGGCGGGAGGAGTCTGAAACTGAAGTACCTGATGGAGCTGAGTCTGCTGGAGCCAGAGTATGGCTCTGAAAGTTTCCCTCTCCATCACTCCGGGTGGCTGGAGCAGAGTGGGCAGTGCAGGGTCAAAGCTGTGAAAGTGTGTGGAGAGGGAGGGATTCAGATTCAAACTTCAGATAGCGAGGTAGGCTGAAGTGCTGTTTTGTTCTATTATGTTTTTGCATTTAACAATGTTTTCTAATTGATGGTAAAATGATAAGCAACAAATTATTCACGAATATTCTTCGTAGAATAGAATAACATTTCAGCCACTGCAACAGTAATAAAACATTTTTTCCTTGTTGTTATTAAGATTTTCAGCACAGATTTTCTGTTCACTCAAGCCATGCAAACTCATAATACAGATCATAATACAATGTAGAGTTTTGTATATTATCGCTGTAACAAGTTAATCAACAATGAAAGTAGTCTACTTTCCTTTCGTTTTCATCTATCCATTGATTCATTTGTCTGCATTTGATGTACCCTATAACCCAACGAGTCTCGAACTCTTAATGTTTCAAAAATCAGCACAATTTAACATGTTAAAAATGTTGTCTTTAAAAACCTAAAACACAAATATTTTACACTGACTTGTATTTTTGGGCTTACTAATTTGATTTTTAAATAACGATTATTTTTTACAGTATAAACTCATAAACTGACTTCAAGAAATAGTGACAAATTCCTCTTTAACAGTCTTATAAATGTTAAAGGCGTTATTGGTGCAAATACGGCTCTGACATCATATTAAACCCTATGGATTAACACTTGCATGTCACTTCTTCTGCATTCTGGTTCTTGTGCATTCAAGTTCAGATGAGTCTGTGAAAACTTTGGCCATGTAAGAACTGCAACACTTTTAACAACATATAGTTGTCTAAACCTCACCTAACGGAGCTTTACACATACAAATAAAACATACATGTATCAACTGTTAATCTGATTATTTAAAAGTTGTTTGTAGCTCAGCAAAATAAGGGGTCTGTTATTTAATAAAAAAAAACTTCTGGTGTATTCACAGGAATGGAAGACATTCTGTGATTTCCCCCAGATCACAGATATCAGTATTAAACGTCTCTGTCAGGAACAGATGCCGCTGGAAGGAAGGGTTGTCACCCTTACCCGGCAGGACGATCAATTGATGGTACTGGAATGGGAGTATTCTATTCCAATTAATTCAGTTTCTCACTGTTTATTGTAGCTGACATTTTGATGATGTTTGTTTCTATGTCCAACTACAGGAAGCTGAGTTTCTGACTCTTACTGAAGCCCTCTCCTTTGTATCTTTGGTTGATGGGTATTTCAGGCTGACGACAGATTCAACTCACTACTTCTGTACAGAAGTGGCTCCACCAACCTTGCTGGAGGACATGCAGAACCACTGCCATGGCCCCATCACGTAACTAAACATTCTGACTTTAGCCATATGGTGAAATTAGACAGGAAATGAGTAAGACTATGTCATAACTATCTTCCTAGATCAGCTTAATTAGTTGTAAAAGCTAATATTATCCACCCTCGGGATGTACTCCTACTCAAATCATGATGCAATACAAAAGTTAACTCCCTGTTTAAAAGCAAACATGGATTGCAGCAACTCACACAGGTACTAAACAGTCTAGAAAACATTCATATTTAAGTTTTAGCTGGAATGGCATAAACTTCATAGGAAGCTATAGGAAAAAATTGAGAAGCAATACCCTGCAATACTAAAATTAAGATAATAATTTCTGTATGTCTATGTTCATTTCTTTAAACTTTCGGAACTGTTTGTTTCAGCTTAAAGCATGGTAAAATACAGACATGCTTTAATGCCAAATAAGCAACCAATTAATATTGGATTCATTTAGTAAATATAGAAATTTGTCATTAAGATCTGAAGGAGACACTTTTTAAAAGTAGAAATCTATTTATATTAACTTGTTTCCATGGAGTAGATTGATTCATTTGAACGACCCAACTTTACATGCCATAAGCATTCTAAAATTGACTTTGAAAATCTACTTTACAAGTACACTACTTTTACTGTGGGGATAAGTATAATAAATATTACCAGCAATAGTTTATGATTGGTGTACAATGTTAATGTTGATCTTTTGATAATTTTGTGTTTTTTTATGTTAAAAAGACATGTGGTTTTATAGTGATCAAAAGGCATAAAACCAATGTGCCAAGACATTTAACAAATCACTTACACTTTTTTATAACAGGTACAACATTTTTTTGCTTGGAAATGGTTATTTCTTTTCATTTTAACTCAGATCTTTATATGGAAAAGTATTAAATAAAATAGTAACATGCTGCAATCTGTTGTTTTATAGGTCGGAATTTGCAGTGCATAAACTTAGAAAAGCTGGGACCAAAAATGGTATGTTTCTTTTACGCCGCAGTCCCAAAGACTTCGACAAATACTTCCTGATGGTCTCCATACAGGTACGAATTGCTGTTAGCATGGTAACATACCAGTCTTTACTAGAAATAGAAGCCGCTTAGACTTAAACCTCAGGAAATTCTACAGTATAATACCTACTACAGCTAATTTAATCATTTTACCATGTTTTAAAGAGTCTCCTTATACATGAATAAAAAGCTACTGGTTTTTTATTGTTCCACCAGACTTCTCTAGGAATGGATTACAAGGATTGTCTGATAGAAAAAAATGAGAAGTTCAAGCTGGCTGGCCTCCACAACTCTTTCAGTAGTCTGAAACAGTTAACAGACTTTTACCAACACAGCAAGCTCCTCGTTTCAGAACTTCCTGTCACCCTGGACAAGTGTTGTCCTCCCAGACCAAAAGGTACAGCATCTGTACGTGTTGTGTATATAGTTAGCCATTCACCATAAAGAGAGAATTAGAAAGTTACATGAATCCCGGAGAAGCAGATTCATGCATGTTTAGTTGTTCCACCTTCAATACAGGAATCCGTTTTGTCTCATCAATTTTGAGCTAAACTGTGTATTGTTATGGAGAGTATCAAAGAGTCAATTCAATTTCAGTTTCTTGTATTTCTGTTCGAAAAATGTTTTAGGTTCATTGGATGTTATGGATTCAATTCTGAATTGAGATTTATAACAAGTCTTTTTTTTACACAGTAGTACCTTTCTTCTTTCTTTCTTTCTTTTTTTTGTAGAACTCAGTAACATGATCATCATTCGTAACAGCAGCGTGGCTCAGATACACAGCTCCCCAACACTGCAGAGACACAAACCCAGCCATATGCAGTTTCACATGATTAAACACGAAGACCTCGACTGGGTATGTTTAGTCTAAATTACAAAAAAATATATTAACCTCCGTCTCTGCTCAAAATGTAGTTATTTATTTTTCCACGCCTTTTAAATTCACGTTTATTGTTGATGTAAAGCAAAATTGCTTTCTAGGAGAGATCTAATTCTAAACAAGACGACTTCTGATTTTTTTTTATTAGCAAATTAATTTATTTGTACCATTGATGATTGTATTTTATATAATTAGACCAAATTAACTATAGGAGTTGTGTCTAATAGTTAAAACGTGTATCCAAAATATTTTTTTTCTTTTTTTGTTTGCTCTGCGTTTATTAATTTATTTGTTTATTTAATCAAATTTTTTGCAATTGCATCAAAACATCTATACAAACATTGGGGCCTATAGTAGACAAAAGTTAAATTAAAGCTCATATGATGAGCTTTTTCATATAGAGGTAAATGTATAGATGGAAATACATTTTTCGTTTTGAAATCAGGAAATATATCTTCCCTTGTTTAGTCTTGTTACGAGGGCGAGGTTAAAAGTAGGAAGAATGAGTTACAATCCTAAATATTTTATAAGCCTGAATTTTGGGCAATATAGAATCAGCAATTCCCTTATTTCAGCTATTTTCGTGAAGAAATTGTTCAATTCTATTAATTCCTTAGATGTTACAAATGTCATAGTCTGACTTCTACATCTTTTGACAGAGTGAAAGCCTGGGTCAAGGTTCTTTTACCCAAATCTTTAGAGGCAGAAAAATAGACCAGAGAGACGGAGGAACACACTCCACTGAGGTTCTATTGAAAGTCTTGGATATTAATCATAAAATCTGCTGGGAGGTAAAACTGCAATCCTGCAACAGTTTTTAAACAGAATAGTTAGCAGTAAAAATGTTGTTTAGCACATGATAATAGGCCTGCTGTAACAATATTCACTTTAATGGCTTAGAAAAATCTACTAAACTTTCTTACATGGAATAGACATTTCCTCTATGACGTTTAAAAGTGTTTGATCTTACTTGTGCTTTCTAGTCTTTTTTTGAAGCAGCCAGTTTGATGAGTCAAATTTCCCACAAGCACCTTCTTCTAGTTTATGGCATCAGTGTGCACGAATTCAAAAGTAAGTTTCTTTAAACGTCACTTTTAAGAGATACTTCATCAGTGTATCTAGTGTGTAAACCCACACAAGAACAAAGCATGTATTAAAGATTTAAAGTCTCTGAAGGGAGCTCAACTAAAGTCTAAGTGGGTTTGGAGTGCTGGAGCTGCACATCGTCACATCTGACTAAAGAGTGTTTCTCTTGACGTCTGCAGACATCATGGTGCAGGAGTTTGTGAAGCATGGTGCACTTGACCTATACTTGAAGAAAAACATATCTGTCTCTGTCAGCTGGAAACTAGACGTAGCCAAACAACTGGCCTCTGCTCTTAACTTCATGGTGAGAAACACATTCATTGACATTGGCAAGTAACTGCATTAATATTGTCCAAAAAATGGTCTTGTGACAAAATGATAAAGTAATATTTACTGTTAGTCCATTTTTAACAAAGCATAAAGATGCAATTGTTATGCATTTTAAATTTTCGGAATAAAATGTTTGGGAAAAAAGCTTAAAAGATAAAATATTTGTTACATTCTACCGTAAAAAAAAATCTTTTGGGATGTGATATCCTTAAACTCTTGTGATGTTTTGTTTTAATTAAAAATGTTATACTGTAATCATTTGCCGTTCTTCTACATCGTTACTTCTAGCATATTTAAATAAATATACAGGAAAATAAAAGTAACTGCATTAATATTGTCCAAAAAATGGTCTTGTGACAAAATGATAAAGTAATATTTACTGTTAGTCCATTTTTAACAAAGCATAAAGATGCAATTGTTATGCATTTTAAATTTGCGGAATAAAATGTTTGGGAAAAAAGCTTAAAAGATAAAATATTTGTTACATTCTACCGTAAAAACAAAATAAAACCTTTTGGGATGTGATATCCTTAAACTCTTGTGATGTTTTGTTTTAATTAAAATGTTATACTGTAATCATTTGCCATTCTTCTACATCGTTACTTCTAGCATATTTAAATAAATATACAGGAAAATTAATTATTTAAAGATTTAAACAAAAAATCTGTTTTTTTTCTCGTCTTGAACTAATAACTGACAAAAACTTCTCAACAGACTTTTCAGCAGTTTTTGTAAAGTATTGAACATAGTTTGTCACAAAATGGCAATTTTGAAATTGGACATTCGAAAATGACAAATTCCGATCTAACCAAATCAATTGAATTTTGTTCCGTGTATTTTGGCTGCTGTACTCAGGAGGAGAAGAATGTAGCACATGGAAACATCTGTGCAAAGAATCTGCTTTTGGCAAGAGAGGGTGATGCCTCCTCAGATAACTCACCCTTCATCAAACTGAGTGACCCTGGCATCAGCATGGCCATGTTGGGTAAAGAAGGTAAAAAATGAAACACTAAATGACAGGTAGAACCACTCAAATACTGCTTTTTTAATGGGTTTTGTGTGAATGCAGTGGTCTTGGACAGAATCCCCTGGGTTGCCCCAGAGATTTTGGAGACGCTTGAAGTTGAACTGGAGTGTGACAAGTGGAGTTTTGGGACAACGCTGTGGGAAATTTTCAACAGTGGAGAAGCTCCATTGCAGGGCCTGGACCTCATTCAAGTAAATATCTCACAACAACGTATCTACCGACATCCAGATTTTTAAAACCGGTTTTCAGCTTGTTATGGCATGGTTTGTGCTAGTTACAAAACTGTTTAAAGTTAAACCTACTCAAACCCGCTTCAAAACCATAAAACAACTTTAAACTTTCAGTACATTTTTATCACACATTTAATTTATTTCATTTAAATTTAAGCCATTGGTTCCTAAATTTTGATGAAATGTACTCCTTGGGGCACATGAGCCTCACTCACAAACACTTTATTGCTCTAATGACTGTAGTTCTATGAAAACTAGACTTTTCTTTTTTCAATTCTCCAGTTGCAAGATTCGATTAAATTTTGGATTCTACGAACCCTGTAGAGCTAAATCTGAGAGGTAGTGAAGGCTAGTCATGATTTAAAAAACAGTTGGGATGACTGGAAACAAAATTAGGAAATGCATAAGAGATGCTTTTGAAGATAATGAACAGTAGGCATTACAGGTAATAACTTTGCAATTATGCAAGCTCAAAAAAATATATTTAATGTCATATTCTCTTTGAAACGTCTCTTTTGTTTTTTAGATTCAATTATGAATAGGTTGACAAATATGATTAATTGAGTAGTAGCAAAGACATCTTCATAAATATTGAACTTAAAGGACACCTATTATGAAAACTGAACCATTGGAAGATGTTTAGACATAAAAAGTACATGAATGTTGTCAATACATTCATGTTAGAGTGTTTTACATTCACCTAGCCTAGTTGTTGAAAAATTCTTATTTTAGACGTTTATAATGTCACAGACGGCCCACGGAAGGCTTTTGAAAGGTCATTAGGGCAACTTTTTATAGGCAATAACACAAACAAATTATAAGCATGTTGAACAGGTGATATGCTTACTATGGATCTGTTGTTATATGTTGTCCCCTATAATTATTTAAATATTTATGTTTATCATGAAGTCAAAAATATTATGCTGGTCTGTGACCAGTAAGAAAAAAACTATAAAATAAGTTTTGACTGACAAAAGGCCAAACAATCAGGCTGACGGGAAATCTTTCAGTGGTTCCAAAGGCATGAGGAGTTTTGACAGCCATGTGAGTAGGTCACTCAGCATGTATTTTACTGGTGTAATATTTTGATGAACAATAGAGGGTGGTATTCTTGCATATATAGTCTAGTTTGGGAGCCACTGATTTAGGCAATGCTAAACTCCCGTTGCCGGTATCTAAAGACTGGTTCTTCTCTGCTTCCAGAAGAGGCAGTTTTATGAGCACTTGTCGAGTCTCCCAGCCCTTGAGTGGACGGAGCTGGCTGAGTTGATCTCTCAGTGTATGCAGTACCAACCCGAGCTCAGGCCATCCTGCCGGAGTATCATCCGACAACTCAACAGACTCAGCACGTCAGGTAACTCAGAAAACCTGACTAAGAACTAAGAACACCTTTTTCAATTTAAAAAATAAACAATTTTTCCTAATTTATAGATTATGAGATCCTTCATGCGACTGGGAAACTCCCCAAGGGCAAAGGTTTATGGAGAAAGCCAAACATGTTTAAAAAGCAGCAACAGGATGTGTTTGAAGAGCGATATCTGCGATTTATCTCTGTTTTGGGGAAGGTACAACAGAATCATTGTACAAAATCATGTACAAAATCATTTTATACATGTAGTAGATAGTGAGGAAATAATAACTGTTGTCTTAAAGGAGGAGTTTTGTCAGCTAAGAATCATAAAAAGTGATTACAAAGGCAGTTTTTGATTCAAAGTGTTATGCTTAAGGGTAATTTTGGCAGTGTTGAACTTTGCCGTTACGATCCATGGGGTGATGATACTGGAGAACTGGTTGCAGTCAAGGAACTTCAATCTAACAAACAAGCCACCATGGCAGACTTTCAGAGCGAGATCCAGACAATCAGCTCGCTGCACTCGGACTACATTGTCAAGTACAAAGGAATCTGCTACAGTGCAGGTATGATTTTTTACATTAACAAATGAACCCTTTTCAGTGACAACACTCATCGAGTTTCTGAATCCCTCAAAGGTCGGTTGAGCACAAAACTGGTAATGGAATATCTTCCTTATGGCAGTCTGATTGGATATATGGAGAAACACAGACAAAACGTGAGCACAGACAGGCTTTTGCTCTTTGCCTCACAGATCTGTAAGGTAGAACTTGATCTCAAAACAATACTCGTGTCTTCTCATTGACTGTTGCACAGATGAAAGTTGTTCTGTTATTTATTGTAGGGTATGGAATATTTGCAAAGTATGTGCTATGTTCACCGTGATCTGGCTGCTCGGAATATCCTCGTTGCCAGCAACACATTGGTAAAAATAGCAGACTTTGGACTCTCGAAGATCATTCCAACGGATAAAGAGTACTACCGGGTCACCCAGCCAGGAGAAAGCCCTATTTTCTGGTGATCTCTCAATAACTCTAGGATGTTTAGACAGATTTCGTGGTTTGCAAATAAAGCTTATTTCATTCAAAGCAGGGTCTCATACTTAACCTGCAGGATCTGCTGGTTTTTATTCCAAACCTGTTTCAAGAGACACACCAGTACACAGTGCAATATAGAGTGTTAAATGTACTCTATTTGGTCCTACTCTAAATAGAGTTAATTTAACACCGAGCCCTTCAACTTGAACCATAAAAATGTTAAATAATTTTTTTTTAATTAAAGTGAAATACAGACGTTTATCATGAAATACAATATAAAAAAAAAAAAAAAAAATATATATATATATATATATATATATATATATATATATATATATATATATATATATATATATATATAAACTATATAAATAACGAATCAGTGGTTTAGAATCAGTGGTTTAGATGATAACTTCACTGATTTTAACTCCGTTTGAGTGTTATTTTTTAGTCTATTCAGAGTGTATTTGCTCCTACTCTGGATAGAGTTAATTTTACTCTCAGGATTTTACTGTGTAGCTTCAAACAAGCCAATAGTTGCTTCATCAGTGAAATCAGGTCTGTTCTGTTAAGTTTGAGCAAAACTGTGTCTCTCCACGAATTGAGTTTGTGACCCCTGATTTAAAGGGAGTGGCTAAAAAATACATAATCTTATGAAAAGCCAATATTACAGTATTGTGTTGTTGAGTTAAAACTGAGAAAAATGAATACAGCAGAGGGTCAGAAAACCCCTGACTGTAAAGCCACAGGAAAGGCTCTCAAAGCAAAATGTATTAGTTTTTTTTTGCAAGGACAACACAAGTAATTAGGTTCTCTTTCTCTTATCTCTGCGCTTCTTTAATGCAAATGTTTAATGCATCGTTTCAACCATTGGGAAAATAGTTAACCCATGTTTTCAACCATTGCACAGGATGATAATCTCATCATTTTCTATAAAGTTTGGAAATTACATTTTTAAAACTTTTTAGTTCCTAAAAGTGAAATGCTTACCAAGTTCAATGCAATTACAATCTGTGTTATTGTTATAAAACACAACTATGTGACTATGTCTGATCTTGTCTTGTCTTTTTCTTTCTTAACGATGATGTCTTTTGATTCATTCCTACTCATTAGGTATGCCCCTGAATCCATTTCAGAGCTGAAATTCTCCTACAAGTCAGATGTTTGGAGCTTTGGCATTGTTTTACATGAGCTTTTTTCTTACTGTGATGTCAGTCGAAATCCCAAAAGGGTGAGTGAAGTCATGCGAAGTCAGTGTGAAGAGAAAAGAATGCTTAATTCTTTTCATTTCGTGCAGCTGTGCATCCAGAAGATTGGAAGTTATGCCCAGCCTGCATCCATGGCCGTTCAGCTACTTCATCTGCTCAAGGAGAACTGGAGATTGCCAACACCTTCTCATTGCCCAATAAAGGTAGAGTTAAAAAACTAAATGGATAGCAAAGTTAGATATAAAAAATTGTATTGTACCTACATTTTAGATCACTATTTCAACTTGAAAAACTTGAGGTACCAAGATTTAATTTAGAACAGTCCTCAAAAACAATTCAGAGCAATACTCTATATGCTTCACAGCCATTGCATAAATAATGTAAGTTATTAACAATATTGTTTTCTTTTTGCAGGTGCACATTATTATGACGCAATGTTGGGAGTTCAATAGTGAGGACCGACCAAGCTTCTCTTCCTTAAAGAACCTGATTGAGAAGTGCATTTTAGATGAGAAAGAGTGATGTAGCTGTTGGAGATCACGAGGGCTGTTCATTCTGAATACAACTGTCTGAAACAGAATCAACTGAGTTTTTCAGATGAATACATTTTTAATACTGTACATAAGTAAATAGCTATAATTAAGTAAATTGTCTACATTTTAAAAATTTCAGAGAATGAAATTTCAGTTTCATTTCAGAGAAAATGTTTAATTTGACAATTTATTGTTTAGAACTCTTTTGAGAATATATCTTTACCATTTAACCAAACACAAACCCCTCCACATGCAAAAACTTAATTTAACATTAAACTAAATTTTGCATGGACAAAAAGGCCCAATAGGACAAACATTGACCTTTGGAAACTAGTAGCCAAACATATATGTATGCATTTATATAAATATAGTCTAGTCCGTGCCTGTTGTATAACTTTTTTATAAGACTAAGACAGGAATTAGCATTCTTAGCAGATGATTTTTGTGTTAAGTCAATTGCTAGCCTTGAAATGGACCCGAAGCATCAACAATGGGTACAACGGAGTTCAGTTGTTGTTGTTTTTTGTACCTTTTTACTCCATTTTGTGTCTGCGTATCCAAAGAGGAGCTTTCTTAGAGTAGTCACGAGAGGGAAACCAACAATGGTGATGGGCGGGTTTTTCTAGAAATCATTCAGAAATAATTAGCATGTCTTCCAATTCCCAGCTCCAATTCCCATGTCATGTCCACATGACATAAGGACAATTGGTCCATACTCTCAGGAAACATTAGGCCACTGTCTCTTGTATATAAATAAACATCAGAGAACATAATATATTTGATAAATAATATTTGACCTTATGATCAAAAGAACATCAGATGGCCATTCCTCACAATGGTTCAGATATTGAGAGAATAATATTTTTATAATTATATCAAATAATTGCTTGTAACCAGGAAGACGATAAACATACGATGATGTTGGAAGGTTGGAAATTGTAGGCCTTCTCCTGAAACTGGGGTGTTTATTTTAGCATTCAAATAATGAAACAGTAGTGTCTGAAGATGTCTTCTCATTTTAAATCTTCAACTTCAAAGTTTTCAGTCAAACCTGAACCACCATAACGGTTATTTCAGTCACCTCAAATATTACCAAAGGGTGGATCATATAACTGGCTACTGTGTGACTTCATTTTAAGTGTTCTGGAGTTTGTAGTGCAGTTTTCTTATTGTATGTCACAGAACTAGAACCCCTAGCATTCTACAGGCCCCTGCTATAGTTATTTCATCTTCTGTAATGTTCTCTGGTTCACATTCCTAATTAAGTCACACCTTTCTGAGAGGAGATTAGTCTTATAAAAGTTTTAAAAGTAAGACCTTTTCATCTCTGAATTGGCCCAAGATAGGTAGAGTTTTACAACCCTCTATATAATCATGTAGCAACATCAGAGATTTGTTTTAATATTATTCTTTGGAGTAATCTATTTCTTTTGGTCAATTTTCAATTCCTTCAAAACTTAGATTTAGACAATAATACTTTACTTTTTTTACTCATTTTTTATGAGAGTATGTTAATTGGATTTGATGTACTGCTTAATTAGTACCCAACAATGGTAATAAATGTTTACACTCTTTTCAGTCATTCTTTATTTAGCAAGACATTTTGTGATGTTTACAAACTAAATTTCGGGAGTAGCACTTGTCATCATTTCAGTAGTGCAGGGCATCAGTTCGCCCAGTCTAATTAAATTGGGTATTCGGGCTTCAATTTGTTACCAAACAAACCCTGCGGAGGAAGCTCATTTCGGCGACTTGTATCCAAGATCATATTCTTTCGGTCATGACCAAAAGCTCATGGCCATTTTGAGTCGTAAATCGAAAGCTTAGCTTAGAACATAATTCAACCAGCTCCTGGTTTTGCTTTTCGCAGAAAGCTGTAGATTGTGTATGTTGTCTGTAAACAACAGATTATTTAACATTAGATTTCCTCCCATGTCTCCATTGCTTTTACATTTCAATGAAATGTATATCTAAAGAAAATATCTTTGCACATCTGCAGTTAAATTAAATATCTTCACCATTAACAATAGTTACTATGCTAAATGTAATCATCACAATCTCTTAATCAAAACAGGTGAGAAATTTACAAAGCAATGACAACACTGTAAGTGTAACTGAAAATAAAGGTCAATGAATGAGTTAAAACTTAACATTATAATTAATAATTAACAACATTATACTATCTTTGGTTAAAATAATGATAAAGATAAAAAAAAAACTTTTCTACGTCAATTATGGAGTCATATAGACAAATTTATGTGAGTTATTGAAATCATTACAAGCACTGTTTCAAGACAGAGCATGGGAACCTTCAGTCCCGGCTGGCACCCGTGTTTTCTAGTAGTGGGATCTTACAAAGGTGTGGGTGGGATCTCCTGAATAATGATGCCACAAGCATTACAAGCTGAGAACAGCTCATTGGTAGAGGGTACACTTTTGTGAGGACTAATAGAACGCCTGAATTAATCATAAAAGTGAGTTTTTTAAACATGTTTTGCAGCCAAAGTTCTGTATGTCATGTTTCATTTTCAACAATCCATTCATCCATCCATCTTTATCCGCTTATCCGGGGGCGGGTCGCGGGGGCAGCATTCTAAGCAAGGATGCCCAGACCTCCCTCACAGGGGACACTTCCTCCAGCTCTACCGGGGGTCTAACAGAGGTGTTCCCAGGGCATCAAGTCCTGGGTCTTCCTCGGGGCCTCCTCCCGGCAGGACATGCCCAAAACACCTTCCTAGGGAGGTGTTCAGGGGGCGTCAGGAACAGATGCCTGAGCCACCTCAACTGACTCCTCTCGATGTGGAGGAGCAGCGGCTCTACTTCAAGCTCCTCCGCAGTGATGGAGCCGCTCACCCTATCTGATGGGGAGTGCCCCATCACCCTGCGGAGGAAGTTCAGTTCGGCTGCTTGTATCAGAGATCATATTCTTTCGGTCATGACCAAAAGCTCATGGCCATTTTGAGCCGTAAATCGAAAGCTTAGCTTAGAACATAGTTCAACTAGCTCCTGGTTTTGCAGGTTTTGCTTTTTTTTGCTTTGTGTATGTTGTCTGTAAACAACAGACTATTTTAACTATAGATTTCCTCCCATGTCTCCATTGCTTTTAGATTTCAATGAAATGTATATCTAAAGAAAATATCTTTGCATATCTGCAGTTAAATTAGATATCTTCACCATTAACAATAGTTACTTTGCTAAACATAATCATCACAATCTCAATCAAAACGAGTGTGAAATTTACAAAGCAATGACAACATCTGGAAACGGATATTTATAAAAGACTTAGGAGTTTACTTCACCCATCAGGGTTTTTCTGCAGTATTAAACAGATTGTGAGCGCAAAATGCAGGCATTGCCTACAACGCCTGTCAAAAGCTTTTAATGACTTTGACATCATTCAACAATCTCATCTCACATCTGAAATGACCCAACACATCACTGCAGAAAGTTGACATCCTGTGTATCTGAACCCCATTAGGCTATTGTGGGGGAAACTTTCAACAAATCGAAGACTGTATTTAAGCTAATCCTTCCAACAAAAAAATAAATAAATATATATATTTATAAACTATACAAATAAAGTGACAGTTACATCAGTGAATGTAAAATACAAAATTTAACATTAAAAAGGCCCTTATATATTTATCTATAGATTGTTGGATATGCTATTCTTTAACCCTTTTACTTTTAAACTGTTTTAAAAAAGCACATCTCTCTATAAAATGGCTGCATTTTTTTTAGAAATTGACAAAAAAAAATCTGGTTAATGTTTTAGGCTAATTGTTTATAAATATCAAACAAATGTAGAAATTTTGATTTGTCCTGATGGCTTTTCAAACAAATAAAAACGTATCAAACTGTTTTGCATCATCTTGTAAATATTAGAGTTTTTACGAAAAATCTAAAACCCATAATTCAACACAGTTTAAAAAAACTCTTTAAAATAAGAGAAAATGTCAAGACGTAAAATATTAAAGGTATTCATTATAAAATATTAAAGGCGTTCATTATAATGAGTGCAAGATCTGAAGGGCATATTTCAGTGTTTATATATATTTACTTTAGCCATTCAAAGTTAATTGCATGTTCTGTGATCTCACTCTTGAACGAACATGTTCCAGATTGTTGGGTAAAGACGCTTCTTTGAACTCATAAATTATAACAACATGGTAGAAATTAAATGTTGGTTATAAAAAGTTATAATCATAGTATGATTATAAAGTTTTTTTCACTAAATAATCTATCACTTGTCATTAAATTTATTAAATATATTTCATCAGGTCCCGCACACACACACACTACGAAACACATGGTTCCTAGTTACTTAATTTTCTAAAAAGAAGGATTGCTTTTTCCACAACGCAAACTTGGGTTTTGTATTTCATCCCACATCACATAAATCATGTGTGGTAGAAACCTATGGACTAGAATGATTTCTCTGTAATAACAAGGGTCAAATTTATCTATGTCTTTAGCAGGGAACTTCATTCCTAAGGTTCTCACACCAAAATGAACTGTAGGTTCGAGCCCGGCCCTCTCTAAACACATTCCCATGTAAACATCATCGATGGGATGTAGAAGTATAGACGAGGACATGTTGTAGATAGTTCTGGCTGTAAAGCCGGAGAGAAGAAACCCTCCTCCACTACAATAAGGAGGATAAACCTTAGACTCCTGTATCTGAACTGGGACGTAGTATTTACTGGCAGGGTTCCTTATAGGTCCTACATTTTGGTTAATGTGTCCCGTAAAAAGATGTTTGCCTCCATCATTGTCTTCTAGACCTTGAAGGTACTCGATCATGTTGAACGTATTGGCAAAAATGTCATCGTCTCCATTTAAATGAAATCTGGCATTTGGACAGTTTTCTTCCATCCACTTCAGGAAGAGCACCTGCTTCAGGGTGAGGTTGAAGAAGGAGTCATTGAAGTCCCATTGTAAAATATCCTGGTTCACATTGTTCTCCAGCTTCAAGAGTCGATTCAGCCTCTTCTTCTCATAGCCAGTGCCAGTTGTTCCAACAAGGAAGACCCGGCGCATCCACACTCCTTTGTGGATTCTTTCTTGGGCCCATGTTTTGCGCAGAACTTCTCTGCGATCATAATTCTCAGGAGAACTCTTGATGACCAGCAGAAGGAAGACTTCTGCAGAGTTGTTGGGTCCACCACACTTATTTGGTACATCGAGGAGCATGGGAAATGTCCTGCAGTGGCGGTAAAGCAGGAAGTCTTTAATATGATCTGGTAAAGTACTGAAGTCTTTGAGATCGTAAACAGAATTAGTTTGAAGACAACTCGAAGTGGAAGGTTGAGGCGTTTCAGATCTGCTACGATTAGTTAAATGAAACGGCAACTGGTGAAAGTCACGATTTTGTGGATTCACATTCACTTCTGTGAGGTTCATGGTAAGGAAGACAATGATCAAGAACATAATAGCCAGCACAAAAACAGCAAAGACCTCTGAGACTTTATTCTTCATTTTGCAGGTTTCTACAAAGGGATACACAAGATACACACTTGTTAGCAAATAAATAGTAAATTCATAGTTCCAAATGTGTGTTTCAGGGAGGAGGAACATGCAGAATTTCATCAGAATACGTTGGATTTTTATTAAAATAAGACATTTTGTCATAGTTCAGTTGTCAGATGTTTCTTGTAGTTGGCCACAATTAATGTCTTGAGTTACAATTAGCAACCCACACCGAGTCTCGGGCCACTGCTGGACCTTAATGTGCTACTTTTGGAACCCATAATTTGTTGTCTTGATATGTATTTAGGACATTCCAGGAAATCAATCTCTCATCCAAACGAACTAACTCTAAAAAAAACACCCTAAAGCAAAATGTTCACATGCCAATAATTAATGAATGTAACAGATTTTTGACAATTTTTCGTGTTTTTTTTTTCTTTCATTGTTTTGGTTTTGGATTATTGGAGGTGTCTGTATAAAAGTAATTTGAACTCATGGATGTGTTCCTGTGTCTTTTAATCACTCTTATGTTCATGCCATTGTAACTGTTTTTTTTTATCTGCTCAAAGAAACTGCCAAGTTGTTAAGTTTGCTTTTATTCTTTTGCAAAGATATTTTTTTTTGTTTTAGTTTTTTTTTTAGGTTTCTTCTCTACATTTCCTACACATCACGTAAAGTTTTTGGTCGTGTTTAGACAAGGATGTCTTTAAATACATGGCTATATACTACACTGTGTGCAGAATTATTAGGCAAATTCATATTTTGACCACATCATCCTCATTATGCATGTTGTCTTACTCCAAGCTGTATAGGCTCGAAAGCCTACTACCAATGAAGCATATTAGGTGATGTGCATCTCTGTAATGAGAAGGGGGTGTGGTCTAATGACATCAACACCCTATATCAGGTGTGCTTAATTATTAGGCAACTTCATTTCCTTTGGCAAAATGGGTCAAAAGAAGGACTTGACAGGTTTCGAAAAGTCAAAAATAGTGAGATATCTTGCAGAGGGATGCAGCACTCTTAAAATTGCCAAGCTTCTGAAACTTGATCATCGAACAATCAAGCGTTTCATTCAAAATAGTCAACAGGGTCGCAAGAAGCGTGTGGAAAAACCAAGGCGCAAAATCACTGCCCATGAACTGAGAAAAGTCAAGCATGCAGCTGCCAAGATACCACTTGCCACCAGTTTTGCCATATTTCAGAGCTCCAACATCACTAGAGTGCCCAAAAGTACAAGGTGTGCAAAGAAAGGCTGAAAAACGACCACCACTGAACAAGACACACAAGCTGAAACGTCAAGACTGGGCTAAGAAATATCTGAAGACAGATTTTTCTAAGGTTTTATGGACTGATGAAATGAGAGTGAGTCTTGATGGGCCAGATGGATGGGCTCGTGGCTGGATCGGTAAAGGGCGGAGAGCTCCAGTCCGACTCAGACGCCAGCAAGGTGGAGGTGGAGTACTGATTCCCAGTCCTACTGCCAGTTTCTGGAAGACACCTTCTTCAAGCAGTGGTAAAGGAAGAAGTCTGCATCCTTCAAGAAAAACATGATTTTCATGCAGGACAATGCTCCATCATACGCGTCCAAGTACTCCACGGCCTGGCTAGCAAGAAAGGGTCTAAAAGAAGAAAAATTAATGACATGGCCTCCTTGTTCACCTGATCTGAACCCCATAGAGAACCTGTGGTCCATCATCAAATGTGAGATTTACAAGGAGGGAAAACCTCTCTGGGAGGCTGTGGTTGCTGCTGCACGCAATGTTGATAGTGAACAGATCAAAACACTGACAGAATCCATGGATGGCAGGCTTTTGAGTGTCCTTGCAAAGAAAGGTGGCTATATTGGTCACTGATTGGTTTTTGTTTTGTTTTTGAATGTCAGAAATGTATATTTGTGAAGGTTGAGATGTTATATTGGTTTCACTGGTGAAAATAAATAATTGCAATGGCTATATATTCGTTTTTTGTTAAGTTGCCTAATAATTATGCACAGTAATAGTCACCTGCACACACAAATATCCTCCTAAAATAGCTAAAACTAAAAACAAACTAAAAACTACTTCCAAAAATATTCAGCTTTGATAGTAATGCATTTTTTGGGTTCATTGAGAACATGCTTGTTGTTCCATAATAAAATTAATCCTCAGAAATACAACTTGCCTAATAATTCTGCACTCCCTGTATCTCATCTATGGTAAAACTAAAAACGCAATGTCCATTGAATAAACTAATCAGAAAAGGAGTTTGAGTTATTTTAATTGAGTGTTTCTAGCTGTGAGTAGACAATATAACTGTTTTCAACTTGTTTAGTTAAAAAAATTTATTCAGTGAAAATGTATATAAGATCAATAAGCAAGAAGATCAAAATGGTTTCGAAAGAGCAAACTAGTGAGAGTATGTTAATTTAGGCTACTCTGATTTAAAAAAAAATTATCAGTCCAACTTCTATGATTTTGAAAAATAAATATTGAAGTAACAGATCTCATGCAGCTTTTTTAATACTTACGAAATGCAATAAAATTCAGATAATTATCTAAACTTTCTTTGAAATCCCACAGGCTTCCATCCCTTCAGTAATAATTCAAATCCTTATCCAAGCCTTTAGCAAAAAGAATAACCTCAAACGCAATAATAATTGAATCGTCTCACCTGAGAGAAAATAGGTTGTAGAAAACCTTTAAAGGGCTTTGTAGATTTGTTAAGATGAAATCTACTCCCTGGATGCTCTCGACGATCTTCTCATTTTGTGTTGATGTTAGGCAAAGTAAGTTCCTGAATCAAACCCGTATCCTGCTAGACATTGATATTACTGACAACAGCAGCGACACATGACAGAATGTACATCAAACGCGCCATGTAATTATATAAATTAATTAACGTTTCTGTCTTATTGTAAGCTATTTAAGATTTATAAGCTGCGTGTGAACATATAGTTTCGAGAGCAGCTCGAGCAAATACAATCTCAGTGGTCGGTTCACTCCATGAAATTGCTTGTGTTTCTGTTTTATAAACCCTCAGATCGCTCTCTGACGACCAACAGCACAAAAAGCGCTAATAACTAGCTTAGCGGTTAGCATTTGGGACATTGGTGTTGGGTCAAAAACAGACATATCCTCAAGTCATTTAAAGTGATTAATACCAGGTAAAATGCTTGGTTGTTTATTACAAATGTTTCAGATTTGATAAAGCATCACATTAAAGAATAATGTGGATTTTTTTGTTTTTTATTTTTGTCAGGAAACCAACATAGATACAAATAAATATCCATCATTTTGTTGGATACACTGCACACAATGCAAACTAAATATGCAAATAATTATCTTTTAATGAGAACTATATTCATAGGAGATTTGAATATCAAACTTAAGTATCTCTAAAAACCTGTTTAAGCAGGATCAATTAAGCACATCCTCTTGCCAATGACGATGACAGAGTCTGTCCTTTTTAAAGACTACTAATGTCAAATTGTAGTACACATTGAAGAGACAAACTCAATGGCAATTTGCATGAAAAGCAGTTGAAGTGAATCGTTAAAAAACACTATTATTATCCCACTTACACCAAACCTATAACATTTAACTGACACCATAAACACCAAACCTATTTTACTGCCAAACACCCAGCATGCGGCAGATGCACCACACAACCTCGCCCACTCACACTATTAGAATAGTTTACCTTGCTGTCTCTTATATCCTTGTCTCGTCCTGTCCCCTTGCTTCCCCTGAGAGTGGTTCCTCTAGTGTATCTACTGTCTATCAATCAATATGTTTTATGTATGTTTTTCAGCAGTTGGTTGCTTTCAAAGCAGCTTCACAAAGTCCTAGTGTGGATCAGGAAGGGTAAGAGCACTTCCCTATACGAGGCCCAGGAAGCCTC
Organism: Danionella dracula; assembly: GCA_900490495.1. Lineage (NCBI taxonomy): Eukaryota > Metazoa > Chordata > Actinopteri > Cypriniformes > Danionidae > Danionella > Danionella dracula. The sequence continues at coordinate 1,624,536 of UELW01000089.1, forward strand.
ACTGGATGAGGCTGGTTGAGGCAGGTAGTCACCTCCCCAGTGTAAAACTATTTGAACTTTTCTGATTGATTGAACAGGTCCCCGGATAGCACAATGCGGTTAGAACAATGCAACACAAACAATAAACAGGTGATTAGCATCAGCTGTAGGATGTCTGAAATATAATGGGGAATCATTTAAATATGTATAATTCACCACTTTGGATTTCCTTTGTAACAGTTTGTATGTTTATAGTCACCATACCGGTTTGGACACATACCAGGAGCCAGTTATTCAAACGCTAGATGAAACAGATTTCTGGTTGAAGATTGAAAGTCGCTGTGATAGATGGAGGAGAGAGTCTGACTATATCTGGTTCCAAACGTTCTATTTCTTGTTGCTTGGATCAAAGATACCATGACATTTTTTCTGTTGGACTTATGCGTCAAGGCCCTGCAATTCAGAATAATAGAGCACTAACAACACTAAGGTTTAAGTTTTATGAATGAAATAAAGAACTAAATGTATGTGTTCCTTCCTAAATAAGTGCATCTGCAAAATGTATAAGTGAGGTTTTTTGTTGTTTTTTTTTAAAGAAAAAAATGGATCCTTGCATCAGCGTCTGCTTCTGTAACATCTTGGCAAATTTTTTCATCAATCAAACATTTGTTTCATTTAAAACTGTAAGAAATTAATAACTATTAAAAAGCCTAACTATGGTATTCGAACATCACTTATACATAAAACAAATACAACTTATAAAGCAAAGTCAGATCTCTTAAAATAACAGACAACGTTTGACACTTTACTTCACTGTTCTATATGCTTCTGTTGTGTGTAAAACTACCCTGTTGCAAATTTTCCAAATATTCCAAAAGTATCTCCCATTTTTTTTTATTTATGAAACATAAGGATAACTATTTCATTTGTTTATTTGTTTTCTGTAAGCTTCCCCATTTTTTAAGCAACCATTGACCAGACACAGGGCCCATCTCTAGATCACCAGCTCTCACACACAGTCTCAACCCAAGGTTCTACAAGCAACACTCTGCTCTTCAACAGGCTCCACGTTCCAGCTTGTTCTCGTACCAAGAGCAAATGTTTCATATGTTCAAACCGTCGTTGAGGAGAGATCTTTTGACATGAAAAGTTTTAGTTGATATCTTTACCAGTAGATGGCAATAGTGTATTAACTTTTCACCCTGACATAAAACATTAGCACCAGGTGTGAGAGTAAATTACTGATAGAATCAACCCTTTATTCTGGAAAATAGCCTTTTTCACACAGAAAATCTTTGTTGACCAATACAGAAATAAAAGTACAAAGAGTTGCCATTAGACATGTAGATGCATTTTTATTTACTTTATAAACTTTTACCGTTAATAAATCTGGATTTAAAAAGTAGATTAACAGTTAAACAGTGATATTATTTTCAAGACCTATTTACTTAATCTATTTCATGGTCCTGTTTTAAATGGTTTTAAATCTAAAATGATTGGGGGCTACATCAATTTAAAAAAGAACGTGCAGAGTATTTAATGTTTTTTGCAACTTTGTTACAGTATATGAATGGTTACGGATGAATTAATAGTTACTTTAACACAAATGTTAATTGGAATATGAACATTGATTAAGGTATGTAACTGAAAAGTTTATTAGAAAGTAATTATGAATTAGATTTTAAGATCCCTGTTGCTTATGCATTAAATAGGAAACTGCATTCTAAAGTGTTACGGCAGAAAGATGAACTCGTCAAATCTGTTGTTCCCCTACTTTCTCAAAATACAAGTTCTTGCAGATTCCTGAGATTTTACATTGACAGAGGTGTGGACTTTTCCAACCGTTTCATTAGACAAGTCTCTCAACAAAGAGAAACATGATCTGTGATGAAAAACTTATTTCCTTATCGCTCATTTGAGGTGTCACTTTAAATCAAGGACCAAAGTAATTTTGTCTATCTTCTTTGAGTTACTTACAGTCCATGTTACTAATTAAACATTGTTCTAAGCATTCTCACAATTACAAATGTACCGTTTTTCCACAATTGCTAGGACAGTTTTATCAGTACATTTAATAAGTTTGCTTAACTCTTAACGCACCGACTCAGTTAAAACACACAATTGACAAAACAGTGTACCAGTGTGCCCCACTGTAAATAAAACTTCAAAACAAATTTTCAAACTACAATTATAAACTAGCACAACACATGTTTTCTTCCAAAAGCAACATTTAGTCAAACATAACAAAAAAAAACTTGATTGATAGAATTACAGAAATAGCGTTACTTTTTGAGTCAGTCTGTGCTTATATTTGAAGCTTTTCAAACATTTTTTTGTTGAGTTTAGTAAATACAAGAATTTGATTTCTTTTGCTGCAGAAATTCACTACAAAAGAAATTAATGCCTATCACATCAGACACAGAATTGCTGCAGTACATATTTCATTAGCTAAAAAAAACAAGACACATGAAAAAGCACTATATATGTTTTTTTTTCTCTCTTCCCGGTCTTCTGCATTGGTATTTGTCTTCCTCCAGGCTTTTTTATTTCTTTCACTTTTTCTTTTTCACTTTTCCTTTTTCTCTCAAGATCAGTCCAAAGAGCATATGATCACGTTATTGAAAAATCTCAACACTGAGTGCGGTTCTAGATGGAATCAGTTGTGATTTATACATTTGTAATAACTGTAATAAGCTATTTCTCATTGGTAATGGAAAAAAAATTGTGAATACATTTGTGTTTGACATCATATTTTGACTTTAACCTGTTTAAGTTCTGTTTTGAACATGATGTTTTTACACTGTGAATGCATTTGGTGTTGGTGGAGCTTGTGTGTAAAAGAAGTTCAAGCATTTTAAGTTTGTGTTAACTGTTTGCATTTTGTAGCAGAAAATCTTCAAATGTAAAATTAAAAACATAAAAAGTAAACATAAAAGTAAAAATGTGTATTTTACGGTAAACTAATGATAACTGATGAGCATCTTTGCTGCAAGACTTAATTCTTGGTTCATAAATAAAATGCAGTTTTTATTTTGCTGTCAGAGGACCTGTGGCTGGTCAAGTGAGGAAATGAACTTTAATCCCCAGGACTGAACTGAAGTCCTAATTGCCCTGACAATAACACTAATTGGTCCCTCTGAGCAGCATTGCGCCATAAAGACAGGACAAATGGAAGCTGAACTAACAAGTCTGTGGAACCACACAAACCAGTTTAGGAAAAGACAACAGGTGTGTGTGTGTGTGTGAGGCAGGAATTAACACTAGAGCTTTGTGGCCCATTTCAAAACTGCAACCAAAAATATGTAAATTCAGTCACTAGACGCGTCTACATCAGAGGAACAGCTCAGGTTGGTCAGAGAAGCCAGATTGAGATGGTTTGGACATGTGCAGAGAAGGGATAGTAGTTATATTGGTAGAAGGATGTTGGAGATGGAGCTGCCAGGCAAGAGGGCAAGAGGAAGGCCAAAGACAAGTTATATGGGTGTGCTGAAGGAGGACATGAAGGTAATTGGTGCAAGAGTAGAGGATACTGCGGCCAGAGTTAGGTGGAAACAGATGATTTGGTGTGGCGACCCCTAAACTGGGAACAGACGAAAGAAGAAGAAGAAGACACTAGACGCGTCTTGAAATATCTTTGGCAGCTCAGACATCTAACCTCATTTTATGGTCTGAGCTGGAATTTACTGTTCCTCCAGCTCTCAGTGAGCACCAAACAAGAGTACTGGAAACCTGCTCAAGAATATTGTGTATCATGTGCATGTATATAACTTTTCGCTTTAATTTGTTGACGGAGACAAGATGCATCCAGAAAGCCCCACCAAGCTGAAGTATGTCACTTCTTGGCAGGCGTATAGAGGGCTTATTTTCTGAGAGTAACACTTCATGCATTTGCTTACATCACGTGAGTTCCATTTTCCCCAAAATGTTTGTCTTGAGTTAATTACTTTCAGACTTGCTGAAGAGATTTTGTACAGTTGAGTTATAACTTCTGTGGGATTCCAAACAAATGCAGAGAATAAAACCCTGTGTTCCAAATGTATTTAACTAGCTTTCATGCAGACTTTTCTTTCTTGAATGAAACAAATGATTTCTGTTGGTTGAGATCAAACATTACATTACAAAGATTACATAACAGTAAAATATATTCAAATAGTAGGCCATTTAGATAATTGCTACACAATACTTTATTCTTGCGTCTATTATATGTGTCAGATTATGGTTCCAGGAAATAATCAGTGAAACCAAAGGTTAAAATTTAAGAACATATTTTGTTTAAGAGTAGGTTATTTTTTGCAGTTCACTAAATTTACTTAATTACATTTTAACTCACACTAAAATATTTTAACTTCCTTAGTGAAGGCTTCCTTATTTACGATACACCAAACACTATTAAATGAACACACAATGCTCTTTCCAATCTCGTTAAGGGTACATATGGCATTTCCAAAACAAACTTGTACTTTGGTTTAAATGTCCTCTTCCAATACTTCCTTATTCTCTATGTTTTTTTATACAAATGTTTCATCTCTCCTGATCTACACATCTAATTTCCAAAAATAGTTTACCTTAGTTGGGCAGCCAAAGAACATGGTTTTGTGTGATCAACTAATATTGACTGCCACAATACACTGTGTTTTTTAGTTAATCTTTTGAAGTAAATCTTTTGACTAAATCAAATCGGCTTTTTTTGTACTAAGCATGGAAAAATTGTTTGTGTAACAATATTGTAATAAAAAAAAAATAATAATCTTGATTTTGTGAGAGACAGGAGGAGCCTCCTGCATTATTACATCAGATTTGAATTCAGATACATTTTTATTGTCATTAATTTGTATGATTGGGACATATTGTCGAATATTAGTAGTGCTTGTTTTACTAAACTATGAGAAGCTGAGAATGGCACTCAGTGCAGGCCTGAGATCAAATGCTGGCTTATATTTATTAAATATTAGTTAAAACATCATCAAATTACATCCTAAATGTGTTTTGGCGAAGCATAGGGGTTGGTGAGTATGACGTACAAAGTAATTGTGTTTTGATTGACCTGAGAATATAGGCTTATAATATGCTTCCTTCAATATAGTAATTATAATGTAAAAATTTTCATAATAAGTCAGAATGTCCATTGTTTGGGTAAGTACAGTACGTTTCAAAAACATTTAGCGAATGCCAAATAAATTGGACTGAAAAACAATTAATGAACACAAGCCATGTTCATATTTACAAGTTGACATAAAATATTTTAGTTTAAATTCCTGCAATTCCCTTTCATGTAATACACAGTAAGGAAGTATGCTCAACTGACATGAAAACGATTGGGTGGTGATGAATGTGTCTTTCTGGTGCCGTGGAGCAAAAATAAGGACATTGAATTCTGGTTTGATTAAAGTCAACAAGGTTGATTTGTATTTTTTGTGTTGTGGATATTATCATCAAGGAAACACATTAAATGACCCATAATGTTTACTTGACTGAGCTTTTTGATAGAAACTGCATACAGAGAAAATGTTGGCACTCAACATAACACATAATTTCTATCAGTGTTGAAATGTCAATCAAGCATTCCTGTTTAAACCATCCTAAAATAAACTTAATTATTTTATGTTTAAAAACAAGCCTAACTGAAACCCCTGACTGAAATTGTCTCCAGAAGAACTCAGGATAATTACCAAGATAAAGTTCTTCAGGAAAAGAAAACATCCAAATAGTAACAAGTATCTTCAAAGCAAAGTACAGATGAATAATAAATTACGAAAACGAGCTACAAAATAAATATGTGCACAAATCATACACAGAACATGAAACAATGTGTTCAACGACTTGTTTTTTTTTAAGAGAATATTTTAGGATTTCCGATTCAAGTGGGCGATGAATGAGTCACACATCATTAATGTAAGCAGCAGAGAACATTTAGAGATGGCATTTCCCAATTTACCAAAGGAAACATTTGTATCAATTGTTCTATAAAATCTGATCTATAAAAATGCTCATAACATTTGGCTGAGGTTGACTGATTAAATCCACTAAATGACTTGCAATTACATGATTGTGATAAATCTGTTTCTGCACTCACTACATAGAGGTATACCTTAACGATGGTGAACCATTGTACGATGAAGTTTGGTTATCCAACAGGGTACATTTAAACTACCTTAAGTATTACTTTTACTTGTGTAAAATGCAGTTCTCTTTTAAAGTGCACAAAAAAACACCTCATGTTTAAAAGGCAGCCATTCTTGTTATCATCGGTTTAAGGCAAACCTGTTTGTCCTAATTCCAGCAAACGTGTTACATTTTCTTTCAAAATTTCAATTTCTTAAGTTTAAAGTTTTTTTTTAAGTGATAACTTAATAGTTACTCATTTGTCTGAAAGAAAAACTGTTTGGTTTTTCCACATCGCAAACTTGGGTTTTGTATTTCATCCCACATCACATAAATCATGTGTGGTAGAAACCTATGGACTAGAATGATTTCTCTGTAATAGCAAGGGTCAAATCTATCAACATTCTCTGCAGGGACATACAAACCAGCGGTCCTCACTCCAAAATGAGAGGTAGGTTTGAGACCCGCCTTTTCTAAACACATTCCCATGTAAACATCATCGATGGGAAGCAATGTTACAGACAAGGACATGTTGAGAATAGTTCTGGCTGTAAAGCCGGAGAGAAGAAACCCTCCTCCTCCACAATACGAAGGATAAACCTCAGACTCCTGTATCTGAACTGGGACGTAGTATTTACTGGCAGGGTGCCTTATAGGTCCTACATTTTGAATGATGTGTCCTGTAAAAAGATGTTTGCCTCCATCATTGTCTTCTTGACCTTGAAGGTACTCGATCATGTTGAACGTATTGGCAAAAATGTCATCGTCTCCATTTAAATGAAATCTGGCATTTGGACAGTTTTCTTCCATCCACTTCAGGAAGAGCACCTGCTTCAGGGTGAGGTTGAAGAAGGAGTCATTGAAGTCCCATTGTAAAATATCCTGGTTCACATTGTTCTCCAGCTTCAAGAGTCGATTCAGCCTCTTCTTCTCATAGCCAGTGCCAGTTGTTCCAACAAGGAAGACCCGGCGCATCCACACTCCTTTGTGGATTCTTTCTTGGGCCCATGTTTTGCGCAGAACTTCTCTGCGATCATAATTCTCAGGAGAACTCTTGATGACCAGCAGAAGGAAGACTTCTGCAGAGTTGTTGGGTCCACCACACTTATTTGGTACATCGAGGAGCATGGGAAATGTCCTGCAGTGGCGGTAAAGCAGGAAGTCTTTAATATGATCTGGTAAAGTACTGAAGTCTTTGAGATCGTGAACAGACAAATCCGGTTTACATTGTGAATATGAACGATGATGGGATTTGGCTCTAGTGAGGCTGGATAGATCACGGAGAATTTCTTTTATTTCTTCACGCCTTGGTTTCACATTAATGTCATTGTTGTTATTGTTAACAATAATAACCAGGCAAACAACACCGGTCAGAAGTAAGATGATCATCTCCACCATTTTTCTTTTCATCTTGGCAGCTGTTTGAGAACAGAGACAGAGTTTTAAGTATTGCTAGTCAGAAACAAAACATCTCAATCAAAGAAAATATTTGAAGGTTGAGTTCTGAGCAGCCAAGTTGTACAAGCACCTTTCAAGATTTTTTAAACATTTTAAAAACAAATGGAATGTATTCTACACAAATATTTTCTGTTTTGAATAAAATGTGTTGTTGGCTGTGTAAATCACATGTAAATCAATGTAATGTAAATTATATCAATTTCTTGAGGCAAAATGGAACACCTGCATTGAGCTGCAAAAGTGACTATCAAAGAGAGTAAAGAAACAGCTTCAGGAATTAAACTCAAAAGCAAAGCAGATAAAACACACAAATAATTTGTCAGGAGTCCCAGACAGTGAGGATCAGCAAACACAGGACAGCAGGTTTAAACTGAAAGTCTTTAAGACAAATAAAAAATGACAGAAATATTTTTTAAAAACGAAAAATGGCAAACCTTTTGATTTGCAACACTGCTCTGAAGTTTGACCATTGTAAAAAAACAACATGTCTTTAGAAAACTCCTTTTTTCAGCTAATTGATTTGTCCTCTCGCTGGCTTGTTTTTATCAAAAGTTATATATTTATCCATAATTTACTTCTATGTTTTATCCGACTTTTATTTTAGATTAAATTGTGAACAGCAAACACAGAATTACTTGCATAGAAACTTAATTAAGACAACACAAGAGTTTATTACATTACACTACATTTGAAAATGTAAACTCTTGTTCTTTTTAGGAGCATAAATAAAGAGTTAAATGGTTTTACACCCTTAACGACTCAGTCTCTCTCTCTCTCTGGGATTAGACGACAATAGCTGCGCTAAGAATAATTAAGGAAGTAGAATTTAGGAACAAATGATCAGTCTGCCAAACTGTAAAAGAACAATCAATCAGTTGTATCTTCTCCAAACGGGTTTGATCACCACCACCTGAAACCCTTTAACCTAATAAAAGAGTAAAAGTGAATCATGAGATGATCTACACACGTTTTTAACTGATACTAACGAGTCTGGCTTCACTTAAGATCTTACGAACGAGTTCCCCCACGAGATGTTCACCGAGGGTCTCACGTAACCGTCCTTAAAAAAGTGCCTTAGTGAATAGTCGCAAATATAGAGTATTGAGGGAAGATATAGGAATATTCTTAGCTCTTTAACGTTGAAAATTAGAACACATTCTGAACTTTTCAGCTGTTACTTCAAAACGTAAACGTTCTAAACCAATAACGGCCAAACAGAAAAGTTTGTGAGGAAATAGTTATTGTGTGAAATATTTCTGTTGATACACACTTTCGTCAAGAAACGCGTTCCTTTAACATCACCATTTTCTTAACACAATTCCTGTTTTATGCCATGTTTAACGTTACTTTGCGAACAAGCCAGCGCGAAAACAGAAGGCTACTTGAAATTATGATTAATTTACTCGTCGACAGTCCTCTACAGGCTCCAAATCAGTTCCACAAGAGCAACTGAAACAGAATAAAAGTCGTTACCTGTAAATTAACTTCTTCTTCCAACGAAGTTCAGACTATTATTCGCAATATGCTTTAAGAGTCGCATCTCTGTTCCAAAGCAGCTTTTGTCTTTCTATTTCCGTAGCAACTATTATTTACCTCTCTCTCTCTCTCTCTCTCTCTCTCTCTCTCTCTGCGCGTGCGCGAGTGTGGTTGAGTGAGCGAAAGCACGAGTGATCGAGTTCTGAGTGTTTGTAAGTTTTTACTAATTTTTCCTCACTTTTCTTTACTAACAGTGGATATTTGGGTTCTTGTGTGTGTGGTTCACGGGTGAGGTGTGTGTGCGGGTGCTGCGGGGAGCAGCAGGTGTGTTTGTGTCGGTGGTGAGCGGAGCTCCGCGTGCGATGGCGGCGGACCTGACTCGCCTGACGCGGAAGCACGGGGTGAAGGTCTCCGCGAGCTTCCCGTGTTCGGTGGAGGATGTGGCGCTCGCGGTGGGGGCTGTAGTGGGGTACGGGAGCGTTAGATCGGCGGCGCGGATGAACAGCGCGGTCGTGATCTTCGTAAGTTCGGAGGAGAAGGTGAACGCGCTGATAGAAGCGGGGATCACCGTTAACGAGCACTTCGTCCCGGTTGACCCGCTCTCTAGCCCCGCGAAGAAGGTGACTCTGTCTAACGTGCCGCCGTTCATTAGTGACGAGTTTCTGACCAGGGAGCTTTCTCGTCACGGAAAAATCGTTTCCCCCGTTAAGAAGGTTCTCTCGGGGTGCCGGTCCCCGCTCCTGAAGCACGTGGTCTCTCACCGTCGCCAGCTGTACATGATCCCCAACAACCAGCAGGAGATCAGCGTTCAGTTCCTCGTGAAGGTTGAGGGGTTCGATTATTTACTGTACGCTAGCTCGGACACGATGAGGTGCTTCGGATGCGGGAGGGAGGGTCACATGGTCCGAGCGTGCCCTGAGAAAGCCTCATCCAGGGAGAGGGCCCTTGCTGAGGGCCCCAGCGAGCAGAGGAGTGCTGGCTCTGAGGAGACATCTGAGGCTCAGGGTGAGGGGAGGGAGGAACAGAGGAACACTCAGGCTGAGGAGGGAGAAGCTGAGGTGAAAGGTCCCTGTCAGTCCTCCAAGCACAGAGAGCTCAGGGGCCGTTGCTGCGGGGAACACTGAGGAGAGCGCTGCTGTCCCTGAGGTGGAGCTGAGCTCCTTGATGGATGCTCAGATGGAGACAGGTGCAGCAGGGAGCACAGCAGTAACCGTTGCCAGGCAGGAGGAAGTTAGTGTGAAAACAGTTCTTAGCCAGGCAGGAGTGAAGAGGAAGGCTGGAGCGACGGAGACTAAAGTTGTACTAAAAAAGAATAACACTGGAGATGAGGAGGAGGAGGTGATGGAGACTGTGGTTGAGCAGGAGAACAGCAAAAGGGAGGAAACTCCATTAGACCCAAGCCCTCCAGCAGCAGCTGTGAAGCAGGGAACAGTTTACCCAGCTCAAAAGATTGTAGAGTTCCTCATTGCTCATTTTAATCAGAAAGATCAGGACAAGAAGGTCAAAGCAGAGTTTCCGGACGTGAAGGGGTTCTGTGACTCAGTCCGGACGTATCTGAAGATGAAGGACCAGTGTCCCTTCAGTGAGACTCACGGCTTCAGGCTCAGAAACCTGCTGCTGAAGCTGAAGGAGGAAAACAGTGCTCTGTAGCGTTCTTCTTCAAATGTCAACGGGGCGCGAGAGGCGAGGAGGAGAGCGCTGGTGTTGGAGCGGAGCGAGAGAAGGCCGTGGATGTGCTGCTCCAGGAGACTCACAGCGACCCGGAGAACCTGCTGGACTGGAGCAGAATGGCTTTCTAAATGTTCTTTTTATGTGTTGAGCTTTTGTTTTGTTTTGTCTTTTCTTTGAGATCTGAAACGCTTTTAAGTGATGTAAAAATGTAAAAATTGAACGACTCAATAAAGTCTTTTGTAAAAATCAAAAAATCTCTCTCTCTCTCTCTGAGTAACAGGGAGTGTAGCTATTTCAAAATGTACAAATAAAATACTAATCAACAATTACTAAATGCAAATACGATGATACCTAAATATGCTCATTTACACAAAATAAACTGCGTGCGCATGACATCTCAATGCTTTCTTGGAAGTTTAAAGAGGTTAATGTTCCTTAACATATTCACTCAAGGACAGTACTGTAAAACAGAAACAGCAATAAAGTGATTTTACGGCATCTACAATGGTCACGTGTCACCCTGCAATGTTAGTCCTGACAACACTAACCCACGAGGAAGAGGAACTTTGAAATCAGTTTTTCAATGTTTTGAGCTGTGATAGAAGAAAAAGGATGTGAGGCAGGAAGTGGAAACCTTCTCGTAACTGAGGGGTGAACAAACATGTTAGCATCAACCAGAGATTGAGATTTCAGTTACTCTTTAGCCGACGCTCTAGGGTTTTTCTTATTCTCGTAAAGATTTCTACTCTTGCTCTTCATCACAGGGCAACCACGTCTAGGAAGAGGAGCAACAGTGCTGAACTTTCTCTTTTTGTAGACAGTCTGTTTTATCGTGGACACATGAACATGCAGAGTTTTGGAGATACTTGTGTAACCCTTTCTAGCTTGATGCAAAGCAACGATTCTTAATCAGAGGTCTTCTGAAAGCTCTAATCTGTGAGGCATGGTTCACTTCAGGCTTCAGTGCTTCTTGAAACTAGTAAATCTAAAGCTGAGGTGTGTTCTTAAAGGGTAGGACAGCTTTCAGCAACACATCCAAAATGATCACAACGCTTGGACTCAAGGTGGGCTCACTGATGGCTCCAAGTAGCTCTTGAAGAAGTCAGTGAACTAGGAACTCTAGTAAACTAGGAATTAAACTAGGAATTTTCCACTCCGTACTTTGAATATTTGCATGTTATCTTCCATTAAAAACAATAAACACAACATTGTATATGTTTTTAAACTACATTATGTTTGTGTCTCATACTACATTTTTCTCCATTGTTTTTGCACAACTCTGTCAACCTCAGTACTGAAAAACATATCAAATGTTTTACTAAATTTAGGACTTTGACTCTTGAATCGTTAAATGTATTTTTTTTTTTAGAAACCTCTATCACGGTGTTTGTAACAACATTGACTTTCATGCATTTTTATTTCTGTTTTAATGTGTCATCCGATTTTTGGCCACTAACATAATAAAAGGGCTGATATTTTGAACAATGCACAATAGTTAACCAGTAGTTCATTACCACACCCGGAGTAACTGGTTACTCTAAGATGCGTGAAGGTAGTATTTCCAGTATCTCCACCACCTGGAGGTTATATTTCCATCGCTGCTTTACGGCACATACCAGTAACTTTAAACAAGCCATTAAGTGACATTAATTAGACATTAAGTGAATCCCATACTACTTAAAAAAAAAGGATTGAAATACGAATAAAGAAATATGTACAACAAGTATTGTATCTCAAACATATCAACCTTTATCAGTTACTAACAACATATAAATCCCAAAGGCTCTGAATGAAAAATAGACCATTTCTTCAAACCACAAAAATAAATAGTTTAATTTTCTCTTCATAATAAATACAACTATCCCTGATGTAATTTCCAGCGATTACAACAAGTACACAGACAACAATGAAATTGGTCATGAAGCTGGCATGCGTTCAACGAGGGTCAAACATAAATCATAGAATCATTGAATAGAACTGAATAAACCTAGATCGAAAAAAGGTTGTTGCAGGAACTAATAAATTAAATGTTGCTTCCATGTGATTCCTAAAAACAGAAAGTGTAAGTTGAGAGAACACAACAGTCAGGCACATATCAAACAGACAGGTAGAATTAGTTAAAACAAGCTAACACTTCCAGTAATTGCATACTGTAGGTCACCAAGCCAGATGTTTGTGTAGACTCCATCGCTCATTCTCATTTTTCTGCTTTACGCATTGGCAGAAAAAGCAGGAAATGTGTTTTTTACCCACCATGGGAAGAGCACCGTTTCCTTCCCAGGAAAACTCTGCTTCGTGTTATTGTGTTGAAATGTTGAGTGAGCTGTCCTGAAGACACAATATTAAAAACATCAATGTATCTTAGGATGATCTTGAATAGATTGTTTTCATTAAAACGGACTGGTTTCAGTCTTTGTATGGCTTGCCGATAAATTACTCTAACATATATCGTGTCGTTTTGTTATCCTTGACTGACCATTTGAATACTTTAACCCAAAAAATCTGTTGTTTTGAAAGAAAAAAAAAAAACACTTTTTACACACCAGAACATAGAAGCTGTTAAAAAAACATCCAACAGTGATTACCCTTGATGATGGGCATGTAATTGCAGAAATAAGCATGATATCAAAGTAGCATAGCAATAAAGGTTTTTGGATCTTAAAAAAGAAGAATGAGAAGCATTAATTTTGCAAACATATAAGAGCAGGGAAACTTTATTCCAGAGAAGTACATGAAAATTTCTGATTTATCCGAGTCCAATAGCATTCTTTTAGTATTTCGATTTTAGATTTATTGGCTTGGTAACAGCTTGATTCCCCACAGCTCACCAGTGCTTTTCCTCTGACTAGCAGTTCTGAGTCGAATGGTTTAAAACACATCACTACATTTCTTTCTGTCAATGACTGAGCTCAGTGCGTGACCAATCAGCAATCAAGAGAATGTCTCATGACGCTATTCTTCAAAATAATCACTTTGGCTCAACTAAGTTCACTTTCGGAACCTCATTCAAACAGTAAGTAAAGTATGGGTATTGGGAACAGAACGCAGTGGAAATGCCCAGTGAAGCCGTACCATTATGGTATTGCATTCACGAAAACTAAACAACAGTTTGTGACTCTATGCCCAGCCCTATGAACATCACTGCTATTAAAAGTATGTCATGGAAAAACATCAAGATATTCTAGCTGCATATGAATAAACATAGAAAAAACAACAACACACCCACATCAAGAATGCGACTTGAAATGCATTGAAAATCAGTGGAGCAAGTACGTAGAAAAACTACACCCATTACACCTAGTTAACTATTTATGCAATATTTCTGTTGCCAAAATAAAAGCGCTATGCTAAAATTATTGTTTACAAACAACAGGGCTATTACTGTTTTGGAAATACCATTAATATTGGTGAAACATTACATTGTATGTTCATTGCATTAATGAATTTGTTTTGTAGTTTAAATCAAGATGTGTGTCGTTAGGTACTAACATTAAATTCCTCTTACTTTATACTCCTGGTCCCTGGGTATGCTTGATAAGAGCAGAGGATCTTGGGATTCTTTCAGGGTCACAATTCCAAGAAGAGTCTGTGAACTGCTGGCACAGATCCGAGATCTCTGCCAGAAGAGAAGCAGACCTAGGAGCAGCACGCTAAGAAAGACTAGCAGACAAAAACACACAAATATCAAACTCAAGACTAAGATCTAATCACATTCTAAAAAAAAAAGAAGAGAAATGAATACATCAGGAGTTTCACAAACCGCACAAAAAAAGGATCCATGCAAACTGTGAATCAGGAAGTGAGGTTTTTACTTCTGACCGCAGCTGCTCTTTGTCTGAAAAAGATAATAAAGTGTGAAGAATAAGATACTCACATTAAATTGATATGTTTAGTTAAGGGGAACTAGATAATGTCTATCTTTTCTGTGTGATCTTTGACTTCCTAGTTGAAAATCAACTTCTACAGATTTTGGTGTGATGCGTGCAGCACCAACAATTTTTCATCGATGATGCAGCAGAATCGCATGAATATTCAGCAACCTGCGCTCTTTTATCTTTTGAGAAAGACAACAGTTTTGAATACAGGAGAACTCACAGTTGTTGTTTGTTTTTTACATGAAAGAAAACTTCTGTTGTGCTGCATGGCTTTTCATACAGAGCCATGACAGCTAAATTCTGCTGCATGTGGTTAGTTGGTCCTCAACAACAAACGTCACATCTGTATGTGTAGCAAGAACATGTGTAGTACACATCTGTATGTGCAGCACATCTTCTTGAGAGAAATGTACAAGAACTGGAGAAAGATCTGGCTGTCAGTGTCAGTGTGTTAATCAGTGTGGTAACAAATACAGAGAATTTCCAATTTCAGTGCTATTTTGGCAATTCAATCTAGTATAATTA
The DNA here is from genome assembly GCA_900490495.1 of Danionella dracula. NCBI lineage: Eukaryota > Metazoa > Chordata > Actinopteri > Cypriniformes > Danionidae > Danionella > Danionella dracula. Next base: position 1,639,622 of record UELW01000089.1, read on the forward strand.
TTAAATAAAAAACAGATAAAAATCTGTAAACAATCAGCTTATATTAACTTTTTGTGAAGTTTGGTAGCATTTCAATTTAGTAAATAAATGATCTAATAAATGTAATAATCTTTATAATTATTCTAATCTTTAGATGTTGTTTTAATCATATTTAATTTGGTGTCAGTCAGAAGCTTTTAAAAGGGAAGCAAGTCTTTTATGAGCCTGTGAAAAAGCCCCCACCTTAAAGGACAGGTGAAGTGTTTTATTTTTTAGTTTATATGTTTCATGGATTTCCCAGCAATGGGTTGTAGCTGGAAGGGCATCTGCCGCATAAAACATATGCCAGAGAGTTGGCGGTTCATTCCGCTGTGGCGACCCCGAAAGGGAAGAAAGCAGACAAGAAGATGAATGAATGAATGTTTTATGGAGTTGAAATGTATGTGAATGATACTAATTATCAAAAAAGTATCAAATTGATGAAAAACACAATATAAAATCAATACTGTACAATACTTGCGCAACATAAAATCAACTGTATAACTGAGTCAGAGTAATGGCAGCTGGATTTTAGAGGGTGGGATTTTTTTAGTTTTGCTCGTTCCGTAACTCCGGCCAATGCTGAGAGGTAAGACACCCCCACGATAGTCACAGCGTGAATGAGCAATACAAAAAAAGGTGCAATGTGCATATTGGTGTAGTTTACATTATATTGTTCTTTTTAAAGCAAATAATGCACAATAAATTAAATCAAATCTACCCTGGGAATTTCTAAGGTACCTGTAAATGTTTTTTTTTATATCAAAAACTTACGAATAATTTTTACAATAATACATTTAGTTCAAACTAGTCCAATAGGCTGATGGGTCCAGATTTTCAAATGGAGCCAGTTAAAACCTGGTGGATGGTTCTATGGGGAGGATCAGGTTGAGGATGTTCTACCTGCAGGCTGTAGGCGCGGGTGAAGGATGAGCAGTCCAGCTGGTGAAGCTGAGCCGAGCCTCTGAAACACATTTAGCTTGTTCCCGCGGTGTTTGTCTGCACTGCACACAGAGCTGGTCAGCTGGTCAGTCCAGTACACTCCACTCTACAAACAACATGTATTTCAGGCTCAACTACTACACTTTTAATTACTCTGACATAAATGTCTTATATTGATAAGGTACATGTTAACTTGGCATATTTCCAAAACAAACAGGAGCATTACTTTCATTTGCAACCATTTAAATGTCACCAGCAAATGATTGATGCTACAGAAAAACAAAACAAAAAAACAACAGGATTCAACAATGTTAAAATAAAACCCGATTGCACAAGGGAAATACTTTCATTGGGTGTGGGTCAAACTCTAAACCAAGGAGCACCTGGGCTTTCTAGTTCTGCCCACTATTCACTACACCACACGGCGTTGCCTGTCAACAAGTGATTTTAATTTTATAAGTGACTACAATGCGTCAGATGTGCACAAGCAAGTTTACTGACTAACACACTATTTACACAGATACATGCAATTTGACCATGTATTTTTGTTAATAAATGCATGATGATTTACCTTCTCGGGTGATCAACTGAAAAAAGATAAGGGGTGCTGCAGTTGTGTTCGCCAAACATTCACAATTTATCTACGCATGTGCAAAAATGTCAAACTAATTATTTTGAGCCCTTATGTCTCTAAATAACAAGATATTAATCCTGTTCTTTCAGAAAATAGAGGAGAGATTAGGCTAAACTTGAAAATAACATAAAAGCATCAGTTCATTACTCAATTGTAATTGCAATGTTTCAATGTAAATCATGAATCACACTCTATGATGGACACACTAATTGTATCGATGCATGCCTATTCTAAACAAACCTCTGAGTGAAACTGTTGTCTAATAATAATAATGAGTGATATGTAACTGTACATGTCACCAGCCGAAGATTGATGCTAGAGTTGCCATGTGATGACAATGCATGTAATAAGATCATGTAAAGAAGCATTAAAATGCTAGATGAGATTTGATTCATTTTTTACAAACCATCGGTAAATGTTTCAAATGAATAAAAAACTGCTTTTCACATGTTTTATATTTTAAAAATACCCTTGTAATACTACTTTAATACTATATCATATTTTTGTATATATTTTGTGATAACAGTCAATCCCTGACATAACCAATAATTCAGCTACTTATATTATTGTATAGCTCTAACAAGGTCAATTAAAACAGAGTTAAAGTTCGACAGAGAACATTACTGAATTAAAACTTGCAAAATATGAAACCCTCTTCCTGGCAATTGGTAATTACTTTTGAGTACCTTGAGGCTTTAAGAAGCCACTAAACGAGAAATATTTTGGATTGCTCAATCAATAATGAGGCTTGGTACGTGAGCAATGTAACAACACTAAGCAGATGAACCTCAACAATGGGATTCTTATCTTGTGGAAAATAACTACCTTTGGCATGCTTTGATGATTGACTAACCGCAAACGCACACATCACCCCATCGTCTGTGTTCATTAAAACTTTCAACTGCTTGATGGACAGCCAGAACACAAGATAAATATAATCACAGCCAATTTCAAACACAATATGAAAGCCCACATTCACCCATTTCTAACAAAACCTAAGATTCCTCTGAGATTCATGAGCTTCGATTCATGTATTGTGTCAGGTACCTCAAATATGGCCAGCCCAAATGGCTTATCCAGATATCCATTGGACTCTACCACGGTCTTCCTATACTCTCCATTATATGTAACTCTTGATATTGTGCGCAGGCCTGAGTCCGCCCAGTACAGCAGACCCCTGGGGATGTCTGCATAAGTAAAGAAGGACTTGTGACTAGAGATACAAGAGATAATGACAAAATTCAAAGCTAGTCTAAGCTAAAGAGAACTCTCACCTAACGTGATTGCGACAGGGTATTGTATTGATGATATGATCAGTGCTTTTCGGCTCCTCCCATCCAAACTGGTTCTTTCAATTCTAGGAGAAGCTCCGCTTTCTGCCCAGAACACATACCTAACAAGAAAACAACGTTTTTTCAGATTGCGTTCTGCTCAGTTTATCATTGCGAAAAGCTTTTCATGCACAGTGTTCACAAAGCTTTTGCAAAAGTCCTTCTCAAGAAAGGAGATTCGTCAATCATAGAACAGGGGCATTCCAAAAGTTTGAACACACCTTCTCATTCAAAAAGTTTTCTTTATTTTCATAACTATGAAAATTGTAGATTTACACCAAAGGCATCAAAAAAAAAGTGTGAAACAGCTGAAATATGTCATTCTAGCTTCTTCAATGTAGCCACCTTTTGCTTCGATTACGCTTTGCACACTTTTGGCGTTCTCCTGATGATCTTCAAGAGGTGGTCTCCTGAATTGCTCTTCTCTTCTCAGAAGTCAGGTTTAACACGTGGGATTTCTGTGCCTTATAAATAGAGTTGGAACCATCAGTGGTGTTGTGCAGAAGTCAGGTGGATACACAGCTGATAGTCCCACTGAATAGATTGTTAGAATTTGTATTATGGCAAGAAAAACGCAGCTAAGTAAAGAAAAAACAAGTGGCCAGTAGTACAACAATTCTGTTATTGTTATTTTCTGTCTATTAATGTCTTAAATCACTAGTCTGCTTGAAGTATGGGTAAAAACGAAGCTTATGATTTCAAAAACATCACCTGAAACGCAGTAAACTTAAATGCAAAATTGTTTACAGTAGAATTTATACTTATTTTAACTAACCAACAGTAATGTTACCATGTCTCCATTGGTAGAGCTTCCCTCCTGTTTCAATTAATGGGAACAATTGAAACTAGCACCAATATTTACCCTCGTACGTTATCAATCTCACTCTTCTCAGTCTCTTCAGAGAACACTTTAACCCTCTGGGCTTTTGTAGCAGCTTCCGTCGGGACTTTCCTTCACTTGCATAACTGTGAACACCAACAAAATGTTCTAAAGATGGAGAGGATTTGTTAGACCAGTTCCATGACTACGCCATTGTATAGTTCTATTTTTGTGTGCGATGGTTCCAACCCAAAACACTAACTGCGAATAAAGACAATGCATGTGCGCTAAATGAATGACAAATGTGTCACTGTAGCTATTGTGTGTACTTGCATCATTCAACAGTCTGAAAGAAAATCTGAAGGCTCAGAACACTGCCAAGCAAAACATTTTAGCATGGAAAGAAAATTCTACTTCAGTTGAAGTTCCTTTGTTAAATTAGAAACAGTTGATCATGAACTTACCCCCAAAAATGAAAAGCTATCGTTCAAATAGACCCAGTGATTTATACATTTAAGTAATTGTGTGAGAGTGCTTAACTACAGGAGCGTGAGCGATTTTAAGGAATACTTCTGTGGGCCGACATGATAATAGCCAATCAGCAGCCGCTTTCAAAATATCGAGCATAACAACCGAAAATGCCATTGGTTCTTCGGACATGTTTGTTTTGGGAACTTTAATCATCAACTGACTCTCAACCCACCTTTAACAAATTAGAATTTATTGGAAGATTTCATTGACAAACAAATGATCCATCCACACAGTGAGATTTCCAGCAAATTAGTCAGTGAATAACATCCTTTACCACTCACACATTTTTAAATAACTCTCCAAAGACCTTTGATTTATTTGACGAAAATGTAAGTTCTCACCCTTGAAGTGGCTGGACAGCGACAGCAGAAGGCCTGGAGAGACCAGAGATGAGCTGCCTTTGTTTGTCTCCATTCAGAGAGGCTGTGTGTAACCCATGAGTACTGATGCTGACCCAGTACAAACATTCATGTATCCAATCCACTGCCAATCCCAGAACGCCTAGAGAGGCCTTCAACACCACCTCTTCTCTGCGTTCCCTCGAGTCTAGACACATCCTGGTGGACATTCAGACACTGCCTGAAGTTAAATCATCCTTTATTTTCAAATGAATGAATTTGCTGAACAATAATTAAGATTCTGCTAGTGATTATATCAAGTATGCTTTCTTTTTTTCCTGTCGAACACAAAAGAATCTTTTGAAGATAGCTGGCGACTTCAAGCATTTGATCTACTATGTTTCTTTGTATACTTCTTTTCATTCCACCTTCTTTTGTGACCAACGAAAAAAACTTTGAAACAAATGTATTGTCAAACTCTTTCAGTTTTAGTGAACTGTGCTCTCACAAGATAGATGGCTGTACCTGTAGATGAGGTCATCCTCAGGATTGCTCCAGTACAAAGTGTAGTTTGCATTGAGGGACGAAACAGGACCTGAAGCGACTCTATTATCTGTGATGTTTGTTTGCACAGAGCCACTGAGGTCTGTCCATTTAATGCCTTCTTGAGTGCTGATGACTACATGAGCCACATCATCTGCACAAAACCAACACACCAAATGCGTTTAGTGTTATTACTAGGAGAAATGAATACTTGCAAAGTAATGAATAATTTGAACCTGACCAAGTTGAAAAATAGATTTTTGTCTGAATTGACTGACTGACTTCATCAATACAAAATTTGACATCCCGTCAACACCTGAAAACCAAAATATTACTAAATAATCCTGAAGAAGAATGTTTGTGTTCTTGTATGTGTTCAGTGATTAATGACATAACAGTTCATGTTTGTTTTACCACCAAATTAAACTATATATGGTTAGAAACAGCTTAAAACAGAGTTCGCACATTAGCTGGCCCTGCCCATCAAGACTGATGGAAGTCGTTACACTCAGAAGACCATGTTAACATTTAAATATATCTCTGAATGAGCTCAGTGACTTATTAACAAAGAGTCCCAGATCAGCAGCTACAGTCTAAGTGTTTAATCCCATGATTGTGATGAAGCAAATGCTCAGAAATTTCATTCATATTTGCTTCTTTTAAAAAATTCATCTCATCTTGCTGTCAAAGAAATTCTGCAAGTAAATTTGTTAATATACCAGACATTTAAAGTAAAAAAGTTATTACTCCCTTACCCCGATGTCATTCCATACCCCTAATAGCTTGACTTCTCCTTTGAACACATTTTGATGCATTTTATAATTATCCATGAGGCCTGACTTAAATTCACATTGTCTCCTCCATCAGAAAAGTTTATGAAATCAATAAATCTCAAAAAGTGCTCAGAGGAGATACAGCAGATATAGATGCATAATGGGTCTTGAACAACAGCAGTAAGAGACTAAATCATGGTCATGACTAACTGTTATATACAAAATATACAAATAATATACAAAAGCTGGATGAAATATTTTTAAATGACAGTGTTTTTACAATTACATTAAATGACTATGGAACAAACATTCATTTTTTTTTAAAAACAAACATTCAAAGTGAATGTAACAGATCTAGAACTGATTGCCTTTATTTCTGCTTAATCTTTATTCTCACCTGCGGCCCTGCACTGTCCAGTCCCAGGGGTCAGCTCGTACCCCTCCTGACAGTCACACACTACTGATCCCGAGGAGCGGACACAGATCTGATCACACACGTCTGAATCGAGACATTGGTCTTCAACTAGAAAGAGTAGCAAATGAAAGTCAACCACAAGAAATGTTTGCTGCTTGTACAGCACAGTCACATTAGATGCAGTTAGATTGCAAACTTTAAATTTGTTTGAGACAAAAAAAACTTTTTCAGAAAGTTCTTTTTCAGCTGCGCTAGCTCAGTACCACCCTGCCCTAGACATGATTTCTCATGGAAAAATGTGTCAGTGAATGAACATTTCCTATACAGCATTTTCACAGTGATGTAATGTGTTTTCTCTGGATCATGTAACATCAGCTCAGAGTGAAGCATTGCTTACCCTCACAGTGCGTGTCCTGGACCAGCCTCATTCCTCTGGGACAGTCACATCTGAAGCCAAACCGCAGGTTGATGCACATGTGAGTACAACCTCCATTATTGAGCTCACATTCGTTGAGATCTGCAAAACCCCACACACCAATAGAGAACAGAGTGAATTTAATAACAGTGTTACTCAAAAGTCAGAAAACTAAATATTCTAATCATATTACCTTCTTTTACATTTGCTTCATTGCACTGAGCACAAATTATGAACCACAACCTGGAGGACTTCAAAAACTTATTGATTACATGTTTTTGTATTACTCTTTATAACTTATTAGGTTAAATAAGCGTTGTTCTTATCTGCTAGACACCCAAGTTACTGTATATACGTTCTATGCTCATTTTCAGTTCTTTTCAATCCAACTAAAAGGTTCCATAGGTTTCTACTCCACCTCCTGGCAGCTATGAACAATTATAGTAGGTTATTTCATGCTATTACACTCTTGCTAAACTAACTCAATCTTAACTTCAGCACTTTCTGCTGGGCACATTTTGCAGGTTTTGATATCCTAAATTGTTCCTGCTCTCATCCACTTAATAAAGATTTAATTTTGTTATCTTAAATCAATGAAAATGTTCAAATATTGGCATTATTTACACAAGAGTAACATAAGTAAATCAAAACATTTGTATACATTCTAAATGATAAGAATACTACATACATAATAATATCTCATTTAGTCTCACATTCTTAAAGAATTCACGAGATGCATTTGGTCAATTTATATTTTTTTTAATGAAATTAAGAATTATGAGTGTCCAAAATTAAATGATAAAAATATAATGCATTACACATATTAACCTGCGACTTATCTCTGGGATTATTTAATCTAATTATAAAATTAAACATCGTGACTTAATAATACATTTATATATTTCATTACCTAAAGTCCTGAATGGTAGATGGAAAAAGAACCTACGAAAAATCCCCTAAACCAATAGTTGCTCATCAAACCAGCCAGGAACATTGCTACACATCCATCTCCATTTCATTCTTTTATTTTAGGGCTTTATAGATAACAGCTGAAATATTCGCCAAACACATTGATGCCAATCCATTTAAATCATAAAGCAAACATATTAAAACGTTACTTTTTAAATGTGCTATTTACTTTACCACTTTATGTTTGAGGTTCAGAGTCTCTATTTAATTCAATGCTATTGTAGATATGCTATTGAATTAAAGAGCAAGGCTATTCATTATTGAAGTCATGTTTATACATATGCATTTACTAACTTCTGCAGGACTCATTAGTTTTCCTGTGAAAATCAAAGTTCATTTTTTTGATTCCAAAATTCATATTGCATTACAAATATATAAACTATTGATGACAAATTAGACCTTCAAAATGTTCAGAGAAAAATCCTGTATGTTTCATTATCAGGTGTTTATTGGTTGAGTCTTGCTTACACATTTTTACTAAAAGAGCAGAGTTAAACTAACCAAGAACTATAAGACAAATAGGAAACAACTCAGTCTTCAGTTAAAAAAAACAACAACCACATATTCACCAAACTAATATAAGCATCATGTGTTCCCAGTCCACCAAAGCAACTCACCACAGTTCTCTTCATCGCTGCCATCCTCACAATCTCTGGAGTGGTCACATCTCCATGAACTGAGCACACACTGTCCATTCGTGCATTTGAACTCTGACCCGGCGCATATCTTTGTTTTATTGAATGATGTGCATGTGTGTAAAAGTTCATCTGCTCCATCAGCGCAGTCCTGTTCACCATCGCAAACACTGCTTGAGGAGATGCAGCGCGCTGACGCCACACACAGGAAGGACTGGCCAGTGCAGCTTAAGCAGAAGATTTCATCAGAACTGTCTCCACAGTCGTCCAAACCATTACAGAGAAGAGATTTGGACACACATCTGTTGTTACACTCCAGCTGATCACTGCTGCAGTCTAGCAAACCTGTGAAGACGATGAACTACACTGTTTAAATGCGATGGTCAAAAACCTATCAATAATGTTTACACTTCCTTCAATAAGCTATTTTACATATGTTTTTTTAATTCATAAGAATATATTTTCAAACAAAGATTCCCCATTGGACATTACTTTGATGAAATTATAAATGTTTCTTGATTTACAGCACAAAATTCATTATTCATTAAGATTCCTTCAGCACAAAATGTTCCTTAATAGTCGAAAACCATGGATGTCTGGGGAATTTGTAACTTGAAATTTCCAAATGTGAATATGAGTGAGGATACAGAGTGCATATGTTCCTGGGTTGAGTGGAGGAAGATGATGAACTTTTGCAGTAAATATACATAAATATCAAATACAATAAATTACTAAAATATCCTGCAAAATGCTTTCTTATAATGAAGAAATGTTGTAAACGTTCTGTAGTATTTCCTACTAAATAAAAATTACTTAATTTTCAATTTCATCAAACTTCAAAATGAAGCCTCATAACTTCTAACTTAACTAACTTCATATTATATTATATTATTGTTTGTAATACAACAGAAGAATGGAACCCAGTAAAAGTTTTGAAGTGTTAGAAACATTGAATATGTTCTAAAGGAAGATATTACAGCCAAAATGTTTTCCATGTTCAGCACTTAATATTTTTTATGGCTAGAAAAACCAAAACATTATTCATGAAAGGCAGAAAATGAATTCCCCACAAAGTGATGTTGCGGTGACCACAACCAGTTTTGAGTGACACTTAAAAAATATATACAAAAAAATAATAGTTTTCTAAAAGTAAACTGATGTTGTCTCCTTTATAAGGCGCTATAAACTATTAATAAAAATGCTGAAAAAGAGCTTGGTGGACCAACTGGCATGCACTATTAAAAAATAGCACACTGGCATAAACTATTAAAAGAATTAACAGTCATAATACATTACACAAAGTTTTCTAAGTGAATTTATTTAGGCATTTCGGTGCGTGTGCTTTACACTATTGACATCCTTCTATTCACCTCAACTTGAAAGACGTCCTTAACAAATTGCACCAAATGATCCACGACAGTCTTTGCGCTACAAACAATATTCGGACAGTAAAGTTGAAAATGTTTCCAGAAGTAACGTAACGTTATAACTGTGACGTTAATCAGGTGCACGTGGAACCACCTTCACCTAGACTGGAAGGACATGCTGCTAAATCATACAACGAGAACCATACCAACTATTCTACTTTAAATCAAATAAGCTAAAGTTAAAATTTAAGTACTCGTGTATTTTTATTGCACAAGACAACATTAACATAAAACTTTTCAGTTTGACAGTTGCAAGTGTTCAGCGAGCCAGACAGATGGCGCGACAGAGAGATCTGGGAGGAAAGTATGAGTACTAACTTTACTCAATCATTCACACACGTGACAAATATTATCCTCCTTCAGCGTACATTTATAAATTATTACTTACCATTCGCAGAAGTGATATTTGGTAAGTGGATAAACAGTAGTAGTAAAGCGCCAAGGTTTTCCATGCCTTGCTTGGCGTCCTTGGTGAGCGGTTGTCGCGAGACGATGATGTCATTTCCGCACTACAGACTGTGTAGTTTCCAAAGAGTCTCAACATCCATTCTGATGGATAACACAAAGTGTGTTAAATCATAAGTGTCCATTAATTTATTCCAATTATGATGACATTTATTTTTTTCTTCGCAAAAATGTTTCAAATGCTTTATGTGTGTAAATATGTTTAAAAAAAACTACTTTCTTTTTTCCTCCTCTGTCTTTATCTTCTTCCTCTTCTCCCTCACTGCTTTGGTTTATTGTTCACTTGATACAATTTCTATTATGAGAAGCTGAGATAGACTTTGACGGTGTAACAGATTGCATATTGTCTCTCCCTAATGTAATTCGCTTTGAACAAAAGCGTGTGCCAAATGCATAAATGTAAATGTAATGTAAATGTAAACACATTTTAGAGTGTTTATGGTAGTAGAACCTCGTACTAGGTAATACAAATAATTTATTAATCATCAAAGTGTCATATACAGAGAGAATATAGAGATTTGACTTGTTTGACTATAGGACATGCGTCACGGTGGCGCAGTGGGTAGCACGGTCGTCTCACAGCAAGAAGGTCGCTGGTTCTAGGCTCGGCTGGGGCAGGTGGCATTTCTGTGTGGAGTTTGCATGTTCTCCCCGTGATCGCGTGGGTTTTCTCCGGGTGCTCCGGTTTCCCCACAAGTCCAAAGACATGCGGTATAAGTGAATTGAATAAGAACGATTGCCCATAGTGTTAAAGTGTGAATGTGTGTGTGTGAATGTTTCCCAGCGATGGGTTGCGGCAGGGAAGGGCATCCGCTGCGTAAAACATATGCCAGTGAGTTGGCAGTTCATTCTGCTGTGGCGACCCCGAAAGGGAATAAAGCCGACATGAAGATGAATGAATGAATGAATGACTATAGGACAGAATAAATTATTCAAACAAAAAGAATGAATTAATTTTATTATAAATAAATAAATAATACATTCTTATGTGCATTTTTTTATAATACATTTTAATATGTAACCCTTTTTTAGATTTCTTTATGTGCTATAAAAAAATTAATTCTTTAAGCTTTAATAAAAGTGAATAAATACTATATATATATATATATATATATATATATATATATATATATATATATATATATATATATATATATATATATATAATTTTGAATTAGTTTTTAGTGACCAGATTTAGTTTAATTCATTTGCATCCCTGAAAAATAACAAGGAAGTTCATTAATAGACAAATTACATAAAACGCGTAGTGCTTAGAGATTGACATCTTTCCACCGACATCTTTCTGTCCTTTTCTGGAACTGCAAGGGAAACGTTATCAGATTTATCTATTGTGCAATATGGAATTACGTACATCTGTTGACCTATATATTATATGACCACAGGCATTCCGACAGACTAACGCCGTTGAGTAACAAACCCAGACATTCAGCCTAAACGGTCAATACACAGCTGCTGACACACAAACCCACGCAAGTACAAAAAAAGTGAAAATAAAGTTAATCTCCTTTAAGATTTCAACAGCAACACGTTGTGTTTCACACCGGGACATCATGTAACTGTCTCTTTTTTGCGGATCATAAATGACACATGATCGTCTGGTGACACACTGACATCTTTTGGCATAAATCAACTCATTCTTCATATCAGTTCCTGTTTATTCTCAGGTCCCGAGGGGCCGTTACAAAACCGAAAGCTGCATGTTTTGTAATGAGCCCCAAGCTCCAATGGGCGCTTTCGTTCGAGGTCACGTGATGAAGACTTTACGTAACACGGGGACAAAACGACAGTATGTTGAGGAGCGCGAGTCACTACTTTCTTCTTTTCTGTCAACAATAAGAATGCTTTGACGTTTTATGTATTCGCTAAATTAGTTCATGGCCGGTATGTCGTTGAGGAGATTAGAGTACGCTTTGGAGGAGAGGGGAAGCTTTTTTATACAATCCGAAACGGAGGGCGACTGGGACGAGGATGATGAAGTCGATCACCGTCAGCTTGTTTTCCTCAAAGCTGAGGCTTTGGCGTCGGAAAATCGTCTTAAAGAGGCGGTCGATATGTATGCCTTGGCTTTCCGTTATGGCCCGGTCAGGCCGGATCAACTGAGCAGTTTAGTTGGATGCGTCCTTCACAACTTCAAGGCGAAATCAGAGGAGTCATCAGCCAAAAGTCAAGCAGACAGGAGCCCGGATTGTGAATTCGACTGCCCTAGTTGCCATGGTTTCATCGCAGAGCCCGTGACGGTGTCCTGTGGACATACTTATTGCAGGAGATGCTTGCAACATAGCACTTTGTCTAAATGCAAACTCTGCAACGAGGACATATGGAGGAGGCCAGGTGATCCCCGACTGAATGTCATACTATGCGGACTTTTTGATAAATTGTTCACCGAGGACGTCACAAGGACTAAGAGTATAGGGGAAGCTGAAAACCTGTTGAAAACTAAACAGTACGACAAAGCTATTGCGCTAACGAGTCAGTTATTGGAGTCTGGTAAGTACACATCCACCTGTCTTATTCTTAATTCTTATCATAGTAGGGTTAGTGGGTCACAAAACGGTCACCACATGTTAAATAGATTATAAGGAGGGTGCGAGGCGAACTAGTTCCACTGACCAACATCTGGTTGACAGCGGTAGGTTTCTCTGAAGCCCCGCCCTCTGTGATCATGTAACCGCTGAGTGGCTGGATTACAAAACGTGTTAGAGCCGCGCATGCGCAGTCTGCCCGTGTTGTGTAAGGCAGGTCGTGACACTGTTTTGTAATGTGAGGCAAAGTGAGTTTTATAATAACAAAAAGAACAGAGTGTTATGGCCACAATGTCCCGGCACTTATTCATGAAAGAGATGCCTATGGGTCTTTCTGCTCTGCCATGTTAGGAATTTTGAAGCCAGAGCACGTAAAATGAGTTGTCAGACCACAACTGGAAAACAGGCCATATTTTTTTGGTGCACTTTTTTTATTCAAAAAAGAAGAATACACTAAGGTTGAATCTATTTTACAACAACTACTTTGAACACACCATTTACATTTTTAATGTTGATTCATAGTGTTATAATAGCTTTTAATTAAAAATTAGTTTTTTTCTACTGTTTCATTTTTGACTATTACTTTTTTGTGGAAATTGATCTGCAAACAATCAATCAAAGGTTTGGAATAACTTTGCAGTTACATATTCTCCAAGGAAACCCATCTTCAATGACTCGGAATAGCAAATATATCTTAAAAATATAGGCAATTTTCTGTAAGGTGATTTTTTTGGGGTAAATAATAATAAATAATACAAAAATATGTTTGCCTTTTTGTAGAACAAATGACTTGTAATTGTATCTTATAAATGGTAGCAAACTCACCCAAATTATCTCTAAAATAGCTCAGTGGGTGTCCAGTCTTTCAAATTACTACTATTTCAAATGTGTTCTGTTGTTTAATTGAAACAAATTAAACCTTTTTTAACAGGAAATATGCCTACAGTTATAACTTCACTCCAGTCTTTTGTTCTCTCTCAAGTACCCTAATACACATAATATTGGTTCCACACTTTTAGGACACACCAATAACAACTGTAATAACCCTAATACTTTACTACAAAATGGATTAGCTATTTAAAATACTTTGCTGTTCTGTTGAGTCATCATCCTGATTTAAGGTTATACTGTCAATAGTTATAAACGCAAATCCAAACTCAAGTAGCATGAATCTTAAAATGTGTTAAACCTTTGTTACATTACCATTATGCATTTAGCACATTCCAAGAATTCTTTTCAAACATATCTCTCTTTTGAAAGTGAAATGATACCACAATCATTTACGAAAGTTTAGCTACAACTTAACAGCCAACTAAATGTGATCTTTCGCTAGTATGAAAGTCACTTTTCACAGAGTGTTCTCCAGCGGTGTCTTGATAAATGTTGCTCTTCCAGACTTGAGAATATCAGAGGCTATCTGATCACAGCACGACAGTCCTCTCTGCTCTGACGTATCCTCATTTACCCTCACAAAAAAAGCAAGAACCTCTGCAGTGTCATTCGGTTCATCTGTTCTCATGGTGTTTAATTTCCCCAAATATCTCTCACAGGATAACAGATATTTTAGCTCTGAGATCAAAGCACATGTATTTCTTGAGGCATGCTTCAGATGATGTCTGAAGTTGGGAGTTGAGTTCTGACATTTTCTGCTTCTCTCTTTCCCTCAGACTCCAGTAATGTTTGGGTTTGGAGCTCTCTTGCTGAAGCTCACAGATGTTTAAAGCAGTACCATCAGGCTTTGGAAATCTGGGAATCGTGTCTTATCTCCAACCCTTTCCCAGAGGTATGGATAGAAGTTTGATAAAAAAAATAAGCATAGCAAGTTCACTCTGCGCTAGTTAGCTTTTATAAATGACAAGCTGGATTTAGTTTTTTAAAAGTATTTTGTACAATTCTTAGTAGTTACATTTAGAAAAAGAATGACTGCTGTTCTATCATTATTGCCTTTCCTCAATGTTTAACCAGTTTAAGTTTAAATAGCGAGATGTTGTTTGACTAACTGGAAACATATACTATTTAGTTTAAACCTAATTTATTTTACTTGATTAATATACAGATTCACATTTGTCGGGGGAAAAAAGTAAAACAACATGTCGCACAACCACATAGTGTTCAAGTTTTAGCCCCTGTTGTAACAAAAAATGTGCAATGATAAAGATTCTGTTTGCTTGCAAGAAAAAAATAATTCTAATATGTTATATATGTTGAGTGTTTTAGCTTTTGAAATGGATTTACAAGATCTTTCCACCAGCCGAGGACAACAAATGAGATTGTTCTGAAGAGAAACATGTAACAACAACTCTTGAGCAGAAAAGTTTGGTTCCATTTCAGTTTTGGATTCAGTTTTGGAAAATCAAACTGCTCTTCAACTCTGCTCTTAACGATAGCATAGCTCAGTTTCTGATATGGCTCAACAGTTGTTGTGTTGACAAAGAAAAAGCCTTTTAGTGGATGTGGCAGAGTTAAGCACATTCTCAAGCTAAACAGGATGTTTGGTAAGCTGCCAAATGAGATAAGGAGAGACAGACAGGTCAGGGGAAGGCAGGGATGTGGGTTAATGCAGCGAGTCCTTATATCATTGTGTGTCTCGCAGCATTCTGCCTTCAGGAACATGACTAGACTCCTTGCCCCAGTCCGATTATTCCGAAAAATAGCTGTACCACCCCTTACCCTCTGCGATATGCTCCTGTCTTGCAGGGATATTTCCAGAAAGCAAAGATCCTCCAAGAAATGGGTCTTGTGGATGAATCCCTGCAAGTCTTCCTGCAGTGTTTGACGTTGGATGAAAGCTTCCATCAGGCCAAGCGAGAGGTCGAACTGGTGAGGGACAATGCCCCACCCCCACCCCCCGCAATCTACCACGGTTGAAGAATAGCAAATCAATGATTTAGGCAACAAATTACCCTTCTAAACAGTCAACAGCATATAATACATTTATAGTGTTGAATGCTTTCTGTAGCTTTCAAATTTCTTCTTGTCAGATTTACCTTGCCTCTGCTAAGTGTTTTTCTGCATTATATCAGGGCTTTTGTGACACAGTAGGTCTGGTCCCATGATAAGAAAAATTTCAAGGCCAGAGGTTCAGTGTTAACAGTAAACTGTTGTACTGTAAAGAAAGTTGTCCAGTTGTTCAAGTCCGGAAACGCTTTACCCAAACTGATATCTATGTCAATTCAAACCAAGATTGAATTATGCAAGATGGTTGATACAGTTAAAAGTCTTGTGACTTTCGGTTAGGCACGCATAAAGGCAAAGAAATGCACGGTGAGCGTTGCATAATCTGGCTATCTATCTCTGTGTGTTTACTGGAGGCTTAAAAGACTCTCTTATGTAATTAGGCGCTTTTTCTTTGACCTACTTTAGGACTGTGTACACTTGTTGAGACTAAAGCATAATCTCTCATTGACGTTTACAAAGATTATGACTTAATTCCTTGTGATTTAGTTTTTTTAGTATTGTGTTAAATTGAATGCAGGTCTGTAGGAGATACCATGAATCAAAGCTTTTGGAGATGGCATTAAATAGTTGAATGTATTTAATTATACTTAATTAATATCCTGTTTAATATATTATTTTTATTAGTTAATATCCTGAAATATTATAAGTGATTTCAGAAATTGTTATCAAAATTTTAAAAGAGTTCAAAGTCAGGTTATTGCCATTTTTTTGCATCAGACATATAAGACATCAAAAATATTTTTCTCACTGTCGTCTCATGCTTAACGAGACTTAACAGGACAGGAAACAAAATATATCCTTACTATGTAGCATTAAATAAAGTGCAAGTAGATAAAGGAGTCATAAAGTTTTTCTAGTACTAAAATTCCTGTAAAATTATACTGTTTACCAGGGGTATTCAATTACAAGTCACAGATATCCAGTTATTAAAATGTCCTCCAAGTAAAAGGTCTGGAGCTTAGCTTGTATTTTATCGCCTATTTTATTTAGTTATCTGTGTAAATAAAATACATTAATGCACAGTTAAATATACTTACTGTAAGGCCTTTTATTTTTGTAACAGAAACAAAATAAATACATTAATAAAGTTGCAAAACAGAGCAAAATAACTCTGTTTCAATTAAAAAAAAAACAATTTTCTGGAGAAAACAAGTGCAAAATCTTACTTTTCAACTCAAAATATTAAGAAAATAAAATACAATATGGCCATTTCTAGATTGAAAATAGTAAAAGAACCATCTTTGTATTTTTTTTTTTATGAGAAAATGCGCCTGTGGCAATTTATATCTTGGTTGGAATGGAGTCATTTCATGCACATATACAGGTGTCCATTGTTGAACCTGGAACAACACTTGTTCATTGCAGAAAGAGCTGTCTTAGCCCTTTTTCACAACAATACCATCACTGAACGCTTTTTAGCTATCACTGTATTACCAGCAGTAGCAGAGCTCAGTGTCTGTCCCATTTGAAATAAATTTTTCTAGAGAATTTGGCAGAAATAGTTAACGGGTCTGGACAGAACCACTGCCATTTGGTGATGCCTGCTATATAATAATACTAGGTAATAATAAGTGCGTATTGTGAGGATGTGTGTAATTTTAAAGTGCAGTTTTTTTGCAATTCATAGTCTGGAGTGTTTTTCTTTGGGAAAACATGTTTCCATTGGAGAAAACAGATGCTAAATTCTGGAAAGTGGACCCATGGGTAGGAAAGATAGAGAGTTCAGCAACCTGACAGCTTCGGTGATAAAGCTGTTTGTGCGTCTAATAGTGCAAGAAAGTACTTCATTCCAGGGGGCAAGAGCAGGAGGCTTAATATATGGTGTGCAGGGTGGCTTGTATCTTCAAATTGATCTAAAAAGATGTTAACGTTTAAACAAATTTGTTTTCTAAACGGCAGTTATTTTTGTTTATTTTGTCATCAGATTCTACATGACATGTTGTCTCCAGCGAGTGACAATGTCAAGGTTGGTTTGAGAGAAACAGCACATAACACTTCCCCACACTTGCGCTGTAAAACACTGGCGTCTGAGAGCCAGCTGAGCCACCATGGAGATCAGCACCTGTCTGACACATGGACAGAATCCAGCCACATTCACACCAAAGCTTCAGAGGTACACCAGGAACTCTTTTATATATATATAAGAATTTATTCTGGAATTAGTTCAGGCTTAAACTTTTTATCCTCCAATCTGCTGTCTGCAGAAACCAGGTCGATCTGAAAGTCTGGAGCGTTCGGGCCTGAGTAGAGCGCACTCCCTACGTATTCACGGGATGGGTGGAGTTGTAGAGGAGGGCCTTAAAAGAGTTAGCTCTGCGCCTCAACTGGGTGACCCAGAAAAAGGTGCTCTGCTGAAAAGGAAGCTGTCTGTGTCCGAAGCAGGCCCTGGCTTGGCTTACAGCCACAGCAGCAAATATAAAAAGCAGCTAGGTAAGTCAGATCGCCTGTCTAGTACTTGATGGCATCCACATACTGAAATGCCATGCAGGTTCCTCTGTGACCTTATTAAAGGCAAAGTTTCTATATCAGAGGCAGGCATTATGCTGCTCTCCTCACATCTCTTCTTCTTCACACCTCACCTTCAGTGACCGCTTGCAAAGAGCCCCCTGTGGTGATAGAAGAAACCAAGCCTCATCGAACTCTGTCTAATGGCCTGCTGGACCCCAATGATTTTGAATGCTCTCTCTGCATGAGGTGAGGAAGTGTTTAAATTGAAATCATCTGCTTGAGAATAATAAGTTGGGTTATATTCAATGTTTTAAAAAAAAATTTATTAGGTGTAATATTACTAAGCTTATGTTGAATGACTTTTACAGTGTAAACATCGCTTGTTTCGCACAAAAATAAAAAAAACACCTTTCTTTCTCTGTCAAGATTATTTTATCAACCTGTCACAACTCCCTGTGGTCACACATTCTGCAAAAACTGTCTGGAGCGCTGTCTAGATCACAATCCCCAGTGCCCTCTCTGCAAAGAAAGCTTGAAAGAGGTTCGTTTCAATGTCAAATCTTTTGGGGGAAGAGGTGGGGGTATTTAAAGCATTGTTGGACAGAATTTTGCTTTTGTAAAAAAATTTTTTAAGTTAACCTATTCTCATTTTATCACAGCTAAGCAAGTTATTTTCAGTGATTAATTAGCTTTTTGGAATGTTAAAGTTTTTAAATCTTTCCAGAAACTTAAAACATTTTTGGCTTAGACATTATTTTGATTCTGTGATTACAGTTAAAGTGTTTCAGATGTTAACAGATGTCTATTTTTCTCCCAATTTTCACACTCTCTCCCTTCCATCTGCTTTCTTCACCCAGTATCTTGCCCTTAGAAAATACACAATCACACAAGTGCTGGATAACATTATTAAGCAGCATCTATCCAAGGAACACTCAGAACGACTGAGACTGCACACAGAGGAAACTAAAGAGCTCTCAGAGTACGTTTACACAACTTATGAGCATCCAGGTTTCAGGTTTATATTTACATTATACAAGTCTGTTAAAAATGTCTTAGCTCTGTATATCTAGATAACTGAATGAAATATGATAATCACATATCAATATTATTTAAATGCTATTCTGTCAGAACATCTTGAGTAAATATAAAACAAATCCAAGACAAAACTAATCAGCATGGTCCTGTCCTTTAACTGAAAATAAAAAGCCAAGAGAGGTAGACTGCAGCATATTCAGAGGGACCCCTCAGGTTTTATTAATAAGCCAAAAGTCAGAGTTGAGGGAGTAAGCAATGACAGAATTTTTTTTGTTAGTTTATGAAAGGGAGGCGGAGAAACAGGTTGTCAGATGCCGGTAGAGCAGAGGTCTTAAAGTCAAATCCTAGAGAGCCAGAATTTGTTCAAACCATTGTCGAAAGTCTTTTTCTTCTTCAAACAAGCCAGAGGAGCATAATTAGTGGGATCAGGCGTGCTGCAGGAAAGTATGCAGGGCTGTGGCCCTCCATGAGTTGACTTTGAGACCCCTGCTATGGTAAAGAAAGAAAAGAAAGCATTGTCCATTAGAGTACATAGAAACTTGATAGAAGCCAGTATGAGCTAGGGTTTTAATCAGTTGATAGCTAAGCTTGAATTTAAAACGGAAACTTTGACCCCTGAGGGATTTATGAAATATTCTTCTTTCTCTGTTCTTTTTCTTCCTTAGTTTAACAAAGAATGTGCCCGTCTTTGTTTGTACCATGGCCTATCCTACCGTGCCTTGTCCGCTCCATGTGTTTGAGCCACGGTATCGGCTCATGATCCGCCGCTGCATGGAAACCGGAACGCGTCAGTTTGGCATGTGCATCAGTGACCCCCAGAAAGGGTGAGGGTTTGTGATGCTGATAAAAGTGTCCTCAAAGCATTCGGATCTTTGATTTTAATAGTGGAATATTTTCAAAATCAAGGTTTGTGGACTACGGCTGCATGCTTCAAATCCGCAGTGTGCATTTCCTGCCTGACGGCCGCTCTGTGGTGGATACCATTGGAGGAAAAAGGTTCCACGTCCTCTCGCGTGGAATGAAAGATGGATATTGCATCGCTAACATCGAGTATCTGAATGATACAAAGGTACACACGTCTCTGAGATGTAAATGGTGTGGTTGAAGTCGGATGTGATTTTAAAGAAATATTGATTTGTTTTTTGTAGGTAAACGATGAAGAGGATTTGGAGAAGCTGCAAGTGTTACATGATCAAGTGTATGATCAGGCCCGAAAATGGTTCCAGAATCTGGAGAACCGCTTCCGAAACCAGATCCTGCAGCATTTTGGTCCTATGCCTGAGAGAGAGGCTGACATCCAGGTATTTTCCTCTCTCCCTGTTCCATGAAAGCATTCAGTAAGTGGGTCAAAGTGCAGTGAGGGTTGCATTTACATAAGACTGTTACATCAGAATGGTGTCAGTAAGAGCGGAAGTGAGTTTGGCAGCTCGTAGAGCCTGGTAAACATATTAGGGCGTTGTCTAGAAGAGAGACGACATGCGTTGAGTTATTAGTTAGGGGGGTTATGGTGGTGTAAGCTCCATAAGTGTGTCAGTCCTTCTGTGGTATTTGATTGCAGAGCACAAATGAGATTAGCACAAATGTTAAGGTGGACTCATGTGCTCTTGGTTTGCAGGTTCTTTGCCTCTCATAGAAGAAAATAAAATATTAACGGAAAGTTAAAGCTCAGTTCGAACCTACGTTTGAACTCTTTTATAACTATGAGAGTATTCGTAGCTTAATTAAACACATCTGACTGGGTTGCATAGGCACAATGGAGAGAGCAGGGAATCATTAATGCTGTGTACTGTGGGCTCTAACTAATGTTTTTTCCCATTATTGAATAGTCAGTTATTATTTTAAGGATTTTTCAACTACTGTAATAAATGTAAAACATGACTTTAATAGTTTGGATAGCAAACAAATTATATGTAAAATTACGGGACAATAGACATTTCTGAGCTAGTTTCCTTGTTTATATCATGGTTTAAAGGGTTGTTGTGGGTTGGCGGATAAGGAGATCGACTTGTGATCGGAAGGTAGCAGGTTCAAACCCCAGATCCACCGAGTTAAAGTTGGTGTGAGTGTTGAAAAACTTGCTCTCCATCTACAACAACCACAGCTGCGGAGCCCTTTAGCAAGGCACCAGTTCCCCAACTGCTCCCCGGGCCCCGCAGCCATGGCTGCCCACTGCTCCGGGTGTGTGTTCACGGTGTGTTTGTTCACTGCTGTGTGTGTGTGTACACTGGGATGGGTTAAATGCAGAGCACAAATTTCAGTTATGGGTAACTACATATCTGACCAACTGTTCACTGGAGGCATATAAAAACAGTACACGTTTATTCAAGATGTCAAGAAGTGTGAGTTTGAATGAGAATGTGCCCGTATTTGTTTGTAGCATTGACATCTTTATTATGCCTCTCCACTTCATGTCTGAGAGACAGAAACAAGAACATATCAGTTTGCCGTTTGCATCAATGGCTATGGTATTGCGACTGTCCGCCATTTACTTGATAGCGGAATCTCTTGTCATGCATCTGAAAAATTGCACTAAACCTGCAGGAGCCTCCTCATTTTTCTTCCCATTACGGTCACTGTTCTCAAATCTATTCTTCTGAAATTACTCTTTTTTTTAATAAAAACATTAAACCATATTAATTGTACATGTCAACTTATCAATAACAACATTTGACGCCCTTAGGGGGAGCCAGAGTTCACAAGGGGGGGCGCGGGAGCAGATAAGTGTCCAGGTAGAAAAATATGAGGTTATATTTGCGTCACAATTCAAAAAACGCAAAAAGTCAAATTTTGAAAAAAGTTAATTTGCACACATTTTGTGAAAGAAATGTTCTTCTCGTAAAGTAAAACTTATTTTGACCGAGCAAAAATTTATTTTCTGTGTAGTCTGTGCATGTTCGCAGACAACCTTTTTTGCTCTCGCAACAATACCCTCATACCCACGCTCGCTTGAAACAAACCAGTTAAAGACTGCCAGAATTTCTCCTCTCTGGCTGCCGTTATGATGGGAAGAAATAAGGGATTTAACAGCCGTTAGAAGAAAACTGTGTAATCTTCCACCATATGATCCATTGCCAAGCACTCGCCAGTAAAAAAAACTGTCCTTAGTGACACATTGATTAAGGTCGTAAACTTCAATAAAGCTTGTCCTACCAACCAGAGATTATTTGTGCAAAGATTTGAGAATGAAGCGCACCAAACTCTTCTGCTACACACGGAGGTGCACTGGCTATCGCATTGCAAAGGGCTTTCTACAACTGCGAGATCCAATTTTGAAATTTCTGCAAAGTCAAAACTAGCAGTACACACAGTCGGAGCTTGAAAGTAAAGGCACAGCTATTGGAATGCTTATATTCATGTTTATAATAACATTGGAATGTTTATTATAACATTCAGTGTTACACTTAAAGTGTATGTTCATGCACAGATGACAAAAAGCAAACATTTAAATTTAAAGCCTGTGTATACATTAAAATTTCGTTTAACTTAATTTTAAATATAAATGTAATAAACAGATTAATTTATATTTTCTATACATATTACATAATAATAATAAACACACGTATTTATATGTATATGTGTTTGTGGGGGGCAAATTTATTTTATGTACAAGGTAGGGGAGGTGTATGTTGATTTATAGTTTTTCGCATGTTAGATTTAGCACTTGTTCACATGATTTAAAGGGAGAGAGTGGTGTGGGCGAATCGAGAAAAAACAACAAAAAGCCTCCTTAAATTAAAATCCTTTCTTGCCATGACGACCATGCTACTTGTGTTGCCATTATATAGTATCTTCGGTGTTTTTAACCATTAATGATGTTAACAAAAGTGTTTTTGTTTTAGTAATTAGTAATTTTTTTTTATTAAAATAGATGATATGGATCATTTGCTTTTATATTCCTCGGACATTAAAAGCTCTCTCTGCTTCTGTTTTCTAGGCCACAGTGAATGGGCCTGCATGCTGCTGGTGGCTGTTAGCCGTTCTTCCAGTCGACCCACGCTACCAGCTCTCGGTGCTCTCCATGACCACACTCAAAGAGCGACTGCTAAAGATCCAGCACATCCTCACCTACCTTCAGAACCTGCCTGGTCAATAGAGCTTCCGCACATAGAGAAACGCCACTGAAAGACCAGCGTAGAAGTGATTCACCAGAGCGAGTCGAACAAAGTGTTTTATACCCAGCTATCCTTTTATTGGACTTTTACACATTTATTTTCAATAACCTGTCAGAGGAGGCCTCCATGAAGTGCTTTGGGCGCACAAATGTTGCCAGAGAGCATTCCACAATTTGAAGGCCATCATGGTTTTTGTGTGCTGAATATTTTAGCTGGAAATGATTTTTGGGAATGTTTTGGAGTACCAAGGCAGAAGACAAAACCATTTGAGTATGTTTTAGTTGCGAAAGATGGCCTCCCAGCATGCAGCAGGGCTTCTCTTTTGACCTGTCAATCACGCACAAGAGGTTGTAGTCGTTGTCAGGGAAGTCTCTGAAGATGCACTCTTGTTCACTTGAGTTATTGTTGCAGAAATGAAACTTGCACGGCCCTCTCACTCATTCAGAGGCCGGAACTTTTTAGATTTCTATCTGCAGAGGACAGAATTAAGGCTTAACATATCAGTCGTTTCATGAGGTGATCCTGTTCTACTGCAAGTGTCTCTTTAAGCTACAAGCTGCACTCAGATGCAAGGTCATCGATCGAATGAGTATGAGTTATAAATATGTTTAAGTTATGATTACGTAGCATAAGAAAGGAGAACTTGGAATGTTTAAACATGTGTACACTATTGCTGGCACCATACTGACAAGAGTTTCAGAAAGCACTGCATCCAGACAGTGCTGTATGGTAAGTCACTAGCTCATAACTGTCTGGTGCTTGTGTGCAGATGAACTAACTTTTGCCTTATGATACCTTCTCCTGAAGTATAATGCATTGGCTTGGATTTTTTTTTTTGCATTCCTGTTTCTGGATGACTTGTGATTTAATTTAATCTGTGCGGCTTTTGGCCAAAAACCTTTCAGTGTGTAAATTATATTGAACAATAGCTATGTATTTTGTTTTGAACTTTTTTTATATTTAAGTTGTCAATTTTCAAATAAAACGCACACCATTTCCTTGTACTGGGTCTGTGTATTGTGTTCAAAATGTTTCATAAGTAAAAGATTCAATGTTCAAACGCCACCTCCTTTGTTTTGATCAAGTTGTTATACTATAATTTCGTTTTTTAACTATTGGGTGCTTTCTCTACTGGCAAATCCGCTAGATGGCAGTAAGTCCACATATTTTTGCACGTTTAAAAACTTTAGTAGCAATCCATCATCCTTCCACTGCTCCTGAAATTGCTCGGAATTTCAGACAAATGTTTGCTTATATATACATATCTACACCACTATTTCGGCACAAAAGTATTGCTGATTTAGGTGATCCTCACAAATGTGCTGCTATCGGAGTGACAGCATCATCACGAATTCTGAAATAAATCAGAAATAAAAATCTCTTAAAAAAACTCTTTAGTTGTGAAATGTATTGCCATGCTATTAAATATGGAATAAACTACTAAATATAGAGAAGATTACATGGACATACAAATCTACCCCTGCATAAAAACGACTTAAAATAATACTAATTAACACAAATAACTGTAAATAGTGTATTTTTTATACCCAACCATCCACAACATGAGAGTGGCTAATATAATATAAACCAGGATTGCACACCGGAGGAAACAAGGAGATATCAATAATTAACATCAGGTCATTCTTTAAGATACTTAAATAATTCGTCTTGTAACAACTATTATATCTGAAATGCTTTGCTACTATTAATCTAACTATATTACTATTAATTTTTTAAAAAGTATGAGTTGGGTTTTATGTGGAATTGACTTTGATCAATCAATAAATATCTCAGGCATTCAACTGTAATAATTAAGACATTTAATGGTAAAGAAATAAATACAAGAGCGATAGGTGGCTCGACTGTAGACATACACTCACATACATTCACTTTCTCGTCGAATTATTGATTGGTTCATTCATTCATAAGCGATAGTGGGCAACGACTATGGCGACGAATGTCCCTTCAGGGCACCCGTATAAGTTATTTAACCGCTCTTTCGCTGAAGTTACCTTTAGACAAAAATATCATTTGTTGGGTTGGGAGTGAAAATTTCAACGTTTAGGTAACAAGACATTTATCAACTTTCTTGACTGGGTTATACATGTTGAAAGTCTCAGAAATTCACACGCGTGGTAAGTTTCCGTAGCACATTTTGGTTATTTAACAATTGCGTATTAAACGTTAGCTCAATATATTACTTCAATCCCGCATGACTAACGTTAGTCTGTTAAAATGTCATATTTACCATAAAAAAAATTCAGACACTAAAGCCAGATGCCCCAATGTTGGTCTCAAGTCCGACCACTTGATGGCGCTCTAGGGTTTTTCTAACTGAATACAAGTTTTTAGCTTTTGAATTTCGGGGTTAAATTGGGACGTGTTTTGGCTGTGAAACCTGAAGTGTTTGCTTATTTACAGTATTCCAGTAAATTGTTTACCCTCTTTGGCACATATTCAAGCTTTCTTACCATCAAAGTCCACATTGCCATCTCCATTGAGGTCTATGTCTGTCAGGATTTCTTCCAGTTCTCCTTTCTTCAGTTTCTCCCCAAGCAGGGTCTTCGTGGACTCCTTCAACTCCTCAAAGGTGATCCGTCCATCCCCATCGCAGTCAAACTAGAAAGCCACATAAAATGAAAAGATTTCCACTGGATCTCATATTTAAGGGGTGAGAAAATATTTTTTTAATGTCCAGTTTGTTTAATTGATGTTAGCATAAAGGGATCTTTTAGAACGCATACTTGTTTGAAAGCACAGTGCAGTTCTCTTAGCCCCACCATGTGAGCAGTTTCAGCCAGCATCCTGGGCCCCATAAGTTCACAAAAATCATCAAAGTCCACATGGCCTCCCCCTGTGAAGAAGTCTCTGGCATTTAAACCATTCATAAAAGCATCGATTGAAACAATTTTTAACATCTACTACATTCATGGTCACATTTAATGGCCAACAACTGATTAAAAACTTAACTTCACTACAAATTAACTTCAAGACAAATCTAAAGAAAGTCTGATAATATTAGGGTGACTGTATTACAAGGATAATTATTTTAATGTAAATTGTCATTATTCATTCATTCATTCATCTTCATGTCGGCTTTATTCCCTTTCGGGGTCGCCACAGCGGAATGAACCGCCAACTCACTGGCATATGTTTTACGCAGCGGATGCCCTTCCCTGCCGCAACCCATCGCTGGGAAACATTCACACACACATTCACACTTTAACACTATGGGCAATTGTTCTTGTTCAATTCACTTATTCCGTATGTCTTTGGACTTGTGGGGAAACCGGAGCACCCGGAGAAAACCCACGCGATCACGGGGAGAACATGCAAACTCCACACAGAAATGCCACCAGCCCCAGCCGAGCCTAGAACCAGCGACCTTCTTGCTGTGAGACGACCGTGCTACCCACTGCGCCACCGTGACGCTTATTGTCATTATTGTATAATACTATATATACTTTAAGAAAATTTACCAATTTATCAATTTCAAATTAAATATTTTTTTGTACACTTTAATTCCATGGGAAGAACTTTCCAAAACAGTAATTCCCAGAGGAAAAAAAAATACTCACATTTCATTTTAATTTGCTGAATGATCTCAATCAGCTCCATCTCTGTTGGCATGTACCCCATTGTTCTCATGCAGTCTGCCACATCTTTGTAATGCAAGTACCCATCCTGGTCGTAGTCAAACTCTTTAAAAGCAACATCCAGCTCTGAAATGGGAAAATCATGCATTATATATTTAACCCATAGGTTTCTATGTTCTAAATCAACACAAAAAAAACTTCCGTGTAAGTAAGTCAATTCAGTGCTAGGTCTGTGCTTAGGTGTAACCTTAGATTCTACTTATAGGTTTCTAATGAAGATTATTTTACCTTAAAGTGGATAAAGACAACTATGTTGTGCATCATAACCAAATTAGACAGAAAGGAAAAAAAGGGGAGCTGAGGTGAACAAAAAAGATCGAATCCATTTCTACTGCTTTTTCTAATGGCTAACCCTATCATATCTGTTTTGCATGTTTTGGGGAGACAAAGTGGTGTCCTAATTGTTTTTTTTGTGTGTAATGCAGCCATCAGGATAAGGGAACTAAAGTGAGATGAAACAAACTGGTAAGGTGGCTTTCTCAACAGACAACACATGCATTCACTGTTTACAACAACATGGCCTCCAACGCGAGGGACCCCCAATGGATTTCCCCCTTCATTTACAATTGTTTTAAAATGAGAAAACAATATATTTTATAATGGTTACATCTAGTCTTCACATGTATGGCTGTCATGACCAACTAAAATCATAAACATTTATTTTTTTCAATCAAAGCAGTTTAAAGCAAGTTTGATTGGCTGTGCAATTTGCAGCATCTTCATAGCTGTAATTGGTTGACCCATATATCATGCAGTAGCCAATGATCTTTGTGTGATTCAACAAGCTGTTTCCTTACATTTGCGCATTTTAAATGCTTACTATAACTTAAGATAAAAAAAACATAGCAATCAATGCTATATTTTATTGCTATTTTTAAGTGTCCTTTTAGAGATGAATAAAGAGTAATTAGAGAGAGTTCAAACATTAGGCATATTAACAATTTTCATAATTCAGCTAAATGTTATAAATTCCATCAGAATGCAAATTGTAGTAGGAAAATACGGCAGTTTCACCTCAGAAGTCTGAAAAAACTACTCATCAAAGAGGAACCCCAAAAACATTATTGTCAAGATCTAAGTTGATCTATATTGTCAGGTAATTTGAATCCTAAGCAAGAGATCTGCAGTATGTGAGATGGAGAGTTACTAAACCCTCCCTCGAAGGGCTTATCAGAGATATCAACCCGGATCTCTGGCTGCTTGCACCTTATTAAACATTCCAGAGACACTCCTCCTGAAAAGGAGGTGTGGTTTAACTGGAAATCAGAATCAGACAGAACAATGCCAAGAGGAGATGTAATGGATATCACTGTTTTTTTGTGGATGTTTGATGAGATCACTATAATAATCATACTGGAACATGTCAATAGGTAATTATATTATACACTGTCAAGATGAAATTTTACACTTCAATCACCAGCTTTAGGTGTCCAGTGAATTAATTGCAGCTTCGCTTATATCCTATAATGCGTCCTACTTGTTTTACCCCTCATATGCATATGCACTAGTTTTGCCCCTCATATGAGAGATTTGCCTCTCATAAAGCAGTTTTTTCCAACTTGCAAAACTTCAGCCGTGCATCTAACAGTAAATGTGTTTGAGGGATTATCCTGAACTTGACAATGTCATTTAGGCTAACTCTGGAAGAAGTGATGCTATGAAATATTAAAAAGCAAATATTTCCTTTCCATTACTCACAGAGAGTTGAGGGTGAGTCTCTCGTGACGTTATAGGCCGTTGAATGAATGTCAGTTTGTTATATTGCTTTAAATTGCTTCTTTGTTCTGTTTCACTGACCATCCTAGCACTCTGCTCCATTGAGAAAATGACTTTCGGGTATTTCACTATAGAAGAAAACCTCAAGGTCCTTTTACTTTTTAACAGCCCAAGTGTATGCCAAGAACATGCCAAGATAACAAAAACAGAGCAGATGCTTCAAAGTCATATCCCATTTTATTATATGAAGATGCCAAAAAGCCTGGACTTTTATCATGCATGCTAATGTTTCAGTGGGGTTTTTTGTTTAGGTGTAGGAGGATTTTTTTTGTGAAAACATGATAGTAGCTACATGAATGTAGATAGACACATTGATTTCAAGTTTTCGTTTATGCTCTGTTTACATTTATTTTTAAAAAGGAAAATGTACGCCACATAATACACTTTACAATTCAATAGCTCATTTGATTGTCAGCCTAAGCAGGTGAAGGAGACTGACTCACTGCCGTGGTATTATTAGTAATGCAGCTCACTTTGTCATGAGCCGTGCACCATTCTC
This sequence comes from Danionella dracula, assembly GCA_900490495.1. Taxonomy (NCBI): domain Eukaryota; kingdom Metazoa; phylum Chordata; class Actinopteri; order Cypriniformes; family Danionidae; genus Danionella; species Danionella dracula. The sequence continues at coordinate 1,668,905 of UELW01000089.1, forward strand.
CATTCATGACTGGACCGATCCATTTTTAATCAAATGTGCTCGTGTCAGAAGTTATTGGATTTTGTCAGTTATTTATTCTGAGTATGTGTAGCATTTGTGTTGTGAGTCTAGGAGGTGCCCACTGACTTAGAAATGAAATATACATACCGTCTAGTTCCTCTGGCAGTAAATCTCTGTCCTAGTGGAAGTAAATGAGAGAGAAAAATGACAATGAGAAAAATGTGACACAAAAAGGCTGCTATATATGGGGTTATTACAGCATGAGAGCTGAATGTCCTTAGAGACGCTGCCCACTTTTAATCACTAATAACTGAGGTTTATGTTAGCATGCTTATCAAAGCTGCTCAGTGCCACAATGACGCATCGAGTGGAGAGGGGGGAGTGTGTAATTGGATTACAGTAGAACGTGCTCTACCATGTCTCACGTCAATGCTTATACAAACAAAGCACAGCAGGAAAAAACTATTTGTTTGGAAAACATTAACTACATATATAGCTAATGAGCAGGAGACAGGATTTCAAGTCATTTATCAATAGTATTTTCTAATTAATTAAAGTGTATTGTAAGCACAGGCATATGTTTTTTTTCATTAGTGTTTTTCCATTAATTTGTTGAATTTGACCAATATGTGGTATTTAAGGGGTATTTATATTTGTATTTAAGGTTCCACAGTGTGGCAAGCCATTTATTTTATAAGTAAATAAAAAAATATTTAACTAACTTTCTTACTAGAACAAGTCAAATTGCAGAAATCTCTAACTGTCCTTTTGACTGATTAAAATGCAGTTATCACTCAGCTGAATACAATTATTCCTGTTTAAATATTTTTATTATTAGTCAGGACATGGGTTTAAATGACAAACAACTCGCCATACTGACAGTATCTTTTACTCTTTACTCTTTTACTCTACTGGTCTGGAAGTGGATATGTGTAGAACCAAACGGCATCTTCTTTCATTCCACTAAAAGGACTTTTTCAACCCATTTAACACATTCCGGGCAGTAATACGTAACATTTAAATACTCTCGTCTCAACACTCAATTTTAATAAAATCCCTGCATCTGACTGCTTCCTTTCTGACCATCATGGGCATGAAAAAAATCTAGCGTTTATTGTGCCAGTTATTGACAGGAAGACCTGCTGGTCATGTACACAATGGTCTGTGTTAAGATAAATGTATCGACCATTGTTGCCTAAAAGAAAGCAGAGATAGACAGAAAAGTACCAGAGAGAGAGAGAGTTAAAGGTAGAGAGAGAGAGAGAGAAAGGTAGAGAGACAGTGAAAGGTAGCGAGAGAGAGAGAGGCATGGAGAGGGTAAGGGTGGGGTGTAGGACTGGGTAAGAACTGCAAGCTTGGGAATTTACCTCAGGTATACCAAGTCTGTAATTTTGTCCAATGTATGTATTCAACTGTTCACTCGTGAATGTTCAAGCTAAAAGCAGTTGCTCTATAGAACAAAGGGTCTCTCATTTTTATGCAGCTCTATCATAACAAATTAGTAGAGCTCTTTTTAATCACTGTTTTTGATTATACCTGTTGTTTAAACTATGTGTGGTGAAGGAATTACGCCAATAAAAGGTATTAAAGAAATCTGCAACTTCACAATTTGATTGAAATCGGGTGTTCTATTATTAAAAATAATAGCTTACCCATGGACTCTCAGTGGAAGTGGTTATACAACTTGGTGAATTGCTTCAGGCTATTTACTCTTGGATATATGCTAATAGGGTCTCCTGTCTATCTGCTTTATTTTAGTCATCCCCTTCAGTACTGTCAAGCAGAAGCCATGGTACTTTCGGCTGTGCATACATTGGAATATATTCTCCATTTTGTGTCAGAGCACCTTCGTTTTGTTTGTCTTTTAGACTCTACCAATTATCTCTCTCTTACTGCTCTACGGTCTCTGTTTTGTGTCTTTCTTTTCCTTGGTGGCTTCCTCTGATCTCCAGATGCACTCTTGAAATCATTGTCAGGCGTCCCTGTGTTTAAATTAGGATAATTCAATAGTGAGTGAGTAACAGCATCAGGCTGGCGATGATGGATTCTAGCTTTGCTCTGAGGTTCAAGTTGTACCAAATTATTTTGCACTTACTCAAGTTGTTGAACTGCTTGAGAAGTATAATTGTCTGGGGAGTACACTTATTTGTTGTTGTTGTAGTGTTGCAAGGTACGTTTTAAAGTACAGATTTGAGACATTTTATGTCTACAAGAAGCTAAACAAATGAGCATGGCATGGCTGAAATAGGAGGCTATATTTGTAAAGAATTTCTGGTATAGTTTTTCTTTATTAGTCAGTATATTTTTTTGTCTGGCATGGGTTGTACCACAGTGATGTACCTGATGGTAAACTTTGTTGTAAGTGGCAACCTTTAAAATGATTTAAAATAAAACGAATGAGAGAAAACAGAGGGAGAAAACAATTCTTTGCTAGATCACCTGTCCAAAAAGAGTGTTGAGATATTGAGTATACGCCGCTGCTATAGCTGAATTCTGGTTGAAGGTTCTACTACCACGCCGTCCTTGGCTGCTGGTGGAGTCTCTGTGGTCTGATGTTTTTGAGGAGCTACGAAGAGCAGAGCGGGGATGAGCAGGAGGAGTTTCCGAGGTTGAAGGAACAGGGGAGCTGCTAAAGAAGATTCAATATCAGATCTCACCCAACATGGCATTATTCAATGAAAGTATTGATCCAGGAACATCTCCTACCTTTCTTTTGAAGATTTCTTATTCTTCTGAGACATGCTTGTTGAGGAGTAGAGAATTGACATATTTTGAGCTTTCACTCAGAAAATAGGGCTGAACAGTTAATCACATTTGCAATGAAATCACAATATGAATAAACACAATTTTCAAATCTCAATAAGTGCGATTACAGGCATGTGTTTAACAGGCAGCATATTCAGCTGATGTCTTTATGAAAGCATTAATCAATTATTTAAAATGCAACATTTACATGTCTGCACGACAACTTTGAATTATATGGGAAAGTAATTTTTTTTTTTAGATTTCTTTATGCTTCTCTTTGTTTGATTTGTTACTGGCTTTTTTTTAAACAACCAGTTTAATATGTGTACAAGGCTATAAGCTTCACAAATCAAACATTGTTGGACTAGTGGATAAACGTTCAACTATTATTTTTATCTATTTTGTATCAGAGGATTTCATTGTGTTTATGTTTAATTAGTTCATTTAATTATTGTTGTTTTAAGGTTTAAATTACTTTTTGGAAAATATTTGTTGGAAAAATATAGAACATGAAAAAAAATTACCACTTATAAATTGTTATTGCGATATTAGTAAAAAAAAATTGAATTATTATAAACAAATATTAGTTAAAAAGTCAAAATTTAGATATTTTCCAAAATCATTCAGCCATAAAATAAAATAGTTTCCACAAGTTTTACTCTGAAGTTCAGTGACTGAGGACAAGCTAACCGAGAGTACCTGTTGAATAACTTTTAAGGACTATAACAGTCAGACACATTTCACCATTTCAAATGCCTGCTTTTTCTAGTTGTAAAAAGACTTCTCATTGAGGAGAAGGACACGCTGCATAATAAAATACATTCTAGTGGGTGTTGTGGCACATTCAAGAGAACAGAGCGTTCCTCCAATCGTTGAATTAGATTACATAGGAGGCTGACAGGAGAACCAGACAGCTTATAAATTACAATCAACAGTTTAATGTGACCAAGGAAAGCCGTGAACCTCTGTCTGTCCTCTGCCCATCAAACAAGTCATTAGAACCAGAATTGTCAGTGGCTCTGTACAAACAGCAAGCATGAATTCACAATGAGCAAATCATTCACACGTAAACATTCATTACTTAATTCCCTGGCCTTTTGATTGTTTGTGAATCAGTTAATGATTTGGAGGATAAAAGGTCAAAAAGAAAAGAAAATACTGGAATACACATGTATCTGATCTGTAAGGAAGCTCATTGCATTCACCAAAGCCGGCGTATCTCAGGTATGAGGTACTAAGTCGTAATTAGGGGCATCACGGTGGCACAGTGGGTAGCACGGTCGTCTCACAGCAAGAAGGTCCCTGGTTCGAGCCTCGGCTGGGTCGGTTGGCATTTCTGTGTGGAGTTCTCATGTTCTCCTCGTGATCGTGTGAGTTTTCTTCCGGGTGCTCCGGTTTTCCCCACAAGTCCAAAGACATGCGGTATCAGTCAATTGGGTAAAAACGATTGTCCATAGTGTTTGAGTGTGAATGTGTGTGTGTTGAGGCTGAAAGGGCATCTACCGCATAAAACATATTCCAGAAGAGTTAGTGGTTCATTCCACTGTGGCGACCCCAAAAGGGAAGAGAGCCGACAAGATAATGGATGGATAAGTAATAATTATGAGATACTAAGTCATAATTGTGACTTATCCATCCATCCATCTTAGTATCTCATAATTATGAGATTCACTGGCTAAAAAAAATCTTTCGTGAATGCCATTAGCTTCCGTAAATATGTGAGTTGACGGAATAATTTTTTTTTTCGCTGTATATGTTGTCGAAAATTAGGGTAAAACAGTTAATGTTTTTTTTTTATACAAAAAGTAGACAGTTTCAATTTAAAATAATTACACATTACAAAATGTGGGAAAAGTCAATATATTGTCAAAATAAGAAATTTCACATTTTAACTTTACAGTTTATGAAATTTATTATTTATTCTTGTAAAATGATATAAAGTATTATCTTATATCTCAATATTGTCTCATAAATATTATCTCAAGGATGCAGCACACGAGGTTACTACTCAGATCCAATTGAAATGGCTCGCGTCTGGATTCCTCGTGTTTTGGTAATGAGATAAATCTATTTCACTAGGCAGGTGTTCGTGGAGGAGAAATCTATTTGTCTACAAGAGTGACCAATAGCTATAACTCAGCACATTGATTCACACAAATTCAACTCCTTATTTCTCTTGGACTGATTTAACAGAGGAGTGAGGTGGCTTTGTAAGACAACTTTCTTGCTTTTAATGACAATGACTACATACGTTCGTGTAGAAAAGAGAAGTGCATGCTTTGGTTTGTTGAAATTCCTACACTTTGTAAGACACCTTTGAGACCTGGCAGTCTTGAGAAATCTTCATCTTACAAAAAGAGATTAGATCAAATGTGAACATTTGGAGATAGAAATCTTTCACACCCACAATGACTCAATCTTATAGCAGCAAGGGCATCAGATACAGGCTTCCAAATGGTTGTTTAGCTGGCAAAATGCTGAAAAGACCACTATCTGTATTTTTTTTGTTTTAGGTGTTTGTGCTTTGAAGCCTATTTTAGACTTTGTATATTATTTTTACTATTCTAAATTCACACTTTCTCAAATGCTACTTTCAGACTGCAGCCAACTCTGTGTTTTGTTTTGTAACCTGAAACAAATATTTTCAGAACAGTCTAAACAGCTCAATTATGCTTTTTAAAATCTAAACTAGGTCACTTTCATATGTGGTGTTACATATGTGATTTTTGCAGTGTGACAGTTTGAGCAGCCAGGTCGCATTTATCGGAATTTTACTTTATTGTATAGTGTCGGATGTCACATTTCTGAGCGTTAATGGGAAGTTTAACAACAATAATAGCCGAGGACGGAACTGAAAGCAGTCAGCAGAAGGAAATTGAAGTAATTGAGCTAATAAATAGTTGTTCTTTGTCTTCTTTGGGATATGATTTGGTTGAAATGATGGCGGCTTGGATCGGAAATAAATTTTAAAAAGCCATACAATTGCCTCGAATCACATTCTCGTCCATGTTTACTTCAGATTTGATCAAAGCCCTTCTCATACGCGCCTCACATCGAACTTGATTGTGTTTATACGCAGGACAGATACAAGTTGTATGTAGTGTGAGAACAATCACTCAACACACATTATTGTATTGATGGACCACATGGCATGGCTTTTTAATCGTGTCATATATCACATGATCACGAAGGTTGTTGGTGACGAGAAAGCATTTTACTTGATGTTGTCTATGATTTTTAAGTAGAAATTTAAGCAGATGCTGATCTTGTTTTTCAAATGTCACATTTTTTGCATACTCCATGCACACAACTGCTTGAGAGTCATCTCACTGTGCAAGCAGATTTGCACGTACATAGTGTACCAAAATCAATTATTCACCATTTTCTTTTGGCAAAATCTCCATCCAACTCAAATCAAATATGCTCATTGGCAAAAATTCTATTTATTTGCTATGAACAGAGGAGTGTGTGTGCATGCGTGCATGAGTGTGTGTGTTTGTGAGAGCTGTTTTAACAGTTCAGAAGAAACCTTACCTTCATTGTTATGTGGCTTGTTTTGTGATCTCCACATGAGATCCATCACAAGGCATTGGAAGCTAGATCAATCATACACTATAAGAACTCTCCTCGGTTACATGTGAAAACAAGCCACAGAATAATACCCATGGAAGGCTCCGGCTGGCACAATTGATCCCCAATACCGATTTAGTGTCATGGTGCAGAAATAATGCCAGACCCCTCCTCTGCTATTACAGGCATGGAGCGACAGGATTTATTACACTCTGTCTAGCAGCAGAGCAGTCTACCATCAGATGATGTTTTGGCTAGCTGTTGTTAACATCTGACTGACTGTGTTCGGTGGCTCGCTGCTTCTCTGTTGCTGTCAATCATGTGCTCAAGATTTGTATAATTATTCGCTGCGTCTCCTTCAATAATTGCAGTCTAATCTTTCTGGCAGTTGCTGTACTAATATAGCCAAGCTTTTGAAGAGGATTGCAGCTATGCCTCTCACCGTCCCTGATGCATCACTGTGGAAACGCTCTGTTGTTTTATTACGTTTCAAGTTAATTAGGCTCTTCTTCAACCCTGAAGTTGAAAGAGCTTACGCTAACTTTACCGTCTCACCGATTTTTTTTTTAGCTTACCTTCAGAATGAGAGCAAACCGTGCAATCCAGAGCTACTTCAGTCAATCTTTTTAAATCAATTCCTCCTGCGCTGCGAGAACGTGTGGATCCTGTGGATCTACTAGTGGAGTGACCCTCCACTCTGGTTTGATAATCTGAGAAGGTGATAATCTCTTTGGAGATGTGCGGATTAGCTTGTGAGATGAGCATGTTGATGGGTGTGTTTGGATTATGCTCTGAAAGTGTTCAATGTGACTGTCTGGTGCAATCCTGTGTTTACCTTTGTGATTAACTTTTAACAGGATAGAAATTCTTGGTTACGGGTACCCCTTTGTTATGATGATACAATATTAAAATAGGTTTGAGTGCTTTTTTTCTCATATTTTATATACAATCTGAATTGATTATTGCATTTTTTGTAATATGAGGAATTTAATGGATAACTAAATTGTTTTTATTTGTAAGAGACAGGTTTTGCTTAACACAAAGTGCAAATTCAAGAAAAGTCCTTGACACTAAACATTCCTTTGAGGACCAAATATAGTGTCAATTTTACAGCCTTAATTATTTTCTGATGCAGTATTAAAACAAAAATGTCTGAACAAACAGACAGCTAGAATCAAATCAATCTATAATCTAAAAGATCCAAAAGAGATGGCTCTTAATATCTTGTCTACACTAGCCACCTAGAAAATGTGCCATTTCTCAAAACTCCATTCTTGGGTTGTTGGAGGAGATAGGATGAAGCCAATTAGGGGATAGTAAGGGTGCCATGATGGACAGAAACTATCGGGGAAATGTGCCCTGGAAGCCAGGTTACATCCCATTTTTTTCTAAGGACATTCTGGGGGTTTTAATGACCACTAAATGTCAGGACCTTGGTTTGATGTTCCATTATTTTATGACGGTGTTTCTTACTGGACGTGGTCCTCCTCTCTATCTTTGTGATGCTAACCCCGCTAAGAAGCCATGTTGGACTTTATAGGAACATTTCCTTAGCTTTCATCTGGCTCATTCAAAGACTTTAAAAACAATTGGCAAAAGACTTTCCACAATCGCTTCTCTTATGAAAGGATTAAAACAATGACATGGCTGGAAACAAAATAAAACACATGCGTAGACACAATAACCTCTATACTCTAGCAATCCACCTACTTCATTCCATACAGTAATGAAAGCCATTCCTTGTATCATCACATTTAGTTTTGTGACGAAAACTGGATTTGAACTGAATTGGCAACTGTATAGAACTGTGCGAAAAAGATTTGTTGATTATTTGATTAAAGAGAAGCCAGTTTATAACATTTGGTTTGATCCCCATTCAGTTAGATATGAAAGGGACCTATATTGCCCTTAGATTGGGATTGAATCACCTACAACTTCAATGAAATGTCATGTATAGCATGTATACAGGTTTGCTCTCATTTTGATATTGTTTATGTGGATAAACTTCAGAAACTATCAAAAAAAATCTGAAATCCATATGTCTGTATGTATAAAATAATTCTTCTTACTTCAAAAAAATCTCTATAACAAAATATTTAAATAACGTCATTAATCTTTAAACATGAAATGTACTCTCAAATTCAGTCACACTTGCAGTTACTGCATCTGATGTCATGGGACAAAAATACTGTTACTGAACTCCTTCAGGATGAAACTCCGAACTGAGGTGATTTAACCCTGACATCCTGATTAAATTTGCCCACTTCTTACACTCCCTGTATTCTAATTACTTTCAATGGTTACACGTGTCTTCTGTTCATCAGTAAACAGGTATGTACACATTTGCATAAAAGTGAGCGAAAGAAATACCAGCAGGTAGTGTGTTGCCAAGCAATGCCAAGGTTGTTTGATGAACAAGCAACGAAACAGCTTAGTAATGCTTTGGAAAAGTTACTTTAGAAAATACATCTGCACGTCATACAAGAACCAGATTGTCCCTTGTGATCTTGCTCACTAGCCAAGCACAATGCACTATAATTGCAAATATACGTATTCTAATCTGACAGCTATTGGGGCGTGTCATGACTGAAGATCAATGCACGCTAAATGAACAGTTCTTTTACTGACAAACAGCTGTTGAAGAGATCAATACCATTTTGTTGCCAGGACTTTAATATTTGTGTTTCAGAAACATCGATTTTGAGTAAAAAGATGACCTGTTAGCCTGGATCTCTCTATTTCATTCTGGTACAAAGATACAGAACCAGTCAAGGTATTCTGCATGGGAAACTGATAGCAAGATATTCAAATGAATTCAAGATGACACTGACGACTGATTGTAACATTTTGAAATGTAATTACAACTTCAAATTGTGACATAAATAAGCCCAGTCTGGTTCATATAATAAGATACTAATGAACTGCTGTCATGAAGACAAAGATCTGGATCATATACCCGCTTTATCATAGACTGGACTTCAGTAATTAACCCACAGAGCTTAACCAGAAGGCAGAATGTCATCTTGTTAGCAGAGTGTGTCTCTGAGATAATCATTAGTCTTTTTAATTAATGTAAAAATGGTAATGTTAAACTCAAACTTTACAATAAAGTTTCATAATGAAAGTTGCATAATTAAATCTCATGCTCAAAGCAAAATACACAGTTGGGAAAACAGATTCTTTGGCGTCTCTACTGCTCCAAGGCAAGGAAATGTTAGAAGAATTGGAACAATTAGAGTAATGTACTGTAGATCTCTGTTTAGTATGCATAATTATTATAATCATGCAAGATGGGGTTTTAATGTGTTCATGACTTATCTAGGAGTCTACGGTTCACGTAGTTAAGAGTGACAAAATGTCATCATACTTCAGTTCTCTGTGCAGAACAGGATTTATTCCAGGAAGCAACTGATTGAAGGGCTTAGCAGCTCGACTTTCTCAAGCATTTATGGTGTCAAAACACTGTCCATCATCTGTCATCTTTTGAGGTTTAAGAGAAAGAAAATGTAACTGATGATTTCTTGGCCTTTCTTTGTTGCATTTTTCAACAAAGCTTTTTTCTCTCCAAATCTCTCTGTTGATTGCTGCTTGACAATGTATAGGCTGAGAAGCCCGGAAACTAAAGTCTATGTCTCTTACAATCGAAATATGCTTACTGAGCTTCAAAAATCCCTGATTTCTGCACTTTGAAAAATCAAGAAAAATGCAATTATGCTACATTTTATTATGCGCTCCCAAAAGACCAAGGCAATTTAAAGCTGAGCCACAAAACCATAGTCAGCGTATAAACTTCTGCTGCCACTGCTGTCATATAAATGCTGGAAGTGTGCAAGTTTATGCTTGAGAGAAATTCGTGCAATTAGGCTCAGATGCCAGTTAATTCAAACATCCACTGAATCATGGAAATGTAGAAATTTCACCATTGGGTGTACATTTTCAAATGAGTCGAGGGTAATGCATGGTGTGTTTTAGATTAGGATTTAGGGGTGATGGTGTGGAATGAGGTGACTGATGATGATGCAGCATGAGCGCATTATAGCAGCGTTCCGCTTCATTAAATATGGGTTTTAAAAATCGCTAGATGCTTCCAAAACGAAGACGTCTCATGCTGAGAAATCCAACGAGTGTTGAATTCATGTTGAGACTTCCTTGAGTAATTCAAGCATGAAAGCACAAGAGTATTTCCAAAAACATCTGGAGATTTCAAATTTTAGTCAAATGTTTTAAAAATGTTCATTCAAATAACTTCCAACTAAAGAGTCAACTACCCAGATGTTAGTCATTCACTGCAACTTATGCAAAAAATTGCTTCAATTCCCTGAAAAATAATCAATTACTTTCCAAACTATTTTAAAAGAAGAAAGTTAAATGAGGAAAACCCAGATACTGACGAATTGTGTAAAAACAAAAGATTTTTATACAGTTTTAATACCTTCATTTTAGATGGTGACCGTATGTTGTTTTCTGAAATTATGTTTTGAATTATTTGAAATATACATGAAATCTTTACACTGACATGTCACCCAAATTTTCATACCTCTAATATAACAGTGTCCAAAAACCAGTGCATGAGCCTAAAGTAGACTTAAATGGTGTATAGCAGAAAGATGTAACCACAAAACTATACACCAATAGACAATGATCCACAAACACTTTTCTACTCTTTTGGAGACTGGAGAACTTCTTAACGAGAAAAAAATATTATAAATTAATTCTTAATAATATTAAACAGTAGTGTCAGTATTTGACACAAAATTCTCTAAAATTGTGTTAAATGCTTCTCTTTTGTTTAATTCACACACCAATACTTTTTAAAATAAGCAACCACTGATCTAGTGCACGACAACAATAATAAACACACATATAAAAGCAAATAGAACAAACCCTTATATGTAACATAAGGCCAATGTTTATTGATCAGTTTAATTTAAATATTGTACTGAGTATGTGTTAGGCAGTACAAACGCGGACCCAAGCGCAGTGAGTGCAAACTTCTTTTATTTGACTGACTACAGCAGTTGCAGGGGAGCAGAACACTCTTGCTCACAAAACCAAAGATTCACCAATAACATGAACAGAAAAGAGCCAGAATAAATAAGTTAACTAATGACAAAATTAGGCACACGTGAACACAACAAGGAGCAGGTGCAACAGGACCCTCTAGTCATGCGTTCCTGAGCTACACAAAGCGAACGAGTAACTGGGCGGCACGGCGAATGAAGGCTCGAATCGACGGAACCGCTACATCTCCCTCTTGGGCCTCAAAGAGTGGGGGCTGGTACCCCAGGCATGCCTTGAAAGGAGAGACCGCGGTCGCAGCGGAGGGGAGAGAATTGTGGGCATATTCAGCCCAGGGGAGTTGGTCGACCCACGACACGGGGCGACTCCTGACAAGGCATCGCAGCATACGACCCAAGTCCTGGTTGGAGCTCTCTGCCTGACCGTTTCTCTCGGGGTGGTACCCAGAGGAAAGGCTGGCTGAGGCCCCAACCAGTCGACAAAACTCCCTCCAAACCTGGGAAGTAAACTGGGAGCCTCGGTCAGACACAATGTCCCGGGGGAGACCATGAAGGCGGAAAACGTGACTAAAAACAACCCGCGCAGTCTCTAAGGCAGACGCCAGACCTGGCAAAGGAATGAAATGTACAGATTTAGAAAAGTGGTCCACCACGGTGAGGATGGTGTTGTAACCCTTAGCAGCCGGAAGACCAGTGATGAAGTCGAGGGCGATGTGTGACCACGGACGGGTGGGAATTGAGAGAGGGCGTAGTAACCCCGCCGGAGGCCTAGTACTTGACTTGGACTGTGCACAGACAACACAAGTGCGGACAAACCGGTGCACTTCACCGACGAGAGAGGGCCACCAGAAACGCTGACGGATCATCTCCATGGTTCTCCTGACACCTGGGTGACAAGCAAGCCTGGAGGAATGACCCCAACGGAGCACCGAGTCACGGAGGTGCTTGCGGACAAAAAGACGATTCGGGGGGCATCCTGAAGTAACGGAGCTGACCCTTCCCCTGAGGGCCTCTTGAACCGAGCGTTCGATCCCCCAGGAGAGGGCGCCAATCACCCTCCCCTCTGGGATCACGGGCGAATTGGATTCAGCGCTGGGTGTGGCGCTAAACTGACGGGACAAAGAGTCAGGCTTAGTGTTGCGAGAACCGGGACGATATGTGATGCTGAAATTAAAATGTGTAAAAAATAAAGACCAACGAGCTTGCCTCTCATTTAAAGTCTTAGCCGAGCGGAGAAACTCTAAATTACGGTGGTCCGTCCACACAATGAAGGGAAGGGAATGAGGAACCAATCAATCTGAGGGTTATGCTATCTTCCCTGGAACCAATCAATCTGTGGGTTATGCTTTAGCAGCCACAGGTGCCCAAGCACCAAAGGTGTGTCGGATGACTGAAAAATAAAAAAACTAATTTTCTCTTGGTGGTTTCCGGACACTAGCAGATCTACCGGCTCAGTGGAGTGAGTAATATTAGCGATAACACGCCCCTCTAAAGACAGTATAGAGCAGGGCTTTTCTAATCGACTCATCAATAAAACTGCCTTCAGCTCCAGAGTCCAACAAGGCCTTTACACTTAAAGCAGATAGACCAAGAGAAATGGTGACAGGTAACAAAGTCCGAGAATGGGTGGGAGGAGAGACTGACAAGGTGCTCACCCGGAGACTCCTCCCCCTAGTGGATCTGTCTCGTAGCGGACACTGAAGGAGGCGGTGACCAGCATCGGCGCAGTAAATGCAGAGTTGGAGATCTACCCTCCGCTGTCTCTCGGCCGGCGATATGCAAAATCCCCCCAGCTGCATCGGTTCAGCCCGAGAGGCTTCCTGGAGAGAGGAGGGCTGGGCCGATTCGCCGGAAATGGCCGACGAGCGGCGCAGATCTCCGGGAGTGTACCTGCGTGCGTGGAGGCGGGAGTCCACTCGTAGCGCCAGCTCAGCCAGAACATTGAAGGAGCGTGGAAGATCCTGGATGAGCAGCTCCTCTTTGATCTCAGCGCGAAGCCCCTCCAGAAAGCGAGCGATGAGTGCTGGATCGTTCCACCCGCTCGAAGCTGCCAGGGTCCGGAACTCAATGGCGTAGTCCGTCACCGAGCGATCGCCTTGCTGCAGCGAAGCCAGGGACCGGGAGGCTTCAAACTCTAAGACCGTGTGGTCGAAGACTCGGATCATCTCCTCCTTGAATGCCTCCAATGACTGACAGCAATCAGCCTTGGCTTGCCACAGAGCCGTTCCCCAGCTCCGAGCCGGGCCGGGAAGGAGGGATAAAACAAACGCCACCCTGGATTCCTGTGAACGGTAGGTGCTTGGTTGGAGGGAGAAGAGAATCTCTCACTGAGTGATGAAGGCTCTACAGTGCTCAGGTTCCCCAGAGTATACGGGCGGGTTGTTAACTCGAGGCTCAGGAAAGCTGCTGGAGCCGGCGTGGGCGCCCCGAAGGTTGTGGAGAGCGGAGCTAAGGTCGTTAACCGTGGCCACAAGCGAGTCGATCACCTCCCGGGACTCCGAGATCTCGGACTCATGACGGCCAAGCATGCTGCCCCGACTTACTAAGGCCTCCTGGATAGTCGCGGCTACTGCTGGGTCCATGGGGATTGGTGAATCCTGTTAGGCAGTACAAATGCGGACCTAAGCGCAGTGAGGTCAAACTTCTTTTATTTGACTCACTACAGTAGTTGCAGGGGAGCAGAACACTCTTGCTCACAAAACCAAAGATTCACCAATAACATGAACAGAAAAGAGCCAGAATAAATAAGTTAACTAATGACAAAATTAGGCACACGTGAACACAACAAGGAGCAGGTGCAACAGTATGTATCTGTGTGTTTATAAGAAAGAGTATCGAGATATCAAGGGCAAAACATTGTCCTGAACATTGCATGAACAAGACAGCAAAAAACTATATAGCTGGTGACCTGGTTAACTACTACTTTATTTATTGAATAATTTAATTATGTAAAAACAAAGCTAATTTGGATTCATATGAGAAATACATTGTGACATCTTTTCTGTGATTTATCTGTATAACTTACAGTATTTCTCAACAAGGTGAATTTGTGAAAAATTTATTGAATTTCCAGAAATTATTAGAATTTGAGCTTCAGTATCAGAAACTTTTCAAGAGAGCCACGCCAAAACACAATATATGAACTAATTCACCAGCAATACCTCTACCCCATTAGGTCATTACTTTTTTGTGTGCGTTTGCACTCCAATAATTATGTTTTCTGCTTCGTTTCATGCCTGGTGAACAATCACATCACAAATCACGCGTTAATTATTAGGCAGCTGGCTCTAAGTTGGTGGGACAAGAGCAACCAAGAATTCACAAAGAAGAGAAGCGTTATTGTTATGCTCACACAAAGGGAGAAGACGAGGGAGATGCAGGTAAGTGAAGTTTATTTACAGGTGGTGATAAAACACAGTTTAATAGTATTCCGCAGACAGGCGACTCCGTAAGCACGGATCAGTTCAGACACAAGAGTTCAGTAAACAGGTCAATCACTTCCCTTATGATGCTCTCTCTCTTTCCTCCAGGAATGGACAGGCAGGCTCAGAAAGACTATACAGGTTTAGGAGTGGTGAGTCTCTAGTAACCTTGATCCGGGACAAGGACAGAGTGAACTGGGTGAGTATTTATAGTGGTGGTGTGATTGAAGGACACAGGTGCGGGTGATTAGTACTCAGGTGATGGTTCTCGGGATTGGATAGGTGCAGATGGATCATGAGGGGTGTCGGTGCAGGTGCTGGGTGTGACAGTTATATTACTGGATGATTTAACAAGAAACTATTTTACAGCCATTGAAATGATTAAAGGAAGTCAACAAGCTATTCATGCAAGAAAATAAACTTTTTCCGTAATAAGAATTGAGATTATTTGTTTTACTGGAGCAGATTTTGGGGGTCATGACCCCTGTGGAAATTACACCCCTGCGAGATATAGAGAAGAGGGATTTTGACAAAGAAAATGATCTTCACAAGCCACTACTGGAAGGAGATTGAGGATGCCAAACATACAGGGAGTTTAACTTGGATTTTTTAGTTAGTTGGAAAAGTTTTTGGCTGTTTACTGATTGTAGACCACAATGGAAAATCATGCTGGCCTTATCTGTATTCGCCTGAATTTAACTTCAAACTCATTTCTCATTTTAATAAAAGTAGCATGCTAACTAAAGTGGCATGATTAATAGAACCACATCTTAAAAAACAAGTTACACATGCTCATTTCAATCATGTTGCAAAAATAGATGATCCATGACCACAAATTTATCATTTGTTACAATGATAAATGTCTCTGTTGGTGTTATCATTCTCTATATCTCTTCTGGTCCTGTTGTTTTCCTCTTAATATCTGCATTATTATCTTCTCTTTGTACTGCAGTCACCTTCAGATGTGGTCTTTTATCCTGCCCCAGGGCTAATATCTGGCACAGTCCATTTCTCTCTTGTAGTGCTGAATAGGGTCGACCTGCATGGCATGTATCTACATATGTGCTGCTTTTCTCCAGTGTATAAAAGAAATGAGCAGAGCAAGCTATCAGTCACTGCCATGTCAAATTCTCTGGAAAACTCGCCTATTATCAGTCAAAATAGCAGTGTGAAAAAGGAGGTGTCCATTAGAGTGAACCAAAAACAGCAAGATTCTGTGAAAATCTGAGAAATACAAGGCTGTATAAGTGATTTGGAAGAGTTTATGATGAATAGAGAGGTAGAAATTGGGTCATTCTGTAAGGTGAAGCGGCTGAGTTAGCGCCAGACTCTGAGAGCTGTGATTGGTTAGTTCTCAGCCCAGGATTATCCCTGGAGAGAGCCTCATTTAAACCCTGGGGAGACCAGCTCGCAGACAGACGGAGTATTGTGATAATGCACTGCAATAAATACTGCATAACCTCATAGCGCTGGTACCTACGTAGTTGTTACGCAACTTCAATTCCATGAAGGGAACTCACCGCTTCTGGGATTCAGTTTTGAGAAAATGGGAAGTCTTTATTAAAAGAGTATATTCTGGGTTACATTTCCAAATAATAGAAATCATTCTGCTTGATGAAAGAAAGTTTTTATTGGTGTAATTTTCCTTTGTAATTAATAACAAACTGAAAAAACGAATCAAGGCAAATAAATTCTTGAGTTTATCTGCATATTTTGGACGGCTGTTTCAAATAACTGTAGTCTACATTTTGAATAGTACTTTTTCTGGCTCCTATATTTATTTTAAGTTATTTGACTGTTTAAAGTCAATGAAATGATCCATTCAACATCATATAAGTTAAATGACTCTACCTACTGTACACACAGGTGCTTAAGAAGTCTGCTTATTTCAGACACCACTTAGAGGCTTTAATCTGACCTCCATGGTTTTACTCTATCAACGTTGTAATTTACACACATTTATCTTTCTTTCATATTTTACACACCATTTATGGAGGCTATGATTTAGAACAAGTTGGTCTTGATTATTTTAAGTGATGCACTTCATGTCTATTGCAATATTTCAAGTTGTTCCCGGAAAAAACAATGTGTTTCAAAACGTTACCTGCATGGTGGCTTTGTGGTTGGCACAGAAAATTAGTGGTTGGACAAATTACTCATAAGCCTTTTCTTTTTTGGAGTTTATGCAGACTCCAAAAACATGTATTTGAGTTTGGTTAGTTATCCTATTTCAATCACTGGAGAGTGTGTTGCTATTTTGGGGGGGTACATTGATCTCATTCTCAAGTTCTACAAACTAAGCAAATTATACTAAATAAAATTCCTTTTTTTATTAATTTTTAACTCTTCAATTGCCAATGTTTCAACACATTTTTACTTCTTTTGTTTGTTTTCTATATTATATTCTGTTATATTTATATATGTGCGATACCATTGTTACTACGATATGGGTTTAATGTCAGCTAAAGACACATCAAGGTTTACACGACATGCCTCATGATCGCGTAAACTTGTTTGACCAAAGCTGGGACTTTTTAAAAATTATTTAAAATAAGTCATTAATATTACAATAATTTAAATAACACAACAGTCTTTTGCACCAAACAATCGAATTTCAGTTATTCGTTTAATATTAATGAAACTGTACCTATACCATTCATAATGCTATAATACCAAGAATTAATAATAATGATACATTTATTTATTCTCCAGCAACATTAATTTATAAATTAATTGTATAATTACTTTTACTATTACTTACTGAAACATTTCAAATATTTTTAGAAGTTTATAGGGAAACTATGTTATGCAATACAAAAAAAACTATAGTCAGATTACTCACCTGTCGTGCTGTTTTGCCAAGTATATGCACGTACCTCAAAGCTGCTCAGTTCAAACCTTTCACTAATTGAGTCGTGGCCTGAGCGTGCTATCATAACACTTCTTTGAAGTTTCCCGATGTGCGCATTGCATCATCAATAAACCATTCATGCGTCCGTGTGGAATGCTGTAGATGTGTTCATCCCACACAGTGCTCACAGCGCTCAAGAGAGCGTGGAGGTGATGGTGGGGGTGTTTTTGAAGCAGCTGTGTGACTGCAAACTGGCTTTTCTACCCCAGAGCAGAACAGAATAGTCATATGTCCATTGAACTGCAGAAAGAGAGAGAGAGCATTTGACAGACCAGTGCTTACTGGCTGTCAGGACTACAGATGAGACTGGCAGAGAGCTAAAAGGGCCTGTCTGTCTATTATGGGAGCATAAAAAGAACAAAACGAAAAGGAGAACATTCAAAGAGTCAAAAATGGACAGGCGCTTTTATGTGTTATCAGGACATGAAGGTGCCTGATGATTGTTGGATTTCTTTGAGATTAAAAAAAGTTGATGAACTGAAAAAAGGATGACCACATTCTTCATGCAGTGCTTGGTGATTTTTAGAAAATAATAGGGATCAAATTCAGCATGAAATTAGTTGTTGGATATTTTTCACATCCTTTGGATTTAACCTGATCTAAAAGCCTGTCTCTGTCAGGCTGGTTTAGAAGGTTTAACATGTTGAAGTTTCTTGAGTTCATTTTAATTCATGCTTTTAAACTATATCTCCATATATTTAAAATTCAAATCTTGGCATCCCTTTCACATTTAAAAGTCAGACTAGAAAATATGGAGAAAAATTGTCTTTTAAAAATTTTTTTTAGCATTTACTTTTTTTTAGCAATTTATTTTGTTAGAATAATATAACATAGAGTAATATAATCATTTTCATTAAAATAAAATTACTCAAACCACACACAGTTTATCATGTCATCCTGAATATTACAACTATATGGTCATTATATTTAATTCATTATAATTGCTTTAATTTAAATAATAAAATTGTATGTAGTGTTCTTGCCACCACATCACAATGTATGAGTTTCAGTTACGTTTAAAACTTAACTTTTCAGTGAATCTTTAAATATGCATTATATGAATTATATGATTTCCTACCAATCTTGTATCAAATACAGTAAAGCTTTGTAGTGCTCTTTCACTCCAGATGAGATCTAGGCTGTCTACCAATATGTGGTTCTTATTATATGTAAAAATCTATATTTAAAGATTTATTGTGTCAAATGTATTAAATACTGCTCATTTAATGTAAAATGAATATAGTAAAGGGTTCCATTGAATTATGAAGTGGTTGAAAAGTTCAGATTTGAGTTCCTCAGATTATCATCAGGTTAATTTTCCTGAAAATGTGTGTATGTTGCAGTTAGCTTGCTAGTTGATAAAAATACACGCATGTCCCAGGGATGGTGAGTAACAACCTCCTGCAGTTCGAACATGTGGAAGTGATTGAACTGTAAGTCCTTGAGTGGCCACTTGAGGCTGGTGACAAAAGTGAGCAGATTCTAATCAGCAGCCATGGTAAAAGGGCCCGACTTTACAGTAGAGAGAAAAAATTATTATGGTTTTCTTTTATTTTTGTATATTTTACCTTCAAGACAGATCTGAGAAGGTGACTTTTACATACATTTTTTTAAGTTATACTTCAAATGTAGGGCAACCTATTTGACAAGCTCTCACCAGAGCTGCAGATGATGGGCTTACTTTGTGGTCTGGAATTTTCTGCTCTGCCATATTCAGATTTTTTCTTTTGCCGATTTTTAACTCTCTGGTACTGAATCCCTGTCACCAACTGTGAACCTCATACACATGCATCACATATTGGTGATGTCAAGTTTTGAAAATCCTGTTAATGCATCCTCACTTTCTAAGTTGTGTTCTACTTGTAAAAAAAAGAAATTCTAACAGTCTACCTGTATGTGGGTGAACAGAACAAGAGTGAAAGCATCACTATTCCCATTATGAGACGTTTTATTAATGCTTGCTCTTTTTCATTAGTTATCACCACACAAACTTTCAATCATTACTGTGTCTTATCTGTGGCTGCAGATTCAAAGATTCTCTTGTTCCCGACTCAATAACTGACTCTTAATAAACACATGAGACTTAATTTGCATCTTTAATGTAGGCAACAAACTGGTGCTAACAACTGCATAAATGGCAAATAGCTTCCCTGTATGACTACATTCAGACTGCAGGTCTTTATGCAAAATGATAAATGTACTGTGATAACACTATTCTATCAGTGTTTACTCTTAACTTACATTTGGCTTACACTTGGAGCTGGGCTTACATTTTGTACACCTTTGTAAGGTTAGGTTTGAGGAGGTCATAGTGAATGTTAAGGAAAACACTAATCAACATAGTCTCTAAACACAAATGAAATATAACATAAATGCAGGAAATATCACTCCACCCCTTAGCTTAGTGGGGCTATAAATAAGACAATTTCTAGTATCAATATGTAAAGTTTTTTTTTTTTTACTAGAGTTGGCAATAAAAACTATTTAAAGTATTAAAACCACATTTTAAAATTATAAAATGAAAGTGTTACTATTCTATTTAGGTATTTTTACATTTGTTTAAAGATCAAGAATTAGTGCTTATTAAGAAAATATATGTTTTGTTGCCCTTTGTGACGCAATAACATAAATTGAATTGCTTCACTGGTAGTTTTAGATGGTTTGGATGCAGCCAATGAATAAATTGGTCATTTGAAAAAAACTTAATCATAAGAGTCTCTTGGATGATCTAAAACACCAGCACTGGCTGTTAAGGCTCCTCTGGGATGTGTAATAGATTGGTAATCGAGCATGAACACTCTATTACTCATGTCACTCCAGAATCCTAGAGCGGAATCAATTCCCGATGGAGTCACAGATTTGATTCTTTTCTTAGCTTTGACTCACTTGCAGTGAAAAGATGTAAGCCAATGTGTTCATGGAGAGAGACATATGTGCAAGGGCAGCTGTAGAGCATCCATCTATTCCCAATGTATTTAAAGAATCAGGAGATGAATTCATCAGTGCCAGAGCCTTTCCAGTTTGTGTAGCCTATGGAAATCAAGGTGATTCTCACTCTGTGTCCCATGCTAATGTCGAGAATAGCTTGGCCATAGCATTTGTAATGGAGGATGGCAGGTTATTTGTGCTGTATCAGGCAGCGATCATTAGTTTTCCGACGTGATAAGAAAGAGTCAATGAAGCATCACAGTGTTTGCTCATGTAACATGCTCATTTACTTAGCTCATTTGACCTTAACCTAAATTAATGAATATGAGCCAATTATGATTCACGAACATCCTTTATATAAGACACAATTGCTTTGCTTCAGGAGATCCATCTTTCCTCATGTGGATTTCTTATGTCAGACAGCAAAAATAGATATTCATACATAATTCATTATTAACGGAGTCTATTATTTTGCACTTGTGCATTTGTCAATGCAGTGTGTGATGTGAGTCATAGCTCTGCTAGGGCTTTAGAAACATGTTGGAATGTTCTAAAATGATATCGTTTCTGAGTCACAAGTCCATTGTACTATTATACTGAGATTATAATGGTTGACCTTCAGGTGATGAGCTGACCTTTGCCTTTTTCCTTTCAGCTTTAAAAGCAGCTTTGAGAGTTTGGTAATTGCTGATTATATTTTTGAACACATAACTAAGTTGAAGCTAATGTTGCACTAATTGCTGCACAATCCCAGAGTGAAAACTAGCTTTGAGAGATGGCTGTGAAGCATGCTTTTCGTGTCATTCTCTCTCCTGCTGTAAATTCATAATAAAGGTTTACAGAGCCTGACAGAGTTTTTGTTGCACCTCAGCAAGATTCTTACTAAACTGAGCTACGATACGCCACATCTGGGACTTGAATTAAGTGGGAATTCACACCCTTGATTTTCATAATGCTAGATGCATGCAAGCTTGTTCCTGAATGCAAACATCATTTGAACAAAACAAAACGGATTATTTCTTTATTTTCTTTTTAGCGGTGAGCAATGTTGTTGCTGGGAAATTGTTTTATGTATTGACTGCAGAAAAGTGATTTTCATGACGCTCATGATTTTCATGATGCACAGAACTCCTTAGCAGTCAGAACAGTAAAATATGAGTTTATGATATATTTAGTGTATCTCAGCATCAATTGCTCACAGACCAACTCCCATGATGCAACTTCCCGAGCTTGGAAAACTTTGATGATGCTAGTTTTTGTGTAGTCTTTCTTGTTCAAAGCGAATTCAGTCTCACTTAACATTTTACTGCTTTTCTTTGATTATAAAATATTTGTTCTTTTGTTTAAGTGCTGTTTATTAAACCATTCCGGTTTAATTTTAATTTATTGATTAATGAAACATGCACTATATTTTAATTATTGTTGTTACAGGCTTAAAATAGTGAAGTAGGAAGCTTGTATCCTACATCGGGTTATGAGTTGTGTTCATTTGTTTGGATTATCTGTATACCGGGTAATATTATTAGACCGACTAGGATTCATTGTTCCACTTGCAGTGACTTATTACTTGTTGGCGTTCACAGATGTCAGGAATCTCGTGCAGTTGACATTTAGGTTTGCTCACATTCAATTTCAAAAAGGGAATTTGTGCTGTCCTATTTACAGATCCTTTCCAAGCCATTCAAGGTTTTGAGGCAGATGATAGTTAATGTGTATGTTCAGCTCCCTACACAAATCGACAATGGGATTCTCCAGGAAATGAATGTGGTTCTTCTGGAGCCCATCTATTGTTGCTTTGTGATGCTAGAATATGCCTCCTCAATGAAACAAGAATGGGCCTATTGCTCGTTCCCCTTAATGTGATGCAGTTATCTTGTCCTCATAGCAGGAAAAAATAGCAGCCCCAGAACATAATGTTTCCACCACAGTGATTGACACCATCGCGGGTATGAGGTTTTGGTTTTTATAGGCAGCATATCTCCTCCTCAACCACTCAATGTCAAAGGGCTTGATGTTAGTCTCATCTGACCACAACATTTTTGCCACGTTCTTAGAAGCATTCATTCATAAAGGAGTCCTCAGATGAAAAACTTTTTAGATTTTTGAATAGGAATGTGGCTCAGTGATTGTGTGAAAATACCCCTTAAAATTTAGAAAATCGGCCCAGGGGTTTTATCTGAATCAAAACAATGTTTTGTACCCTCTAACAGTGAACCAGTGTTTAAAACTCACCGCAAATTACATCAAATACTGTGAGGCCCTCTCATTATATATCACAAACTCCACACCTCCGCGTCTAGTTCTAAAGACAGTAGAGCTATATTTTTCTCATGAGAAGCCATGGCTTCGAAGGTCTGCAATGTCTTGAGATATAAAGAAGTGCACAACTCTCTCGGGTCAGTATAAAACAGAAGTTGCAATTAAGTTAAAACTTAAAATTGGATTTGTATCAACTCTACGTGATCTAGCCCCAACTCCAGAACAAGTACGTGTGTTATTTAAAAATAAATAAACAATCTCACAATAGCAATCATATAAGCATTGGTGTACGTTTTGGTGCCAATACTTTTTAAAACACAAGATCATGTTGCAGTGCATTCTTAATGAAGAAAAATATATATCACATATTTATACTTTTCATTATTGTTATATTGGTCACGCATACTTCCCCTGAAAGTGCGTTACAAAAACACCTGACAGCTGAACATGCAGAGAGAGATCCATCCATCCATGTTCATGTCGGCTTTCTTCCCTTTCGGGGTCGCCACAGCAGAATGAACCGCCAACTCTCTGGCATATGTTTTACGCGGGTGATGCCCTTCCAGCCGCAACCCATCGCTGGAAAACATTCACACAAACACTCATTCACATTTGTTGTTTCTCAATTCACTTATACCGTATGTCTTTGGACTTGTGGGGAAAACCAGAGCACCTGAGAAAACTCACGCGATCACGGGGAGAACATGCAAACTCCACACAGAAATGCCACCTGCCCCAGCCGAGGCTCGAACCAGCGACCTTCTTGCTGTGAGACAACCGTGCTACCCACTGCGACACGGTGGAGCTCTGCAGAGAGAGGTGAGGTGAGCAAAGTGATTTGACACAGAGCCCAAAACAGCTTTTTGTAGGAAGTGGTTTTGTGGAAATAATTATGTATATATTTGTTTATAAACCTATTCAGAAATGTCAATTTGATTGTTACATACTTTACATATATATCCCAAAGAAACAAATTGGCTTGTGTTTAATAGGCATCTGAGTTCTCCTTCAGTCAGTGGTTGTAGGTGTGCTTTCCGTATGATGAAGGGGAAAACTGAACTGCGTAGCTGTCCTTTGTAGATCTAGACCTGTTCCCCATGACTCTCTTGATCACTGAACCTCTGCAGGCTGGTATCCTGTACGGAGAAAACACACAGAAGGAGATTAACCATAACTTTAGCCTTATAATCTCACCAACTGCTGCCGCCTTTTCACCAACATGTGTTTCAAATGTTTTGTAGCCCACTTTTTCATACATCTATAATCTTGTCTGAAACTTTCTTGTACAGCTCTTTGTTCTAGCCTAGTTTTTGGAGGATTTTAAAATGTGAATCATACTTTCTGTGCAAGGTTGTCTTTGATATTAGGCTTTGAATTTCAGCTAGTTACCTTTATAAACCCAGAAAGCTTGCTGATTATAAGGGGGCAAAACACTTAGAGATTCGTTTTGAGGATAATCATGGTGTCAATTACTGCATTCTCTCAATGTGCCAATGTTAATGCTTGTTTTTGACATAACATGTATAATTAAAGGCCTAATATCATGCTTTTAACCCTCCATACTTTTAGTTATGTCTTTTGCTTTTATTACTTAAGTTAGTTACTGCGTGTTTGTTTTGTAAGCAACCTTGTGTGAAATCACAGTAAATTTAAAGCCCCCTTGTAATGTAATGTAAAATCCTATGGGTTTTAAGATTGCCCCCATGTTCTAGTTATCTACAATGCTCTCTTTCCCTTCATCTTTTCACAGTCAGTATGACTCTTCTATTTCTCATCCGCCTCTCTCCCTCTCTATCCATCTCTCTCTCTCTCTCTCTCTCTGGTCCACACTCTCTCATTGTTAAATCTCAGCAGTAAACTGAGAGAGTGACAGTTCAGTGAGCGCGGTGCGCAGAGAGAATTTCAAGGAAACGTCACAACAGCCAACACACACAGAGAGAGAGAGAGAGAGAGAGAGAGTAGTGCGAGGGAGGGAGGGAGAGGGACAGAGAACGAAGCAGGGTATTTTGATACAAAACGACCGTGGTTTCTCTTCAGTGTGCATGAGAGAGACCATGAGTGGAGACAAGATGGGGAGCTGGAACAGATGAAGACTGTCATTGGGTGAGTGAGGATGCATGCCTCTCTCCTCTATCTGATAAATGTAGCTTTGTGCATCAGCTTGACCACCTGTTAGTGCCAAAGCTTGTGTGAGTGTGTCCACATGCATGTGCGTCTGTGTGAACGCAGGTTGCCTGCAGGTGAGCGAGCATTTGAGCACATTTGGGTCGCTTCTGTGTTTATTTGCACTCGTGCTTAACTCCGTTCATGATGCACTTCTGTTTGTGCCTGTAAACATGTGTGTTATTCATACTGACAGCTTTTGTGACAGTGATTTTATGCTCTTACTAGGCTCGATGTGCATTTCAATTTGTGTCAACCCACACATGTTTGAGTATTTTATGTAAGAGGTTTTGTAGAATAGCTAATTGTTTGTTAAGCTTTAAGAAAAGCTGGATACTGTGGGTTTGATCTGTCAATGTATTTTATAAATGAGCCATTTTCAGCAATCTCATTTGATGGAGTATTTGCTTTGTTTTGACTTTAATGAGCTGGTTTGTCTCTGTTGGTCTATTTTGGACTTGTTAGACAGTTGTGTGAGATAGCGAGACGGATTCTTAAGAAGTGCTGGGAAAGATGTTGAAAGAGACTTGCTTGTCAGACAGAGATAGATTGCATGGAAGAGGGCGAGTATGAAACAGACTCAATATCTACATCCTTTGGGAGCTAGTGTAATCAAAACAGCTGCATTACTGGTAATGAAAGATATTATCAAGTGAGTTTCTGTCACACAACTTTATTTGTGGATATTGTGGATTTGAGACTTAGTTATGTTTCATTTGTTTCATCATGTGTTTAATTTTTTATTTTCTTTGCTATAAATGCCAGCTGGATAATTTGCAATACTGTATGTTTAGGGTTAATTAGACACAGTTAAAGTTTTTGACTTGTGTATCTAAAAAAAGTATTGATTGTACATCTAACTAATAAGCCAGTTCACCTCTTGTAAACCAGGAGTTATAGTGGTTCTGACTCCAGAAACTCTGGACCTGAACCCAATTAAGCTGTTTTAGGAATGTTGTAAGTTCAGGATATGGTGTAAATTTTACTGAAAGTTCTGTTTCCTAAGAGCAGGGACCAAATGCTTAAATTGAAAATCTCCAAAAAGTGTTAAAATTATTACTTCGTCATTTAAACAACATAAAATTGTTTATTATTTCTCAGTTGATAAAAGAAACAGCAGCCCTTTAATTAATAATAAACTCAAATTTACTTGAAATTAACAGATCAAGTAATAGATTTGTTGAAATTCATTTGTAAAAAAATATGTTACAATTAATAAAAAACAATGTATTATTTATATTCTTAATTTATTTTATGGTTGAGTATAAATTGATGCCATTTTCATTATTAGTGTTACAACTTCTGTACTATCAATTCAGCTTTCATTCTTTTAAAAACATTGTTGTAATTATATTTAAATGTTTGTTTTTCTGGGGAGGTTTTTTATTTCCACCTTAGTGCTGAAGATTATATTTCATTTAAATAATTGACTTTGATATTTAAATGTGATGTTTCCAGAGCTTGCATTTGAAGAAATCTCTTGTTCCTCGGGTAACACAAAAATCATTAAGAGTCATCATCTAATAAAGCTTTTGTGCTGTTAGATTACAGTTTTATGCAAATGAATAGGGACTTAAAAGTCACCTAAGGCTGATGGAGAGACAGCATCGATCTGAAACAAGACATGAGTAAACTCAGAAAAGTTGTTTTTGCTATTTAATTATATAAAACTGTGATTTAAACTTGATTTGATCATTCACAGTCGATCTTCTGTTCTCCACTGGCCATCTCTCTGTACCATGTAATGCCACTTACCTGATGTTCTCGTTGCTAATACGGACCTGCAATCGAAAGTTATTTTGGGGTTAAACCCTAATACTGTTAATTTTCAATCCTCACATTCCCGAACACAAGAGTTTATTTTTTCACCTGTAGTCCACCAAGGGCCAGTTAAGGACCAAGTCCAGGCAACAAGGGACCCATGGCTTCCACTTGGAGATTCCTGACTTAGAGAAAATTTTTGTTTGTGTGAAGCAAAATTCCAAACTTTAACTTTTAG
The DNA here is from genome assembly GCA_900490495.1 of Danionella dracula. Lineage (NCBI taxonomy): Eukaryota > Metazoa > Chordata > Actinopteri > Cypriniformes > Danionidae > Danionella > Danionella dracula. Next base: position 1,695,920 of record UELW01000089.1, read on the forward strand.
TGTTAGAGAAGACTCAAAGCTACAAAATAAGTACACATTTTAATTTTTTAAACACATTTCTTCACTTGGGTCGTTGTACATTGTGTACGCTGTACACACAATGCGTAGTTTGCTTGTTTTAGTTCAAAGCTCCTTTATTTGTATTCAGTTTTTCATGATTTTATCTCTACACAGCGGCTTTAAAGAAAAAAAGGGAAAAGCCTTTTACAGATTCAGTTAATCGCTGTGGCTGTCAAAGACTAATAATGTTGTTGATACATTAGAGATGTAAAGTTATTTTATGAAACATGTTAATGAACATGATAAGGAAAATGCTTGAGAAAAAATAGATCAATATCACGTGGAGGAACAAAAAAAAGGACATTCCTTGATTTATTTTGCAGTAATTATAATATAACTGATACTAATATAACTAATAAAATGGATGTAGCCTAAATAAAAATGGTCTCTTTCTGTAAAGTTGTTTCTTGATCTTTTCACAGTTCTTCTGAGCGGTCCCGATGAGCGTCTCCAAACCACCTCCGGCCCATTCCCATTTAACCCCCAACAACCAATCCTCCCATCTTCCCCTTCCTCCATCCTCATCCTCTACCCCCTCTCCCTCCACCCCTCCCTCAGCGGCAGGCCCCCCCAGCCCTGCGGTGCCCCCTCCTCCCTCTCCAGTGAAAATCTCAATGCAGGAGCACTTCGCCATCAACGTTTGCCCGGGCCCCATTCTGCCGATACCACAGATCTCTGACTTCTTCCCTCGCTTCCACGACTTCCCCATCACCCCCCCTCCACCCCGGGAGAAGCAGGTTCTAAAGGACAAAGACAAGGACGGAGACAAGGATGGAGAGAAAGACCGCAAAAGGGAGAGGGAGCAAGAGGAGAATGGAGAGATTGCAGACTCGGATGACGATGACAGTGAGTTTGTCTCCTGGCTAGTGACTGTTGCGCGGTTGTTTCCATTCTGGGCTGTGAGTGTGCTTCCTGCTTTGAGCTTCCACTAAGTCATCAGATGAGTCTTTAGTCTTCCTCAAGAGCACTTTAGAGGATTATCAGCTCTTTTATTTACTTATGTTATAGCATTCTCTAACATTTTCTTCTTTTAACACAGTCATCATTTAAATATATTTTATTTCTTTGTCCTTTAATTCAAAAGTTAGTAAGCACTTTCACCATTCCCGCTTGATACAAATAGCCAAATAATGCATTATGCAAAATGACCTATAGAACTATATAACAGCCATAATTAAAGTCAGCTTATATAACCATTGGTTATCCCTTACAAAATGGGTAACAACCATCTTTAATCCGTGTGAAGAAAGCGGAACAGGTAATTCAGTGCAAATAGTGTGGTGTAGTGGTGCGAAGAGGACAGTATTAAGGATAGACGTAAAGAAAGTTCACATTTTGGAACCGTTTCAGACAATTATTGCTGCACCAACCAACAGAAACTTTCTAGGGTAGTCATGTGAGGTACACTGGAAACCAGCAATGGCTGAGGGATGAGTATCTGCAGACAAAGTGAGTAGACAGTTTCTTGCGGGTTATACATGAATGTTCTGTGCATTTTCCATTTCTCGGTCTGAACACAACATTTTGCCAGGAAATCCCATTGCAAATGCACCTTGGAATATCCCTTCGGTGGCTGATAACAGCTTGGAAGCACTTCCATAAGCATTTCTAATGTCATTTTAATAACCTTTGTGTCACTAAATCACTGTGAATTTTATACTAAATTGTCCCGGTTTATTGGCATTTAGGTTGCGTGGATAAGAAAATCCGATTTGCCTGTTTACATGCAAGCCATTAAAGTCAATGGGGCTGGAATATATGCCAAGTTACTATCCATGTTATGTTTCATAGATGTATTTGTGCAGCTGAATATGTTGCCTATTGCACATTCCACTGTTAAGAGAATTAAAATGTTGTATAGTATAGTAGTAGCGACATTCTGGTATGAGAAAGATAATTGTTGTTCAGCCATAACATCAGACCTATTATTTGGAAGTGACTCTCAGATAAATTTTTTTTCTTGCAGATTTATGTTTTTTAACAGCTTAAAAAGTTTCAAAAGAATTTTATGTGTCTTTAATCATAATTCTTAAGTCAGTTATGAAAAGGAACTCACTACTACTAAATTATTCTGCAAGAACATTTCCTTGATGCCAAACTTTGACTGATAGTGTAAGCTGCTTCCAACATCCCTAAAAACTGAAGTGGCTGGCCAAATTGGAACAATTCCAACGTCTCTGCGAATCAACCAGTGAATGTCTGATCAAGGGTTGATAATAAACACTCAAAACCAACGATGACCAGCACATTTTGCTCTTATTGAAAAAACTCATTTCAAGATTTAGTCGTCTCAAAATGCAAAATGAGGGTGTAAAGAGGGATAGCTTGCTTGATTGGTAGTTGCCAGTTGGTTTGTGCTTATATTTGCCTTAGTAATGAGCTGTGGAAGCAGCTGGTTAGTGATTTTTTTTTCAAGCTCCTCCCAAACTTGTTAATTGATTAATTAACCTTATAAAAACACACTTGAGTCATCATACAGCTATACTGTGGTGTGTATCATCATAACATCAGAATCTCACACTGACCTACATTAATGTTCTTTAATTGCACTTTTACAGATTTTTTTGAACTGTTCAGATTTTTGAGGCAGTCAATGTGGATGCTCTGCAGCCCACACATATTAAGCAAAGCCAGATTTCAGCCAAGGGCACCTTGACTAAACAGCTTGATTGGTAAATTCATTATCAAATGTTTGGAATAACTTTGGCATCACACAGATGTTATCATCATCCAAGTAAACACAACATGATGAGGTAAACTGACTTTTGGACCTATTTTAAGTTAAAGTCAATATGACTAATTCAACTAGGAATGAATGTGAAGTTTTAGTGGATGGAGGGTGGGCTTTGTATTTAGCAATAAAAACATCTAACCATACTTTCCCTCTGATTAAATTATTAGTCTGTAGGTTTCTGTCTGTTTCTCAAAAGAATCTAATGAATTTTGGACTATTCCTTAATGCCACTCAACAGCAGGTTTAAATGAATGCAATTAGTTTATCTTATTGCAGTCAGATCATGTTAGTTAAAATATTTTTAGGTACACTGGGTCATTATATGATGTACAGATAGAGTGCAAATGGCAAGTAAGTAAGCTAAAGTTTGTTAGCTTACATTAAACCTTGACTTATTCTCAAAACTAAAGCTCAAAATAACCGGCCATTTAAGAACCCGCTAGACTACATCATTTGCTAGCTACCTACAGAGCAAATAAATGGATATGATGAGGAAATTTGCAACATAGTCTTGGATGTATTGATTGTTATACTCTCCACTCTGGATAATAGCAGGTAATGACTCAAATGACAGAATGCCACTGAAAGTAATTATTAGCTCATGCTCATTTCACAAAGCAGCTGACATCCTATTGAAACGACTAGAGGTGAGGTCTTTTCCGTCAGGACACAATGCTCGTGGGATGAAAGCTGCGAGCTGCATGTGTCATTAACATCAGATCTTTTCACACACTGTGAGAACATGCTTCTCCGTTACGTAACACTTACATATATGAATCCCTTGATATCTCCAGCTAGGGATTCTCGCTGTATGATTGGCTGATTTTGTACAGCGGTTAGCGGCAAATGAGGCACCGAGCAGTTTCCATCTTCCTGGACTCGCACGGTTCAATATTGATTGCTTCGTGTGGTGTTTGCTGGGTAGCTGCGAGAGTGTGTGATAACTGAGGAATGTGATTGGAGTGTTAAATACTTCATTAGTCTCTGTAATGGTGCATAAACACTACAAGGCTTCTGTATGTGCACAGCTCTGATTACGTTGTTACAGGCAAGACTGATTCAGCCGTTGAGTTGTGATTGGCTGCTATTTCTGCTAATCACATGCGATTCAGAATATTATTCTTTGATTTGTTTCAGCTTACCTGGGAACTCTGGAGTTCAACCTGCTATTTGACCAAGAAAATAACTGCTTGCACTGCACCATCCATAAAGCCAAGGTAGGTTGACCCTCACAAAAACATTGTACAGCTCGTTCAAGGCATTTTGGGGCTTATATATTTTTAGGGAAAAAATATAATGTTCCTCTGCGGTACAAAGTTCTGAAGTTGAAGTTTTTGCTTTTTGAAATTGAGCAGAGTCTGCTTGAGTTTTTTTTTTTTACATCTGTTTATATCTTATGGGCACACAGTTTTATCTTAGTCCTAAAGCATGCTTTCAGGTTTATTAGTAAGTTGATGCAGAGGTGTCCAAAGTCAGTCCTGGAGGGCCGCAGCAAGTTTGCAACCTTGGTTTAGCATGGGTAATGACTTCAGAAAACCAAAGATGTTGATTATTGTGGTCAGGTTTGTTAAATGTTGGTTGGCTAATCTATGCCATTTACCATTTATCTATGCCATTTAATGCTATTACATTTTCCATGAGAAATATAAAAACTAGGCACATCTATCATTTTGTTTCTGATTATTCTTATCCTCAGAGTCCAGAAAATGCAAACAATTTTGAGCACAACAATATCTCCCTTTCATTTTCACTCCATTCCAACTACTTCAAACTCAAATCTCTTCCCCTTCAAACCACTACATTTTTTTAGATAAATTAATGCTCTGATTATTTGCTTTATTAACTGAATCATCGTTAATAGTTTGAAATCACCAACCAAACAGATCATACAATGGAATTAAAATCACTGTCAAATTGAAAGTGCATACATAATTCATTTGTGTGCAATTTTCTTTCAACCAAAATATATTTATTGCAATGTCTTCAAAGCAGCTTCACAAATTCAAAGCTTATTCAGTTTACTTGTAATTGGTATGAAGTAGATTCAAATAAACCCTGTTATTATTTGAAAGGTTTACTTTTAGATTTTAGTATTTGTAAACATTTACTGGTTTGAGTTTTAATTGCTGCACGGTCATATGGAGACTGTTGCATCTCTCAAAAGCTGTTTCATAATGCCAATTTCATACTGCATATATATTTGTTGCATGTGCAGTGGATTTTTTTCACTATTCATGGAAACGATTCAGAGCTTTCACAAACATATCGTCTTGATTTTTGAGATGCTTTTCACATTGGCACTGTGCCGTATAATCATGGATTGACCTAAATTGACAATATTTTACCTTTTTAAATGCTCAAATTAAAAATGCTTAAATTACAGCATTATCTACTGCCAAAATAATTAATCATTAAATAACTGATACATACTATTTCAAAAGAAAGGTTTTAAGAGCTGATTATTGGCCTAAAACTGTAGTTTTGACTTTAGAATAAAGTTGACTTTAGAATATTTAACACCTGTTCAAAAACAGCAATCTGCTCATCAACTTGTAAAATGAGTTGTACATGAGGCATAGTATGTTGTAAAATAGAAAGATTAATTATAATAAATAGTTGAAATTGAAAGATTTAGTTTTTTTATTAATCACATACTATTAATTAAAAGTATAAAAAACCTGTATGTGTTTAACATTGTTTCATGAATAATTCTTTTTAAGACCATATCCACAAGGACACTAGGTCTAAATTCTAGATTTAAAACCCCAGTTTTTCCCTTCCTGCATTTTTCAAAAACATCCCATCCACACAAGCATGGTGTTACGCCCTTGAAAACCAGACCGAAAATATGTCTCAACAGCATGCCAGCTTAGAGGGTGGGATATAATCCGTATCGGCCTATCAAAAAACTCCTAAAGTGGATTTACTGGTTGCCGATGAGCCAAAAAAACACTTTTCCCTGTCTACACAACAGCTGAACCAGCATTTTCTGAACAAAAAAAAAAACTGGCTGGAGTTATGTTGGTGTAAACTGAACCCTGTGGATGAATGGCGAAACTGCCTGTGTTATTAAAATAATAATGTGAACATTAAAATTGGAAATTATTAGTCTGATGTGCTCCAACACCTCCATTTATCAAAAGCCATGTGTAAATCAAATATTAAGCCACATATATAAAAAAATTCATATGTAATTCCAAGTTTATTATGAAACATCATTTAACTAGTAAAATTTACTAAGCTATTTCATGGCTCATCTTCCTCCTGAGTTAAAGGATCTTGACTTGTCTATGTCCTCATGTCAGAATGTAAGCATTGGCTTCTGGCCCAGACAATAAACCCTACACCCTTAAGTGTACAAATCACTGTAAGGGTATGATCCATCAACCTCTCCCCGTCTGAGTGCATCTTATGTGACATCAAGTCTGTGTTCCTTTCCGTGTTGCTCTGTGCCCACAGGGTTTGAAGGCCATGGACTCCAATGGACTTGCTGATCCATATGTGAAGCTCCACCTCCTGCCTGGAGCAAGCAAGGTCACTGCAACCTTCTCACACACTCACAGCACGCCCCAAACTCTCACCATTCACTCGCGCACATCAACACGTGCATCTCACTAAACATACAAGCGTGATGTGCGCATGCATCGCCTGAAGTGCCGCCCGCGAGCTCTGAAACTGTTCATGTGGAGAGCATGTGGTGGAAACGAGTAGATGCAGCACTGAATTATTCCCTCTTATATTTCCTTTCATTTTCTCCACATGTAACCATGGCACAGTGCTCTGATCCGTTCAAAGGAGGACTATCTGAGACCGAAGCTGCCAGTTTACTCTTGATCTCTTGTCCAAATCTTAGACACAGTCTCACGCTCTGTTTTCGGCCACGTGACCCTCTTTGACCTTGGAATACCGGCACAGCAATGAGTGCAGGATGGGAGAGAGGGAGGGTGGTAAAAGAGAGAGACAGATGAGGGGGGACAGCAGCAGGTGGTTGTCATGGAAACAGCACAGATTGTTACACGACTCACGTCAACAGAGCAGCGTATATATGTACGAGAGGAAAAGAGAAAGCGAGAAGCGTCAAGTCTTGCGTACGCTCCCACGCGACAGCCTGCTGAATATCGACCGCTAGGCTTGGATGGAGACCTCCAGGCTCCTAAAAGGTGTGTGAATCGGAGGTGATGGACTGGTATGCGTATGCTCACCCCCAGACATATACACACATACAAAAGACATTTAAAAACCTATTCAAACTCTATTCAAACTATTAGAGGTCTAAAAGTGCACTATACAACGTAAAGAGCTCTTGATAGTGTGCATGCATCGCTTTTTAAGATTTCCAGAATTATTTGTTACCCATTCTGCTCAAAAGGTTTGCACATTTCAGTGGGTTTTTGTAGTTGTTTTGAAAGAGTTGAAACAAACAAAAATATATAAAATTGAGAGAACACTTCAGTTTACATATTATTTAATCACAGATTTCAAATTTCAACCAAAGTTGAAGAAAGTGTAAGCATCTTGTGGAGGACAAACTACGAGTCATCGTGAAGGATTCCAATTCACCAAATGTTACAATTTACATCAAAAAATTAGACGTGTTTAAAGTAACCAATTCAATTAAACATTTTAGAGCTTTCTACTAAGTTTTAGTGTTGTCCCCTCATTAAATTCATACCTAAAGTTGTAGGTTCATACATGTTTTTTTAATCCTTTATTCTTTTTCTGGGAACTCAAAGTAGTTAGAGGAAATGAACTCATTGATTTCTTTCTCTGCCCACTAACCAATCAGATTAACTTCAAATACTGCTCATCACCAAGGAGAGCAAACATGCTGTTTGAGGGTAAATAAAATAAAAGATATCATGCGAAAAAGTGTAATAGTCGCATTTCCATTAAAAAAACACATGATTAAGGCTTTATATAGAATCTGTTTTTGATAAGTGTTGCTGTTCCAACTGTCTTATATGATGATGCCTATTAAGCAGTTTTCTCAAAAGAGAAGCTTATTTTTTTATTTATTTTTTTTTCAATTGTAAAACTCTTACGTTTTTAATGGATTTTTACAATGCAAAATTGAAGTTGAAGAAAGTCTTAATTCCCTAAATAATAAAAACATCTTGAAGTAACCGTTGTGTGGTTTGTCAATGGACTTTAATTGCTGGTCAGACTCCGGATCGTACATAAAGTATAAGATGCTACTACATCACTCATAGCCATTTTTTTATATTTATATTTAATATCAGTAATATTGATTGTGTTAATATAGGTTTAAAACAGATGTTTTGGCAGGTTCTGAGTCTGACTGCTATATGAAGTTCACTAACAACAGAGCATGACGGAAGCATGGCTGTGTGCATAACCGGGGAAACAGCTCAAAGTTATTCGAACATAATGTATGTGATAAGTATAGTAGTTTAAAAGTTATAAAAGGTCTAGAGGGGTCCAGCTGGTACTGTAAATTCATTAAAAAGACATAATATCTTTTAATCACCTTCCCACTGGGTACAAGGTAGGTTTTTTTTTTTTATCTTTGTTCAAGCTATAAAAAAAAAAGTTAAAAATTGCGGAATGAAGGGTGTGGCTAATTGAATGACAACCAAACACCAGTGCTAAGTGAATTATGTTTTAGTTCTGTACATTTTACATTTTAAATCTTCCGGTTGTGACTCACTGCCAGGACAAAACATAGCAATAAAATAAAATGGAGATGAATAAAACCTGTATCTGAACACAGAAATCCATAAATTTATCAGCGTGTATTTGAGAGGAAGTGCTGTAAGGATGGATGCTGAAATGTCTCTCTCAATGGACCCTCTCCAGTTCTATGTTCTTCAGGGGAATACAATATTCAAGACTAGTGCCATGATAATTGTGTACATGTATGGTGCTGTAATGCACATGCATGAGAAGGAGGAGAGCGTTGCTATCGCAGATTTTCCCACCGGACCTCAAATATGTTGCTGTCCTACAGAAGGCATCCATAACACATCCCGGGGCCACCTCAACTGTCTCCTCAACTGACCCCCCCCCCTCCATATCTCTTAGTGAGCAGCCTGTTCTTCCCTAATTCTCAGTTATTTCAAAATCAGCGTTTTCAAAAACACAAACGCTCAGGGTGACATGAAAGTAAATCATTGTTGCGTGTAGACTATAACAAACTTCCTCTCCTCCAAGACTCCATCAGCTTCCTATAAAAATGCAAGAAGCAGCAGAGAGAAGAGGGAGGAAGAGATTGTGAGCCTGGAGAGTGGCCCCTTCTTAGTGTGCGTGTGTGTGCGTGTCTCATCATCACACAGCATGGAGAATGAGATATCTGAGTCACACTCTCTCTCGCTCTTGCTCTCCCAAGCTGCTGCTCTGGGAATCTCACTGCCCTGGGCCAGATGGGGGGAAGAAGGAGATGGAAAAAGAAAAGGGGGATGAGAGAAGTGAAAGATGAGGATGAAATATTTAGGAGAAGATGCGATAGTACCAATTTGGCTGGAGGAGAGAAGTACAGATGAAACCGTACTCTGTTGTTGGTAGAAACACAAAGTGAGTGAGGTAGATGCAGGAAGATGCAAATCTGGACTATGAACTGTTAGTGCACATTTTTAGAGGCTAGCACAGAGCATTTTTACTGTTAAATCTACAACAATTTGAGGCCAAGGACGCTTCACACTAATATGAAAAGAGGTGTTAATTTATTCACCCTTGGGCCATCCATGATGAAGGTGACTCTGTTCTCCGCTGGAGCATTAAGAACGATTTTTTCCTCAAACTGTTTATGTTCCCTGACACACTTTTCAGCCTCATAACATTTCTTGCTAAAAATGTACAAAAAGGTCAACTGAGAAAGGCCACCTATACCTTAGAGGCCAGAAGATAATTTTATTAATCCATGTAACATCAGTGAAGCTCAAGTTATCAACCTGCTTACTTCGATTTTACTCATAAACTTCTTAGCCCAAAATCTTAGCCCATCCTTGTCAAAACAATAATACATCAAAGTGCAACATTTGTAACTCTTAAATTAAGTTAGATACATTTAGAATCACTAATCAACCTCAATTGTATGGATTTTACTGAATTGAGATTAGAGAAAAGATGAGGGAAAAGCCTCCTATGAAATGGAAGACGCGCAAACTCTACGCAGAGATATCTGTACAGCCTGATGCAGAAATCTTTCACCACACCATCATTCTTTCCTCATAAAACACAATTCGATATATTTTTAATATGTAGCTATTGTTACAAATCAGAAATGTCTAAAATTGGAAGGAGTTGTTTCAACTGGTAATATTCATAACGGAGGGTGAAGAGGTTTTTAATCATCTTAACAACTAGCGTTTTTTTTATTTGCCAAAGGAAAAAAAGATGGACATTTTAAGGGGACATAAAACCCTCCCGACACTGCAGGGTTCCTCACACCTCTGGAATTTACGTGGCATGACTAGACATGAAATAAGATATAAAGAGGAGTTTCATTCTGACCATTTACATACTCAGTCCTTTCAATACCTTGTCAATAAATTATTGCATTTGAGCCTTCAACCAAAACTAAGGACATGATTGAGAGCTTGTGGTTCAGATTGTTGCTGTAAGCAAACAATGATTACTTTACCTACAACCTCCAGTTTAATCATGAAAGCAACTGTTTCAAATCAATTGCGGTATCTGAAACTTGATGCAGAACAGCTTCTTAAACAGACAATTAAATGTAATCCAAAATAACAAACCATCCCTCGGTGAGATAAGTTTGTGGAGATGAACTCTCTTTAGACTTAGGAAAGAACGTCTAAGGTTACGTAGGTAACCAAGGTTCCCTGAGGGAACGAGACGCTGCGTCCAACGCTATGGGGAAACGCTTGCTGCGTTTCCGGCTCTGAATTATATGTAAAATCTCGTCCAATGGACAGGTGTGACGTCATCCGAGTGCGACGTCGCACCCGTCGTGCGCAGTATAAAGGAGCCTACGATGGAGACGGCCACCAGCTTTGAAGCACAGTAAGCGCCGTCAGGCCGTGGCGAAGTGGCCTGGGGACGCAGCGTCTCGTTCCCTCAGGGAACCTTGGTTACCTACGTAACCTTAGACGTTCCCTTTCAGGAACTCGAGCTGCGTCCAACGCTATGGGGAACGAGTGTCTAAACACGCCAATTCGCCCCGGACTGACAGTGTCTTCAGCCCGGAGAATCATCCAGATCCAATACAGGACCGGAGCAACATCAAAGAGCGTGGACCATCCCGCAGCGCTACCAATCCTGGAAGAATACCAGATGACAAGGCCCTAGTCGCCACTCCTCTTGTGGAATGTGCCCTGTCCCCAAGGGGGCCAGAAAGCTAGAGGCTTACACCTAAGTATAGGTGATAACATTTTTCCACAGTCCATCTGCTCACTGACTGCGTATTAGCAGGAGAGTCCGCCTGTGTGGACCATAGCACACAGGCTGGTCTGAGCTCCACTGAGCCATGCGACAGACCTAACAGCCCCATGCCCACACTGGGCAGATACTAATAAGGACCTAGACAGGGGACTCACCTGGAGGAGGAAGAATGCCTGGAACCTAATAGGACACGGGGCGATGTAAGGCACCTGCGAGACATAGCTCGGCTTAGGGTGCAGGAAGACTTCAGAAGTCTTTTGCGTGTAATCTCCCTTCCTATTAAGGGAAGCATGGCGCTTAGAAAAGCTGTCATAAGTGACAGGAAGACGCAAGTACACGTCGCCCAGAGTCTCACAGAGGCCTCTTAGGACCCCCAAGATGATGGCCAGGTCCCATATGGACACTCTTGTACAGATCAGGGGCCTCAGCCACCTGGTACCGCGAAGACAACGAGATGTAATGAGTGGGGGGGGGGGCCCACTGCCCCTACCCTACAGAACTCTAGCACCGATCTTGACCGGGCAGAGCTAATTTAAAGTGTGGGAACACCCCAACACTGTGACAGTCGTTGTCTCGCGTCAGACCTCCTCGTAGATGGAGCCCTGGAGTGGAGAATGGTCACAATGACCTCGGCCTGGAGGCCGAACGCTAGAGCTGGACCCCCCACCGGGGCTATAGATACAGCGCAATTCTGGACGGGGATGAACCACCGTCCCATATTATCTCTCCAGGACTCCGGGAAGCAATGACGGCCCTGATAAGCACGGGATACAAGTAGACCCGAAGCCCTGGTCACCGAGAGCCTGGGTGAGCGCAGGTGCAATATACGCTCCCTGAAGCACCGAGGGTGGCAGGGTTAGCGGAAAGTGGTGAAGGGTCGCCGGGAGACGACAGCCTTCCAAGAAGTGCGCCGCTCTATGAAACCGGAAACCCCCCCCCGGCCGTCAGCTTCCGGGAAGCAGTGCTACTGGGGTGATGGTTCCTGATAAAGCACGGGATTCAAGAAGACCCGAAGCCCTGGTCACCGAGAGCCTGGGTGAGCGCAGGGGCAATATACGCTCCCTGAAGCACCGAGGGTGGCAGGGTAGCGGAATAGTGGCTAGGGGTCACCGAGAAACGCCAGCCTTACATGAAGTGCGACGCTTTAAGAAGCCGGAGACCCCCCCAGCCGTCAGGAGCACTTAACCACAGCCTGTTCATAGGAATGATGGTCCTCAGACTTATCATTCTCTGGCTGGGGCTTCCCCAGATGTCGGTCCCAGGTGCGACACAGCAACTGCCTCCAATTCAACCGGCCCGGGATGTAAGATGCTCTAAGGGAGCAGAGCTTGTACGGGCCTACAGGGAGAAGCGTAGGCCCCCCCTGTCGGTTGATGTTGACCACCACGGACATATTGTCTGAGCTTCCGTAGAAGCACTGATGGCCTCTGATGTCTGGCAGGAAGTGCAAAATGCACAAAAAAAAACAGCCAGCAACTCCAGGCAATTAAAGTGCCAAGGAGATGGGACCAATCCTACCGACCATGGGTAGAGCGGTTCCCGAGCACCGCCGACCCTCCACCCGTGCGAGGACACCTCCGTGGTTATAGTTACTCGACGGCACGGTGACCTCCACGGGCCCTGGGACAGGAACACAGGGTCCCTCCAACGAGAACGGCACGGGGGCCTTAGTCTCGTGGTTCTAATAAGCCAGAGCAGGGAGCCCTGGGGAGAGAACCCTGCACTCCCCAGCCACCACTGAAGGGGCCTCATGGAGCTGACAAACGGAAGAATAGTCGCCGCTGGCCCCAAGAGGCAAGGCAGTTATTCAAACTGCAGCCGACAGTGAGTGACCTAGCCTCGCTCTCTTGGTCCCCTTCTAGGATCGCAGAGATCCTGGCCTGTTTAGACAGGCACACCCGCATGTGGTGGAATCCCATACCCCACATACTTACCTGTTTGGGTTGGGGAAAACCCACTCTTGCGGGGAATCTTGGAGAAGGTCCTGCGAGAGCGAAAGGCTGACAGAAAGCCTTCGGTACTGGTAAGTCATTGACGGCTCCTGATAAAGCACGGGATTCAAGAAAACCCGAAGCCCTGGTCACCGAGAGCCTGGGTGGTCGCAGGGGCAAGTCCACGCTCCCTGAAGCACCAAGGGTGGCAGGGTAGCGGAATAGCGGCGAGGGGTCTCTGAGAGACGACAGCCTTCCATGAAGTGCGTCGCTCGATGAAGCCGGAGATCCCCTGGCCGTCAGGAGCACTTACCGAAGAACTTCCTGTGAGAAGGACAAATAGGGACTTGAAAGTATTCTGTAACTAACCAGTCACTGTACTTGATCTGCGCCACGATCTGCTTTAAGGTAAACAACTTGAATGGCAACCTCATGATGCGACTGTTCAAGCGCCTCAGATCGAGAATGGGGCGCAGGTCCCCGTCCTTCTACGGAACCAGGAAGTATTCTGAAACCCTGATTCTGTCCTACACAGGCACCACCTCAATGGCCCCTTGCGCAGCAGGGTGCAAACTTCCTGGTCCATGACCAGAACTTGCGAGATAACAACAGTAGGCAAAACCCCGACAACACGGGGCCACCGTTTCATGACCCGCAAGACCCACTGGGAGAGGCCTGGAAGGCTGAAGAAGCCCCCATGAAGCGACTCAGGGGAACCTACCTCGTGAGGTCGGCTTCTGGTCACTGGTGGGTAACGACTCCTGATACAGGCACGGGATTCGATGGAAGACCGGAAGCCCTGGTCACCGAGAGCCTGGGTGAGTACAGGGGCGCAAAGTACACGCTCCCTGAAGCACGAAGAGTGGCAGGGTTAGCAGAATACATGTTGAGGGGTCACCGAGAGACAACAGCTTTCCATGAAGCGCATCTCGAAGTTGTAGACCCCCCAGCCCGTCAGGAGTGCTTAGCCGCCGCCCGTTTATTGAAATGATGGTCCTCAGACCACATTTCCCTGGGCTGGGGCTTGTGTCGCCACCCCTCGGGAGGCAGCGACATTCCGCTTCTGGGCCTCTGTACCCAGAAGCAGCAGCATTAGGAGTTTGCTCCCACCCAGCAGAACTCCAAGTAAGCTCTCCCCACCAAGGCCGAGTTGGCCCAGGGAGCACGTGTGATTCGAGCCTGGTGGCCAAAACCGGCGCTCCGCCTCAGCAGGAGCGGCAGCCTGGCCACCGAGGAGAGCACTTTTCTCGAAAAATGCTCTCCGCGAGCGGAATGTGCGCAACGCATGCGTTCACATTGTTCACAGCCGATTCCCTCAAGAGCCGGCTGGGCTTGATCCGCTCGCAAGCGCCGCATGAAGCGCGTGCCGGTGGTCAAAGCGGGCGCTCCGCCTCAGCAGGAGCGGCAGCCTGGCCATATGGGCACAGAGGAGAGCACTTTCCTCGAAAAATGCTCTCCGGGAGCGGAGTGCTCACAGCTAACTCCCTCGAGAGCCAGCTGGCCAACATCCGCCCCCAAGCGCCACATAGAGCGCGTGCGACTCGAACCCGGTGACCAAAGCGGGCGCTCCGCCTCAGCAGGAGCGGCAGCCTGGCCACCGAGGAGAGCACTTTTCTCGAAAAATGCTCTCCGCGAGCGGAATGTGCGCAACGCATGCGTTCACATTGTTCACAGCCGATTCCCTCAAGAGCCGGCTGGGCTTGATCCGCTCGCAAGCTCCGCATGAAGCGCGTGCCGGTGGCCAAAGCGGGCGCTCCGCCTCAGCAGGAGCGGCAGCCTGGCCATTTGGGCACAGAGGAGAGCACTTTCCTCGAAAAATGCTCTCCGGGAGCGGAGTGCTCACAGCTAACTCTCTCGAGAGCCAGCTGGCCAACATCCGCCCCCAAGCGCCACATGGAGCGCGTGCGACTCGAACCCGGTGACCAAAGCGGGCGCTCCGCCTCAGCAGGAGCGACAGCCCGACCACCGGGGGCGGAGAGAGAGTGCAATTCATGCGTTCTCTAAGCTCACCGAGCTTGATCCGCTCCCAGGCGCCATAAGGAGCGCGTGCGAGTCGAAGCCGGTGACCCAAACGGGCGCTCTGCCTCGGCAAGAGCGGCTATTCTCCACTCCCAAGCACGCCAAATACAGCTCGTAAGCTTTCAGCAACAAGTTCAAGAAATAGTTGTCCACACTTTTGGAACAAGAAGACATATAAAGAGCGCTTACTGAATGCAGAAAAGCTGGTGGCCGTCTCCATCGTAGGCTCCTTTATACTGCGCACGACGGGTGCGACGTCGCACTCGGATGACGTCACACCTGTCCATTGGACGAGATTTTACATATAATTCAGAGCCGGAAACGCAGCAAGCGTTTCCCCATAGCGTTGGACGCAGCTCGAGTTCCTGAAAGGGAACCAACTACTGCTTAGCTGGTGATGATAAGAGGAAACTCTCTATTAGTGCTGAAAACTCAAATCTGTAAGTGTAACTTTTGTTAGAGCTTTTCAAATGCATCAAGTTATTTTTGTAAAACACCATCAAAATTCTTAGATGTTTTCAGACCGGTCGGTTTACGATTCGCCAGTGTTTTGTGATGTAAAAGTCCCTCGTGATGATTGGCATGCGAGTACAACCATGCCCCTCCTCATCAGTTCTATTGAACAATTTGCATAATGTCTGCCATTGTGTACAAGCGAGAAGAAGCCATCTCCCAGAAGAAGCATCACTGCCTCTCTATTTCATAATGTGTTTCCCAACACAAGACTCTTCATCATTACTAGCGAGAGAAAAAACTGATAAAAAGTGCCTGATTTTTTTTATAACTGCAAAGTTCCTGAACAAACATGGTGTTACCTTTCACTTGCACTTACCTTTCACTTCTGACTCTTATGATCAATTCCACTGTTGTATTTGCTGAATGATTTTAACTAATTTCAACTCATTTTCATTCCATCTTTAGAAGCAGATGCTTGACTGTTGGCTGTATTCCTTTCTTTACTTTGCAACTTGAGTATTGAAAATGAAGCTGTTAATCATCACAGAAGGAGCTCAAGTTTTTTAAACCATTCTTGTTTCAGTTACCATTAAAAAATATTATACATCAAAGTAGAAAATGTATGAAAAACATACTATTTTTATATACTTAAAAATCAAAAGTTTTTCCTCTCAGCAAAATCCAAATTTAACTGCTCCCACATTATAGACTTTTTCTTTCAGTGTATTAAGTACCTTAATACTGACATGTATCTTACCCATATTACTCTACAGTATATAGACCCAATGCTGATCTTTATACATTACTGTAGGAATACTACTATAAATGTTGTAAAGGTAAATGCTCTGTTTTACAGCCTTGTCAGAGTGAGGTTTATTTCTCAGTTGAGGTTATAATTGTGCATATGTTTCTCCTGTAAATCTCAGGGGCTACTGTATTTGCTCTGTTGGTGTTGCTTTAATGAATGGCCTTATATTTTTTTCAACTAATGTCTGTTGAAATTAAAATGTTTATTTATGAGGAGAACGTCCTTAAGGGGCGAGAAAGAGGACAGCCAAGCTTGGCAACTTCAATGCACCAATGCAGAGAGAGATATTGAGAGAGATGAAATGAAATATGCAGAAGCAACACGTTCTTGAGGCAATGGACTCACTGTCAGGAGGAGGCTGCAGCTTGGGAGCTAGTGTTTGCGTCCAGAACGATTCTTTGATTTAACGCTAATTTACCAAACGAGCTGTTGGAGGATAATGGTACAGTTTGTGGAGTTTAGCATGTGTGCACGGGTGTTTGGAGTCTGAGAGTGTGGAGTGGGAGCAGGTTTTAGGAAGAAACAGACGGGGTGATGATGAGCTGTGTGCTTGTGTGAGTCTGATTTGGCCTACATTGTGGAGCAAATGTCCCCTCAAGCCACGGCATCAGTTTTGAGGGGCACCAGCAGTGGCACTGGCTCATTCTATGCCCTTGGCTGGATCTGACAGCACTAAAGGGGGAAACAGTTTTTAACTTGCTTTGAAGTGTTTAGTGTGTGAGTGCAGCACATCAGTATGAATCGTATGAAAGCTAGTGGAGTTTAGATACTAACATGCGTTGGGACGTTGGTGTGTTTTTGAAGTGCATTTCACATTCTTTTAAAAATATAACTGTATTTTCCAGACTATAAACACATTCCTTTTCACGCTTTAAACTCTCTGGCATAAGATAAAGCAACATCACAAGGGAAAACATGTAGAAATTTAAATTATGCAGCTTTTTAATTTAAATGCAATCAATCTGACTGTCTGCAAAGTCAATTGGGGGACATCGAAAGAGAGACGGAGGAAGTGATTATGATAGCCAGCTTTTAGCTTTGATGACTTATCAGCTTGCCAGAGCCTTACTCTGTGTGAAGATTTCTACGAATGTGCTGTGCTTAAATCTACATTTACTACCAATTCCTTTTATAAATACATATATAATATTATATTCATACTCTGAAAATCACATCACACAGTGCTATGGACATATAGATTCTCATAATACACAAAAATACAATATCATTCACCACACACAAAATCCATTAAAACGAGAATAGAAATGAACACATTAATTATAACGATTCAACATAAATATACTGTGTCATGTAAACTTAAAAAAAAAAAGATTGTTCATTTGCTAAGTTTTAAAATATTGCCGGATATTCTAATATCTTGTGGTAAGGTGTTCCACCCCATAGACACTGTAAATGTGAGTTTTACTAATTACTTAAATATGAGTAATTGACTAAGAAACCTCCTTCCAAACATGTAGTTTGCTAACTGTGTATGTCGCTAGAATATTTCAACTGAATAGCTAAAACGTTGGGTAGACCAGCCAGTTTTATTTTACTCATAAATAAAAATAATAATACTAGTAATAATATTTAATAATAACAACACATACCTAATTTTATTATTTTCTGGTAACCAGGAGAGCCTCTTATGCATCCCGTAAATGCTTGTATCAAATGAAAATCTTAGTACCAATCTAGTAGCTTTGTTCTGAGCATCCTGCAGCTGTCTTTGATTGTTTTGTTAGCCGCAGACCAAATCACTGAACAATACTCCAGATGAGACCGAGCACAAGTGCATTCATCACATTTTTTCTAATCTTAGTAGAGGTAAGGAAGAACATTTTCTAGACACGGCTATACCTTCGGCCACTCTCTTAATGATGCAATCGATATGTTGTGACCATGACAGGGAGGGGTTTAAAGTTACTCTTAGTAATTTATACTGGTAGACTTGTTTTAAGGATGTATCTAAATGTATGTGAGTGAACTCTTTTTACCTTTGGTACTTGGACAAAGGATATGTAGCACAAAGACAGCTTGCAGATTCTTTTTCCACGATTTAATAACCGTTGTTTAGCTTGTACCAGATGTTCCGAGACTTCCATTGGAAAGTTGTTTGGATGGAATTACACACATGATATTTTTGATTATGTAGTGTTACGTTGTTCTTTATCTTTATATACTCACTGTGCTCATTAAACAATTGACTTTCGGGAAACTCAGACTTTGAGTTCATCTCTTGTCTCGAAGGCACATACTTTAAGGGTGTATCTTGTGTCTTCTCTTACTATAAACTCTTATATACTTGTTTAACTCTTGTCGTTAACGCTCCCATGGTATCTCACACCACAGACTTTCTACAAACCTCTTTTATTTGCGTGTCTCCATGTTACTACCTTTTAATGCAATGTTTAAAGGCATTGTTCTGAAAACACATATGTTTTGTGTACCATCTTCTATGTGAGTATATCCTGTTATAACATGTTTTTCTTACTGAACTTAGTTAGAGCGGCTTATATTCTGGTGCGGTCTTTTGCAGTAGGCATGTAGTTTTTTAAAGGAGTTTACCAATCGTTTACCAGTCTATCAATAGAATATCCACTGCTATAGAATTATACTTTTTCAGCATGTTGTCTTCCTTTAGATTGTCAAATCAACTAGCTTGAGTGTATAACTGGGGTTGTAAGGGGTGATTTTAGTGGTTTTTGTGTATGGCAGAGGGGGGTGAGCTGGGGAAAGCCTCTCGTCCTCACTCTCTCCTCTGGAATCTGGAAAGTAGGTGAGCAGATGTCTGCATTTCACCTGAGAGGGAAGAGATAGATGATGTTGCTTCTCCGTGTCCTCCCTGACTGACTCTCCTTCCCTCTTTCATTCTCTCTGCTTCTCTCAATAGATTTAAACAGAAGCCACATTTCTTAGTGCAGGTGTTTGACCTAAGTAGATCAAAGTTTCCACAAACTGCCAAGCACTCAAATTCACTCGTCTGAAATTGGACACGAGTGTAAGGAATGAATGAAAAGCGAGTTTTTTTAGGTGCTTGAAATCCTTGAAAATCCTTGAATTTGAATACATATACAGGTATAGTTACAGTTCATTAGAAAAGGAAACTGTGAATGCTTCCTGATTGTTGGTGTCTCTCTGACTTCTATGTTTACTAAACCAACCCAACCAGACTTATTCTCCAAGAGAATATATTAATATATTAATGTATAATGTGTAATTTATATGTATATATATATATATATATATATATATATATATATATATATATATATATATATATATTTATTTTATGCAATGCCATGTTTTCAATTTTAAAGTTGCAGCAGATTACCTGACTACACTTTAAATACTTTAAACTAGTAGAGTATTTTACATTATTCCATTTAAATAAATAAAGCTGGCAGGTTTACTGCTCTATTTCTAAAATGACACTTCCTATTTTATTTACATGGTTTTTTCCCCATTGGTACCAACAAGTAGCACATTTCAGAGTGACATCATCACATTTAATCCATATCTTACAACCAGAATATTCATGCCTCTTGAAGAGTAAAACATTTATTTAATAGTTTAAGCTAAGATTTTAGCTAAACTAGAACACAGATTGAATTGGCATAAGTTTTCTATTTTCTATTGTAAAAAGAATGGTGAACAATTATTTTGGTCATGAACATTCATAATCTTAGTTTGTAATCTAGCAAATTTATAAATGCTGCATTATCTTAAAGTGTTTGAATTATTTTTTTTATTTATAATGAATTCATCTTTTTAGAAATCACAGCATGGTGTTGTGTTAAAATATTTAAACGTCAATATTTTAGTAACTAGCCACTGTATAATATGCATTTTTGATAATGAACAGATGCTATTTAAAATTATGCTTCTGAAAAAAATTATTGGGTTTCCTTTCCTTGAACATTTGTGTCAAAATCACAGCCAATTTTAACATGTTAGAGAGGCAGATTTTCTGGCAGCTTCCAGCATCACAAATGCTCATTTGGATTTCAAATATTGTCCTGATGAAACATTAGGATGAAAGCGGCATGTATTTTTTGCCGATGTGGGGGCAGAGCTTTTTAGACATGGGCTTTTCTGTTCTGGGTTCATTTAAAAGGTTTGCAGTTGTCAATTTATTAATATTAATGGCATTAATTGAGGTCCTGAAAGAGCTTGGCTTAACCCACTTTCTCTTGCGTTGTTAGATTACCGGAAATGATTATAACCATTTGTTCAGCTTGTTTACGGCTTTTCATTGTACTACATAGATTGTTCTGGCCATTATTGAAATTAACTGCTGTTTCTTTGTTCTTTCATTTCCACAGTGTAAGTAGATCAGCCACCTTCATTCTTAATATTTGGTTATGCTTATGTTTGTATTTACAGTTATATTAGCGATGCTTATACTGTTCATTGGATGAACCTCAAGGCTTCCATTAAGATTGAGGACAACAGTGTTGTGACTCATGAGTTGTGCTTTAGAGGAGCTAAATATGAGTCTTTGTTGCTGAGAGCCCTGAACACTCCACAGCACGATAACACGTCTAGCAGATTCTTTAAACTGAGAAACTATATTCAGCAGTGCTTATTTTAGCATAGATGGAGCTCTGGGTGTTAATTATTTCACCCAAAAGCTCTAAGGTGGTGAGTTGTGAAAATTTTTTTTATTTTAGGCTTCACTGTGATGCTGGTTTGATCTGAGGTTTTGAGGTCACTTAGTGTAGAGATGGTCAAGGCTTTGGCTGTTAACCGCAGGGCTGGTTGAGCATCACCCTCAAGCCCCTGAGCGCCGTGCTTAACCCTGTGGTGATCTTTTGAGACTTTCAGAGTAGCTGGTTTGTGCTGCAGTTGAATGTTGACATTGAGAGAACATTAGGGAAATGTTATTCTAGAAATACATTCTCAAATTGTTTTTCATTAGGATTAATGTTTGATATTTTGACATAATGTTATTAGAGTGATATTAACTGTTAATAGCTAAACTATTATTGAAATAGATGTGTTTCTTTAATGATAGGAATTCATTATGTTAAACACACACAAAAAAAATATTAAGCCCTTTTCCACTTGATTAATGACGTTCAAGGACCTCAAGATTTAGAAATGACCCCTCCAATCCTTATGTTTCATATTCTGGAAGCATGCCGCGTATGGAAAGCATGTTAAGTAGCTTTAAATAACTACTCCTAGATATAATTGACACATTCATGTTCTATGTGGGTGGGGCTAATATTAAGGTCTTTCTAATGTTTTTAAAATAATAAATCAGCAGCCATTTTTCTAAGAGATAAAGTGAGAGGTCTCCCCTTATATGACTGTTATAGTTTAAATTATTAGGAAAAAACACACACTAATGGGTTAAGATTGTGTTTTTGAACAAATTATTTTCTATACATTACAAACTGGAAACGTGGAAACTAAAACAAGCATGCAGTGTGAGAGTGTGAGATGTTGCTGACCACTGTGTAGCTGAACAACTCAGACCCACATTGTTTTAGAAAGAAGACCAAACGTATAGGAAAATGCATTTTTTGTCACCCAAAAACTTTAAATCGACTGAACAGCCTCCCATTGGTTAAAGACTCTGTGATTCTGAGAACGTTTTAAAAGGAATCTACTTGAGGTACCCTGAAGGGACCATGAAACCACTGAAATATTCAGCCACCCATTAAAAGATTTTTATTTTTATCAAATAGCCTATTGGTTGGGACTCGATAATCTGTTTCTATATGAGATTTTAAACTTAAAACTAGACTTAGTAATATCGTCAGACTGCTTTGGGAAGAAACATGTGAAGACAATTCACGAAATTAGGAGATCCAGTCTCCTCTAGACTGTAGGACTCTAGCTCTCCTTCTCTCTTGGTTCACTTTAATTCATATAACCTAATTCCATGAGCTCTACTTTTTTCCTCACTTGTAAAAAAGAATTGTAAAAATGATCATGACGTAGTTAATCAACCTCTGAAAATGTGCCACTCATCATTAAATCCACCAATGTAATGATGAGTAGACAAATATGTTAATTATTTTGCATTATACTTTATATAGTATATAATAAATTATACTTAATGAAATGTGTAAACTTACATTATTGTATACAAAATGGCTCTCGATTCCTTTTTCAGGAAATAGCTATTGCAGGAGTAAACATTTTAAAGTTAGAGAGAATGTTATCATTATTTACAGCAAGGACACACTCCCTCATCTACAGTAATCTGATCTCATAATGTTTTGTCTGATGAAAAAAATGCAATTATCCAAAATGTGTATTCGCATCTGCTGTGAATCAAGCGTGAGTACTGTAAGAACAGCTTTTCTGCTCAGTGGGCTTGATCATGTATTAAATCTGTTATGCTCTCCCTCTCTCTTTCAGGCAAATAAACTACGCACTAAGACATTAAAGAACACATTGAATCCAGTTTGGAATGAGACGCTCATGTATCATGGCATCACGGCTGCTGATATGACCACCAAAACCCTCAGGTATTCCATCACTTTCATTTCTCATGAACCTCACCGTGACCAGGTATTTTTGGCTTTGTTTGCACTTGTAACTTTTCTTTATGAACATATGGCTTTCTGCAGCATCCCTTGGGTTTCTCTGCCAGGCTTATTAATGACCGTGCTTCTGTGTATCTCGAAACATCAGGACGTTATGTACATGCATTAGCCATAAATTTATTGCTGTATTTACACATTATGTTTGTTTTTAAATAGCAGACTCATCCCTGTGATGCACTTACACACAACAGCATTACATGCCAAGTCAGTCATAGACCATGTAAAGCGATGAGTATTAAAACTCAAAGGAAACAGTCAGAGAGGAGCAATTTCCCTACATATGTTGCAGAGCCCCCTCACATGCACAGCTGGGGAACAAACCTAGCGGGAGCTCTGGCAAGATGCAGAGCGAGGGAGATCTAAAAAGAGAGCCTCTTGCTTCACTTGTTCCACTTTTGAGTTGAGACCGTGAAAAATGTGAGTTTCATGCTTATGGGCTCTAACTCAACCCAAGCTTACCTCGGAGTTGGAGACAGAACTTCAAAACAGTGATTTTTGACTCTTACAATGAGGTGCTGGATGAATCGCTTAACACACGCTTCATGGGAATTAGCAATTAGATGCTTCCATTCTGCCACAAGCCTGTTTCTTGTGCTGAACAGGGGTTCTTGCTACTTTGCATTCCCAAAGGATGAGTTTGATTTGAGGATTCCTTCCGCTCTGTTACGCTCTGTGAGCATCGTCCCAGAGAGCAGGTTGTTGGAGCCCAGGGTGTAGATGGAGTGTGTCACTACAGGCAACGTCAGCACCTTGTCACCGTGTGTGTAGCTGGCCTGACAGCTGGTCCATCTGAAATCCTATAGCAGACATTCGGTTCAGTAATGCATGACTTTTTCCTTCACATGGAAAATCCCAAGACCTTATATTGCAGGATTCTGACCGTCTTATTTGGAGAGACCCTTTCCATCATGTGAATGTCATTTCTCATTTCTGCTGACAAGGAACATTTTCTCAAGAATGGCTGCATATTAATAGTGCCATTGTGCTATTATCGGAGGACATGATGTGCTATTATGGGAGTTGTCACCATGACGGATGTCACCAAAGTATGCAGGGAATGAGGAGATTTGTTTTGTTTTTCAAAAATGTGTCTCACTCTAACCTTTTTTTAATGCTTCATTAATGAAATATTGAGAGAATTATTGAAGTTAATACTTAATTTGGAAACTATTGTTGGGTGCACTTCCTACCTGTTAACCCTTGACCTCCTAGAAAAAAATAGAGCAGCAGAACGCGATTATAATTCTTTCTAAGAATTATTGTTCACTTTCTCTTGATTCAGGGCTGAAATTTGTTCCAGGGGGTTTGACTCATTTTATAAAGTAAAAACCTTGACCACAAGGAAAGAAAAATCTGACCAAAAAATGAGAAAAAAACACTTAATAATTTATTTACATTTCTCTATTTTTAACATATACATGTAGAGGAAAAATGGTAAATAACTGCATTGGTGTTTTTTTTACAAATGTGTGCAATGAGTTTGCGTTTAGGTGCTTTTTAAATCAGCATAACCCTGGACAAAATGTGTGTTTGTCTTACCAATACAAACAAAAAACTGTTGAAAAAATGTACAAATAGTTAAATAAAAAGACTTTATGGAAGCTGCAGTGCTGCATAATGCTACGTGGGTTCCTTGCATTGCCCCCCTCTCTCTGCCCCCCCTCCCCTCTCTCTCTTTTTTTTTTAGATAACTAACTTTTTTGTAGATTTATTTTGAAAGCCTTTTTTATAGATCTGGTTATTGGTTTTCTGTCCTGTTTATAGATGTGAAGAATTGTTGCATATTTCCTACAAATCCCAAAGCAACTTAACAAGATTATTTTCCATTTTAATTTACAAGTTCATAAACCCTTTAACTGGTCAATAACTAGAAAAAGTGGAAAACAAAATGTGAGAAACGACGACGTCTTAGTTCACTCACTGACAGTCATGGCTGAGAATGGAACACTTTTCAGTAAATTTCATGTAGCAGAAATCGTTAAATGAATAAGATATTATGTAATGTAATATATTTTCATTGAGTCTGATTCAGAGTCCATATTCAGTCCATGCCCTCAGTTATGATACGAGGTCTGTGACAAATTGTGACCAAACCTGTTGAGCCCTTTCTGACATCATGTCTGTGTGGGTCTGAGCATTACTCATCAGACTCACTGACTGCTGCCGAATGAACCAAATCACAGAGCTTCCACTTATAGGTGAGATGACTTCCATATGCAAGCAAAGACTCGACACAATCCTAGAGACTGACATTAACAAGGAGCAGCTCTCAACCCCAGGAGAAATAAATAGCAGCTTCAAGAGATCTGTGAGCAGAAGAGCTTATAGAAAGAGCTTCTTTTATCCTCCTCCAAATGCCTATGTCTATTAGCTTGTGTACACACACCTGGCTGCAATAAATGAGTAATCAAGCTCAAGAAGGAAGCAAGAAGACGTCAAGATCCTGATCTGCTTACGTGCAGGCTCTCACTCTCCTGCTCTTTGACACCCACATTAACACTCCAGTAGCTCTTCTGAATTTTTCTATTTGTCTCCTCACCATGTCATTTTTTTCCTGAGTTTTCTTTTTCCACTTCATCTCTGCAGCTGATGCAAAACCCGTCTGTCTTGCTCTCTCTTTTTTTAATTCCAGTCATCTTGTTTCCGTGTCTTAATCTTACGATTTCTCTGCCAATAGTAGTTGCTGACTGAAAATTGATTTTACTGGATGCAATTACAAAGCTGGAGAAAAACAATAAAGTTACAGTGTGTGAAGATAAAGAGGCTTAAATTGATCCGTAAGAAAGCAGCGGCATATCAAGAAATTGCAAGCTGTAGTTGTGTTTAGAGAAAATGTGTACCAGAGTCACTCTCAACGGTGATATAGCTAACATTTTGTCTTCTCTAGAGGATTAAGGAGATGAAACACTGTAAAAGAGGTTGGTGTTAAATCAAATGTGAATGAAATTTATGCAGCGGTTCAGTGAGTCAGATGTTATTTCCGCAAGCAATCTGGCAGATTCAGTGAATGATTCGTTTCAGTGATTCCGAGGAGAACTCTGCACTTAATGATGCTTTAGTTCTCAAATAAAAAAAGATGCTTCATTTTTGTGTCTGGGTCAATCTACACCCGTTCCACCATTTTAAATGTTTTACTTATTGCATTAGGAAGAAAATATTTGCCTTGAGCTAGACTCCAAAAAGAAGCAGTTGACCTTTGATGTTCATAATGTCATTTGATGTTATAAAAAGGTCAAGAAAGCATACTCTGTCTCACTTTCAGATCAGACAATGGCCAGCACTAGTGTTGTGGGAGCATGCTTGGAAGAGGTTAAAAGGGTTATTTTTCAGAATACTTTTTAACCAGAAAACTGAAGAGATAATTGTAATAATAATGTATTTTTATTCAAGGCTCTTTCGGGATTTCAAGGTGATTGTACAAAGAAATATAACCAAGAAAACAGTGTAAACAATGAGAAACTCGCTGAGAGAAAGCAACAAAGATAACCCTACAGTGCTATGCATAAAAAAACACCTAATGGAAAAGATGTGTTTTAAGTGTTGTGTTTAAGTGTCAAGTGACAAATGTGACTTATGCATGCATTGTCTTATAATGGACAACCAGTTTTGGGAGTGATATATGTCAAAAGTAAGACATTACCAGTTTTGGAGTAACACAGTAGTGTAACTTATTACTAATGTAACTAATTTCATGTTCCTGTAAATAGTAGCTAATTACATGCTCAGTAATGCATAATTTACATGGAAAAATGAATAAAACAATTGTTGAGAGAAAAAAAGATTTGTCACAATGCAAAAAAGAAAATAAAAGGAACATTCGCAAGACTTGTCTGATTTTTTAAATGTGCTGTATAATGTACATTTGACTTTACATTTTTATTTTGCATGTTTTAGTATTGTTCGTTTAGTCATATTCAAAGTGGTTCATGCATGTTGTGGAATCCTCTTATCATTTTCTAGGAGCTCAAAACAGCTCCATTGGCCCACTAACCAATTAGATGAACCGCTAATGCATCTCAATGAAGAAGGTACTGACTGTAACCGTAGTAAAACTTGGTCAGATAAACAATGAAAAGAAAGTGAGTTTTTGGCTTACTAAAAGATAAATTATGTGAATACTATTCGGAAATGGGAGAGTTTTCTGTTAGTCAACAAGAAAAACCAAACCGGAAAAACCCAACAAATACTAAAGAACTCTACACGCCACAAAAATATCACAAGCTACTTAAACAGCACCTTGTACACCGCTAAAATTAAAATTATGTTTATTTTGGTTAGCCTTCTTTAAATTTGTCTGGACTTCTTGAATTCAAAGAATTAAGAATGAAAGCATAAGTGTATAAATCAGAATAGAAGATCCAGAAGTGAGGTATCAGCCTACTTTTAAATTTTCCACAAACAATAATTTAACTTGCTGAAGGCTCACTCTCTCTGGTAGCTGCCGATAAAAAAGCAAAAGTGACCCCAGCGAGGAACAATAACTCAGAGGTCCATTTGCAGACTAACCAAAGTTTATCCTCTAGATGCCCAGAAAGAACAAATCACAAACAAATAGTAAAATAACTGAAAAACACATACTAGACTAGATACGGAATGAATACTGATAGGAAATGCATTCAACGCTCCAGCAACAGCAACACAAGGAAAGGGAAGACCAGATCACAAACCACCCACAATCCTAACAATTGTGTTATTGCTCTGCAAAATATAGTCGTTCATTTTGATTTATAATGCTTTATCACATAAAGGCTATATCACTAGTCATTATGCTACCTCGTATGTATTAGTATTAATATATGTAAGTAGGGATATGCATGCGCTGCCTTATAATGGACAACAAAGCCACAAAGAGAACACAACTGGGGTGTGAGTGCTTTTTATTTTTTGTATTTCTGCACTGTGAGCAGGGTGCTAAATAGATCAATAATTAGGGTGGAAATTCTAGCAAAAACTGTAAGAGCAGAAATTAAGGTCAGTGAATGTATTTTGATAAACAGAAAGCATCTACAGCGCATCAATAACATTCATTCATTCATTCATCTTCATGTCGGCTTTATTCCCTTTCGGGGTCACCACAGCGGAATGAACCGCCAACTCACTGGCATATGTTTTACGCAGCGGATGCCCTTCCCTGCCGCAACCCATCGCTGGGAAACATTCACACACACATTCACACTTTAACACAAGGGGAATTGTTCTTATTCAATTCACTTATACTGCATGTCTTTGGACTCGTGGAGGAAACCGGAGCACCCGGAGAAAACCCACGCGATCACGGGGAGAACATGAGAACTCCACACAGAAATGCCACCTGCCCCAGCCGAGCCTAGAACCAGCGACCTTCTTGCTGTGAGACGACCGTGCTACCCACTGCGCCACTGTGACGCCATCAGTAACATGAAGATGTTAAATAACTGACAATTTTTACAGTGTGTGTTGTCTGTAAATTAATATAAAATCCAGCCTATTTTTAAATGAATTAATCCTCAGATTTTCTTTCCACTAATGAAGCCCACAGTGCCGGCTTCACATGACAGAGATGTGAGTGTCACATCTAACTCAGTCTTTCTCTTGCAGGCTGTGTGTGTGTGATATGGATCGTTTAGGACGGAATGAGTTCATAGGTGAAGTCAGGGTGGCCCTCAAGAAACTCAAGGAAGGAGAGAACAAGAAATACAACATGGGGCTTGAGAGAATTGCTCAGGTGTGTGTATCTGAGAGTCACAGTGGCCATTGTGAGGTTGCGTCCGATGGAATTTGTTCGATGCATTATTTAGTGTTTGGGTTTTTACTGTTTTATTAATAACCTTTCTATGGTCTCTCAGACTCGGGAGGGAAACAGCCAGGCTGTGGATTCTGGGGCTCCTGTTGCTGAGGAGGAGGTAAATATCCAATTCTTTAAATCCCACAGAATAAAGTTACATCTAAGAGGCGCTGGGAGGAACACTTACACCGTATCACAAGGGCTTTGTTCAAACTGCAGTCCTTCTGTTAGAATCAGAGGTTTTTCTAATCATTGTATCTTGTACAATTCTCATGTGAACTCATCCAGCTCCTGAAATGAACTGTTTGCTCAAAGGTCTGATGGACAGCGGCATCTTTAACAATAGATTCTAGATTGTTTTCTATTGTAATCAACTCTGAAAGTCAGGAAATTGGATGGGATTTAAACAAGCAAGTTTGAAGCGATGATAAGAGAACTAAGGCACTACAATTCACTTGATTCTACATATGAACAGGAAAAATTATGAATTATGATTTTATAAATAAAATGTTTAAACTTTGCTTCAATTCCAATAGGTGTTTGGGCTGTTTCTCTTTTCTGATTTGTCTTTTGTAGTTCATAATGAGGGGGGACTTAAAGTTCGCTTCATTCATCAGCAAAGCAGCTGCTGTAAAATTAAAACTATTGCTTTGTACTAAAATAGTGAATAAAAATTGTTTGCATATAGAGATCTGTCATGGAATTTAACAATAAAGAGGGTACCCTAAAGGAGAACATTTAACCAACCATATTTAAGAATGCATAATTTAATTAAAGTCTCATAAATCCATGAATGCTGTATTTTTGTCTTTATAGCAGATATCTTTGGCAATAATTTTGAGGCTTGGTAATAAGTATTTAACAGTTTTGTCTGCTTTGGAAGTTTTGTGGTTGGTCTCAAAGTGTTGAAATGCATTTGTCAAATATTTCTCAGTGAAATCATGATCTGCTGACTTTATAGACTATGACCAAAAGCTAAAACTCTCAATTGTTAACGGCTCTGTATAAATAAATTCATTTCTGTTAGTCTCATTCTATAATTCTGAAAAGTTGATTTATCTATTTTTGACTATCACCAGTAAACTTTTCCTCTATTTCAAACAGAAATGTTTGATTAATTCCCCCTCACTGACATTTTTATATTTTATTTTCAGGCATATGAGCCAATTTGAGATCTTTTTTTTTTCAGGACGATTGTTATTTTATTTTTATGTTTGTAATCATTTTATTCAGAAGATGAGTTCTTGAGTATTGTTTAATGCATTGTTGTGATGTTTTAATGTTGGTTTCTGCTTCTTTTTTTATTGCGTGGACCACATTGTGTCAACTACTGTTACATTATAAGCTGAGTTGAGAGCGTTAATTTCAGGTCTAATATCTCGTGGTCTCGTATTGGAATTTTGAAGGTAATGTCACTAGATTTAATTACATTTCTAATGTGCACAAAATTAATCCACAATTCCTTTCATGCCAGTTACCCCCTATTAAATTAGATTGAGGAGTTCTTCAATTTTTAATAGTTAATAAAAGGAAGGACATTATAAATGCTTTGAGCTAATTTTACATCCCACGAAGGCAGACGCACTTCTCAAAATGACATCAGATCTGAAAATCCTATCTGTCTCAGCTTTAGACAGATCTCATGTGCTCTGTGATTAAACAATGCAACTGAAATGTCTCGTGAATACAAACATTAATTCGACTCTAAGTAAAACACTTTTTTTTCATTTAGGAATAACAAAAATCTATTCAAGAAAACCTAGCTTGACCTCTAATAGATTTCATTACCAGATATATATTTTTCCATCACAGTTTTAAATCCTGGAAAACAATCAAAGGGTCCCTAAGGTGGTGTTTAGCCCCATAATGCTGTACTGACATGTATTGTATAGTTTAATGTGTTATTGAGTGTGTGAATATTGATTAATGGAAGCCAGCTGACTGTAAAGAGCTTCTGTGTTTCTCCAGCGTGGCCGTATCCTGGTCTCACTGATGTATGTTGCAGAGAAAAGTTCTCTGGTTGTGGGAATTATTCGCTGTGCGCACCTGGCTGCCATGGACTCAAATGGATACTCCGACCCCTTTGTCAAAATGTAAGTTATTTATTATTTTCCAGTAAAACCACAGCACCAACAGACATCTTCAGGTCCTGAAAAACAAACATCTGCATTTGAAATAAATGTTCTGAATGAATGGTTCGCTGGACCATTCATTAAAACTCAGACTTGTTGCATTAAATGGTGCTAAGACACGTAGCATTTATTGTAAATATTTGTTTACTTAGGAGAGCTTAGAAAAAAAAACACACTTGCCAGTATATGTTTATGATTTGTTTATCACACAATCCTGCTCAAGTCTTAGCATGTTTGCAATCCTCCAAGCCAAATAATTATGAATCTCTTTCAGTCCAAAAATATACTCATGCCAAGTCTGAATTCCTGGCAAAACAAGTGTAGAATATTAGCCAAAAATTGATCAAATCAAACAAATTGCAGCTTTGTGTGCTAAATCCAGCAGATAGTGTCGTAGTTTTGCTGTTTCATGGGATCAAATATGAGCTTTGTACAAAAATTCAAGCCTCAAGCTCTGCACGAGTGAAGCTAGTTTTGTAATCACTTCCTCAAATAGAGTTAAAGCAAATTAGCAGACCAGTAAGATCCCCCGAGGGTCATGTAGTGAGTCAACAGCGGCTTGATGATGCTTTTCACAGCTTTTATTTCATTTTCACATGTATTCCCAGCTTTAACAAGCTCCATTTTGCATCATATACACTTTAATCATTCCAAGCATCAGCTGCATTCACTGGCCTCACCCTCCTACTTGTTAGCAAAGTAGGGATTTGTTTTTCATTGTATCTCCGTTTTATTGTAATTTATTCCCCTGTGGTTTTTCATGAAAGGTCTACTTCATAATTTGTTGGATATTTTTTGAAGCACCTCAAGTTAATGGAGCATACGGAAGGTTCCAATGAGTCAAGGAGTAAGCAGAAAGTTAAAAGGAAAAAAATCAGTTTTATATCTTTCTCTCACTTTCCTGTCACAACAGTGATCTTTTATCATTTGCTATACCTCTCTCTCTCTCTCTCTCTCTCTCTCTCTGTCTCTCTCTCTCTCTCTCTCCTATCATGGGAGATAAAGCATGCAAAAACCTTGGACCACTCTCTTCCCGTCAGTGGGATCCTGTTCATTGTTATCGTGGATGTATTTTGATGTGTTGTGTGATGGAGGAGAGCTTTTTCTCTATCTGCACCGAGGAGATAGGATTTCCTTGTTTATCGTGCCAGTTACAGGCTCTGATGAGCAGTGAAAATCTATTGTTGGAGAGTGGACCTCTTTTAAACAGCGGGATAGACTGCTGGGAGTGTGTAGGTTCGTGGAAGATTGAAAGAGGTGCGATTTTAAACTGTCTCTTCAGATTTGTATGACAGCGATGCAAATGTTGGATGAATGCTGAATTGTTTCTGCGTTGAAACCCCTGGACCAGATGTTATTTGCCTTTTAGTCCACCGAGGTTGACTCGGGTAGGGCCGGATTAACTGAAGTTTATTGGAGCAGCAAACAGATTTTAATAGAGTGGATTTTCTGCACCGGTCACTCTTCCCTTTTTAATTGTAATTATTTAATGGGTTATTTTAAAATTAATGTGACATAATTGGAATAGACTATGATTAACGAATCAGAAAACACCAGTTTTCTGTTGTAAATAATTAGTTTTACATAAACTGTACCAAGGAAACCCACTCCCGCAGAGGAGGGCATACAAACTCCCCTGGAAAGCACAAACCTAACCCCCACTCTAGTTCACTTTAAAGTTCAAATTCACTTTATGTTAGTTTATCAAAGCCCACCCCCTGAACTGTTGGCCACAGCTAGTTATGGGACACGAACTTCTGTAGTTTAACCTTTTCCACATTTTTCCTTACATTCATTTTTATTCATACTAGCTGTGGATGTGTTGCATATACTATGGAACAATTTCCAGACAGGAAGTAAATACCTTTTTTGTTGCTGACAGTAAAATAGGCATTTTAAATATTTTCAATATTTTAAAATGTATTTTATTTTTGGAACATTTTCCCAACAAAAATAAACAATAATAAATTATATATATTTTTATAAAAAATAAACGATTTTTTGTAGATTTTTAACATTCCGATGGACTGTTTTAACATAACATTCCCAGGGCGGACTCCTATTTACTCTACCTGATCCTCACGAACACTTTGCGAAGCTGCTTTGAAAGCAGCTGCTAAAGAAGCGCTATATAAAAATCTTGATTGATTGATGGACATTTTATTAAATTATGTTTCCTTCAGGATAAACATGTTGGTATATATACATATATGTAGATATATGTGTGTATATATATATATATATATATATATATATATATATATATATATATATATATATATATATATATATTTATTTATTTTTTATTTTTTTTAAGTACATTCTATAGTTATTTTTTCAGAATCTTCATTCTTTTCCACCAAGACATTCGGTGATTAGCCTTCTGAACCAATTTTAACCGAGTGCTTCCCATTAAAATCACCCTCTCTTAACATTTTCCAAACTTTATCTGTGTCAGTCAGCTTGTAACTCTCTCAGACCGAAGGCCAAGGCTCAACAGAGCATCACTTCTGAGTCCTGCTCCAGCTTAGTTTGCAATAGAGGGAACATGAAACTGGACACAGGCGGGGATTAACTGTGGAGGAACTGGGGGCCAATCAATACAGTAGTCGTTCCAGAGGATGAAAAAGGCCTAAATCTAAGGATTTGGAAAAGAAACAGCTAAGGACGGTCACGTTTTTCTTGGCTAAGATGTTTTTCTCTGGCATCTGTATGTTTTTGTTATAGCTGAAGCTTTGGAAGGGCTCTCTTTCTCCTTAATCTTGTTCCAATTACTTTGAAAAACAAGCATTTTTGACATAGTGTTCAAAGAATTTTATGAAGTTAATTATCTAAACAATTTATAGACAGGGACTCTGCTAGACAAGGCTGTTATAGCGATTAGTTAATTATTTTGTAGTCATCCATTTTTGAAGATTAGTTTTTAATTCTTTTTCAAAAGGACTATTTTATAGGCTAGAAATTAAAGAGAACCAAGTGATAACACTTGAAGGTTTCCAGCTTGAGAAAAATAATATTCCTTTGTATTTCCAAGCAATGATAAAAGAGAGATAGACAACGAGAAACTCCTAATTTTTTTATAAAACTTGAGTGTTTGTTTAGCTGTCTGAGTCTGATATTGGCACACTCAGAGCTAGAAGCATAAGCTCCATGTTACGTCATAGAGAACACAGAAATAGACTTATAAAATACATTTGGCTCTCTGTTAGAGGGAAAGCCTTTCTAGAGAGAAAGCTTTACAAGCTAAAATAAACTCTATAATTCCACATTCTGCTCTAATATTTGAAGCTATGGTGAGATGAGCATGTGTGCTTCTGTTGGTCAGTCTGATAAGAATAAATGCTTATTTTTAAATAGGACCTCAAAGAAAATGTTTGAATATAATGTTGTTTAGTACTATGTTTACCCAAGTCCCCTATAGCAATCACAATCTAGGTAGTTTTTTATCACACTGATTTTTTTTAAGACAGCCGTTTTGAAAAAAAAATGCTTTGTTTGTGATGTCACAAATCATAGCATCCCATCCATTTATAACCATTAACCAGCAATCACCTTTCTGACTCTGATTGAAAAAAATATTTCTTTTTTATACGCAAGTAATTATTTTCAACAGTAACCAATTTAAATAGAACAGACAGGGGCTTCCAATCTCATTATTCTTTGCTTAAGCATTCATGAATAATACATTTGACAGAATTCTGTTGATCTTTTAGTTAGTGGTCATCTCCCTTCCTCTCTCAGGCCAAGTTTAAAAAGCTCCTTCTTTTTCAAGCAACATATATTTTTTTCTGCTAAGAATTGTCCTGGAAGGAGGAGCTCCATTAATGAATTTGAATTGGCATCTAGTACGTATCCCAGTGCCTGAGTGTCGTTTCCACAGATCCTCAGAATAGAGGGTCTACTTTGATCTCTGAACAAAGAAACATTGACAGCAAAATGCCTATACGCTCCCTGTCGTTTCATGCTGGAGAAACAATTCAGTTTTTTCTTCACTAAAATAAAATATTCAGCTTATTATAGAAAATAACTATGATGTAATTAATAAATTACATTTTGTATTAATTAAATTAACTCACCAATTTCTAATGTGTGTGATGTTTGGGAAGTAATAGAGTACATAACTGTCTTCATGTTCTCCAAATACAAACTGTTTGCAATCCAGCTGACAGCATTTATTTATTTATTTAAGAAAATGTATAGCCCAATCAAACACAAAATACAAAATATGTTAGTTTGCTTAAATCATTTCACTTTAGACTTCAGCTTATTAACCATTGAAAGGACCATACAGAAATGTTTTCCCAAGGTAAAATTGTGGTTTATTAAAATAAAATAAAAAACATTAGAAAATGTAACCTTGGGGCATTTTTGTAAGTATCGTAGGAATCAGATCATCTTGGGAAGAATGAGCATCTAATGTGTCCTCAGAGGAAGAACGTTTGTTATTTGTTTGACCAAGTTTGAAAGATGGTTTTAAAGATAAACTTTTACATATTTTTCATAGAGGTTGTGGAGGATAGACTCACACCAGCGTTTCTGGAATGTAGAAGAGTCTGAAGATTGAATAACATAAATAATAATGATGTTTATAAAATAAGTGGGCTGTTTTGTAATGTAATGTTTGTAAACCTCCCTGTATGGTATTTATGTTGATGCCGAGAAGGAGCACTCAAGTGGTGAACTGTAATCCAGCTGAGGCAAGCATTCACGAGCGCCTGCCTTTCAGCAAACCAGTCTGAGCAAACATCACATAGCGTTATTAATATTCATAACGTGTGTATGCTTGGCACATTTGTGCTGAGCCACTGACAGGAAAGAATCTTGAAAGTGAAGACAAACAGTCAAGTAAAACTCAGATTTTCTTAATATTCAATATGTGTTTCTCTCTCCAACTCTGTTTTGGAAAGGGTTTTACTGTCAAGCACTCAGTCATATAAGTGTTTAACTGTTAATGAATCTGAGGCTGATTATATTCTTGTCCTCGCTTTTCATAATGTTTGCATTAAATGATTACGAACGAGACCCCATAGAGTTCAGCTCTATTTCCATCTAGCCCACAGCATCAGAACATAATTAGAAGAGACAAGGGAACGCTGATATTATTGCACCTGCTCTAATTAACACAGTTACACGGGACACAATTTCAATAGTTCTCCTTTCAATTGAGCTAGCTGCTATGCTGAGACGTTTAGATTCAGTTTAGAATATTTCGTTCTAATGCTTGTCATTTTGAAAGATGTTCTCAATGTGCGGTTTTCAGTAATTGTAGAGGCGATTAAGTCAAAGGGTAATTAGGCACTAATTCATGAATGCTTAGATGCAGGTGCAAATTAAAGCTGAAGTCTGTAATTATTTGAATGCTGAAATGGGTTCTGAGCTCTCAGGTTATTATGCAGAGTAACGCACAGTATGAGACGTGGATGCCAAAACTCAAAACAGTCTAAAGTTGCAACATTGGATGTGTGTTGGCATTATTTTGTACTTGCATTTGGCAGTTAAAAGTAAGAGAAGGGAAGTATTTCGCTGGTAATGCACATCTCCTTTTTTTCAGTAAAACTTCTACTGCACATTCAAACCAAGAGCAGAAGATGTATGTTTTTTGGCTGATTTACATAATTTGCATAATAAGTTCATGTGTGGATGAAATCTTAAATTAATGTGGAGAAAGTGAAGCTGGGTACTGTGGTGTAATATTGTGATTTAGAGGTGTGGAGAATGTGGTGGGCGATGCCACAGAAATTCCAGCTATGGTTGAAAAAAGGGTCTTTATTATTCATTAAAATGACTAAATATGAATTTCTTTTTAGCACAACTTAATCCACACTAGTACTTTGAAGTAAGGTAGAAACTACTTTGAAGCATCTGCAGAAAAAAGAGCTATTTACATATTGATTGTTTGATGGATGATTGATTGATTGATTGATTGATTGATTAAAAATAAAATAAGAAAGTCCAGAAAAGGCTGGTTCTATAAGATATAACACTACACAGTATGTAACGCATTACTAATTAATGTGTGTCTACCAAGCAAAAATCAGGATGCTAAAAGTACCTGAATTATTTTTGCTAGTGTAGATTGAATAGAGTGAAGACTTTGCAGTGCCATGATATAACATGGAACAATTTCTGAATGGGATCGAGCAGATTAATGCAGGTTAGTCACATGATGACAGGCCAGAACCTGATTCATTCATGCCTCCATTGCTTCAGCAAGGTCTTTTCAAAACCTTCTCTTTGAAGACTCTGCGTTTATCCTTTAACCAGTGTTCACTACAAGATTGAGTAAATGTCTCTGAATGAATGCAAACACAAAATCCATGATCAACAATTTTATCTCTCACATCCACATCCTGATTTGTAGCTGCTGTTTTTAATATATGTTCAAACATCGTCAACCATAAATTCTGCCATCTCTGCACGACCACAGCTCATTATTCTCACCGCTGGACCCGAAAAACCTGCTCCACTTTCTCTGCATGGATTCTCCAAACTTTCTTCCCATTGACTGAACATGTAAATCACTCACAAACCATGAAACTTCCATTCTTGGTGTAAACATGGAGTTAGCACATCTATCAATATCTCAGTTCTATTCGCTTAAGTGCAAATAGATTACATTTAAAACCCTACAGGGATGTTTTGTTATAAAACCTGAAATATGTTGGTTCCATAGGAAAAAACTGTTCGATTTTCATGATCAACGACTGCGCTGTAAACACATTTGATGCATCTGTGTTTATGTGAATGTATTTGTAAAGCAAAGGCGTAACACTCGCCCTAATGTAATCGATCAGTTATTTGTTGTTTAAGTCATTTTTAAGTCACTGAAGTAGTGGTGCATAATTGCATTCTTTCCACCACAGTTTTAAACTAAATGGCGAAGTTGTCTAATATTTCTGGTGATCATTATCTTTTTTTAATGGTGTCCTCTATTCAGTCTGTTCTTTGAGGTTGGGTGCTTGGTTACTCCGGACATTGCTGTCTACAACTAAATTATTAAAGCATTAAATTAGCTGTCATGTTTAAAAAGTTAGCTTTTTATGGTCTATAAAACATTTCGGATGCATCCGTGGCTGATCATAGTTACACAGAAAATCCATCATGTGACAGAGATGTGATTTTGTTTCTTTGCTAGAAATTTGAGGGAAGTTATGATACAATTAATTTATTTTTTCATCTGTTTATAAAGCATGAGATTGTAAAACCGGAAGCTGAATTTTGATCATTTAAATAAAAAATGTGGTATTTTTCATTGAATTAAAGAAGATTTTGAACCTTTTATCATCCCTGAACAGGGGAGCTCTCTGTATTATTCTGAACTTTATAAACGTTTGCTTTATATGTCAAAATGACAGATAGGTTCCCTGCAGCACATGTAAATGTCACGTCCTTTGATCATTTGTTTTCCTCAGACAAAGGGCTAGAGTCCCTCACCTAAAATTAGTCCACATGATTTATAGACAACCTCAAAAGTATTTGTTCACCATCATTACATCCAGATAATAAATCGGCTTCCAGAAAATGGAATAAATATTATTAATATTTAAAAAAAAAAAAAAAATATTGGTCAAAATACCAAATTTAAATGTTTTGATTTCATCTGCAATTCACCTGCTGCTATTAGTAATGTGCATTAACTTTAATGATATATATTTCCAAAAAAGCTATGAAAATTTTTTTTGAAAGCTAAAGAATAACTTCCATTACTTTCGGTATAAAATGGCATGACTTCCTAAAATGAATATGATCCCATTAAAAACAGTTACAGATGCTATAAATTCATTTCAGATATTCATCGTTAAATATCAATAAAGAGACTGTCGCACACAAATCAAGCATCATTAATATTCTGATCTAGTCATTACTGAATCATTTCTGATTAGGATTTAGACATGTGGCAGGTTATCAGAAAATGAATGGCTAAGGAGTGGCTAACTATTAATTGGGTCTCCTCTCAGATCTCTTATTAGCTTCTGATGGATGTCACAGTTTGGCAGATTTCAAGAAATCATTTTACAGCCCCAAAAGCATTTTTAAGTCCTATAATATTGCAGGTTGTCAATTAATGTGATTGAGAGAGTACAAACTGTTCCACAAAAAGTCAATGCTAGCTACTTCATTTAATAGAAGATGTATCGTTCACAATTCAAAAGCTCTTCATGAATCATTTATGCACTTTAGATTCATCTTTAGCGACTGTCTCTGTAACTGATTGGTTACTTTTGTTCCGAGTTTTCCTTCCGGCACAACTAGAACATTCATCGCAGGAGTTTTAGGAGAACTAATCAGCTTGGCTTCTCTTAAATGACCTAAAACAACACACAGGATGTCATCTTCAAAATATGATTGAAAAATAGAATGATTTAGTCTCTTTTGTGTTCTCGCATCTGTCTTCATAAACGTTTAAGAATGAGTCACAGAAAAGGTGACGAGTATTCTCAAACAAAGATGTGGGTTGTGTATGTGTGCCAATTTTACATACATTTTTACCTATTGTGTTAATTGTACAATATTTTAATGTAAATTTCTCTTTGTTTAAAGCAGATATTTATCAGGAAAGCACCATACTTACTATATTTATCAGTTGTGACATTTACTACAAATGTTTTGATAAGAAGCAGGTTCAGTAGCAATTCTAAAATACCAAATATCAATAATCAAGAGTATCAAGAATCTCCTGCAGACACACACATCCTCGCGACTTTTGGAATGTCCTTTAAAAGTTCCTAATCCTCAAATCACTTTCAGGATGTTATTAGATCATTCTTTTTTTGGTATCAAAGTACTGCTGTTTATGGTCCCGATATGACTTTATGGGAATATTCTGTATTTGGTAGTTCTCTGGTCACATAAGCAACAAAAAAAGAGCGTTTTGGGTTGTTAACAGCAAAGTTTCAGGAGCAGCACATGCAGACAATTACTCGAATTATCTCCGTATCAGCTCCATCTAATTATCCTCTTCAGTTATTCCTTTATAAACCATCAGATCATCCTGTTTTTGGACGATCTACAGCAAAAACCCTCAACCTCCCGTTCGCTATGCTATTCGAGGGGGTCTTTACCTGGTACACACCAAATCTGCTTGCGCATCCAAAGCTTAATTTATGAAAGTGCGCCCTCGTGAAGGACATTATGGTAACATCTCTGTATGGTCCTCTTTTGGTAATGTACAATGTTCCCATAAATTCAAAAGAACTCTTTCCCAAAACCTTGAGAATTGGGAATATACAATTTCTATTAAGGATGTTAAAATACTGTGAGTCAACGCACAGACTAAGTATGGTTAGATATGTTTTTAGGGGAATCATTTGTGGGTGAAATGAAACCGAGAGGTAGATTTAGCTGTATATTTAAAGAGTCGAGATGATGAGTAGACTTCAACAGACTTTCTGGTTTATTTTTGATGAGCATTTGAAGAGGAGCAGCATTGTGATGCAGCTCACATCCTTGGTAACATCCTCGGTGTTATCAGTGTTATACAGCATAGAATGAGTGTGAATTCAACAGTGAGATCCACTTTTTTGGTATATAAAGTCCTGCTGCTGTGTAAAAAATCTTCAAAAACCTTTGAGATAAGAATGTCTTCAAGTTATGTTGAAATATTTCATAATCAATACATAAAGTGAATGAAATCAAACATGTTATATCATTTAATTGCCAAGATATCCTATTATATCCTAATAACTATTGTAAATAGGTGTAAAATATGGTTGTGTTTTAGCTTTAAGAAAAAGATTCTTAAGAATCCCTCACAGGAAACTGACATTGATTTCTCAAATCCTTTTATATAGAACCTCTTGCTCAATTCCTCATGTATATTTGCGTTCACGCACCTCTTATCGATCCCTTCCCTGTGTAACATGTTGTGTAGGTTGATCTCTCTTATAAATAATCAATGATGAGGCCTGATTGGTAATCCACTGATGACTCCATTAAACTACAGTCCTTTTGGATGCTTCATCTGTCCTCCATCAACCTCTCAATCCTTTCACTCCATCAATCCCCAATTAAAGATTATTATCTCTCACTCTGTACTAGATTGAATGAATCACCAAAACCAACACCCTCCACCTCCACCACCTCTTTGCACAAGGTCTGTCTTTCTGTTCAATTTGTCACGCTCTAAAATGAACCCTTGCGCACCCTTCTGCCATGATTGTGTTTTGAGAGCTGGAGACATAACAGGCTAATGATTTGCTTTGATATTTTAGAAGTTCTCGAAAAGGTTCACAGCAGAGCAGTGATCCGTTTCTTTCTCCTTCTCTTTATCAGCGTTTTGCAGCCTGACATGGGAAAAAAGTCCAAATACAAGACTTCGGTGAAGAAGAAAACTCTAAACCCAGAGTTTAATGAAGTTAGTTTTTCTATTAAGATAACACTTATTTTTTTAAACATCAGTTCGTTTCAGTTTGAATGTATAATGTACAAAAAAATTTGCATTTTAACATGAAAATATTAAATTTCACTTTTTGTTTACGGTTGCTTACAGATGTCCTTTGTAATGAGAAACTCAATTGGGTTGCTTTAAACAAGTTGTGATGTTTTTTGTTATGATTATTTCATGTATATCTTATGTTAGACTAAATCAATAGAAGATTTTTGGAAGAATGTGGGTAACTAATACTACACACCTTGTTGTGAATACAGATACATCTATGTGGAGTACATCTAGTTTTTGTCTCTTCAATCCAGGAGTTTGCCTATGAAGTACCACATGATCAACTGGCCAAGAAAACCCTTGAGATCTCCGTCTGGGATTATGACCTGGGCATGAGCAATGACTTCATTGGTGAGTTAATAATCATAGTAAATACTTCCAAACCATTTTTGAATGAGCGTTTGTGAATGTACACATTGTGAATGCTGATACCCAATCTAACTAAAATCTATAAAAGTTTAGTGACTTCACTAACAGAGCTGAAGTCATACCAAATTGATTTGGTAATCTCTGAAGCTGTCTATTCATAGATTTTTTAATCAATTAAATATTGTCAGCATTGTCAATTTCACAACACTATAGTGCTGGAGAAGTGGTGGTGGAATTGTTTGTGGGTTGCTAAAATTCGCACAAAAAACTTTTTCTAACCCAGACTATTTAAACTTTCAGTGTGATCTTTGTTTTCACACTCAAACTTTCATATGAGACATTTTTTTGTTTTACCTCAACAACAACTTCCTTTAACCCCAAATAATCCAACCTTCCTCCTAACCCCATGACAACAAGACCAACTCAGCTCACACTGAAGTGCGTTTGGCCTCTAAAACTGGTGAGTCTGCATCTGGGTAC
Organism: Danionella dracula; assembly: GCA_900490495.1. Taxonomy (NCBI): domain Eukaryota; kingdom Metazoa; phylum Chordata; class Actinopteri; order Cypriniformes; family Danionidae; genus Danionella; species Danionella dracula. Next base: position 1,738,035 of record UELW01000089.1, read on the forward strand.
CATTGTTGGAAGCTGCTTGCCACCAACCTGTTTTGAAATGGTACAAAATATAAAATTACTTTGTATGAAAGGTTGTATAAAACAAAATGAGGTGAGCCAATTATATGATATGTTAGGTATAGTGATATTAAACTCCTCTAGAAGTTCCATTAAGTAAAATACTTGGGAGTTAATTTCCCCTTAAGATAAGGAAATACTTAAAGCTGTTGCATATTGTTTCTAACCAGTGTCCCTTAGCTAAGGTCCTCAACCAACTGCTTTGTAATAAGTAAATAAATAAAATTGTTCAAACAACTGCTGCAAAGTATTTAAACATTTCCAAGTAAAGTATGGTAAAATAGCAGATGTTATTTTGTGCTAAATGTGTTGTTGTTCTTCTACGTGGATGTACAATATTTTTACAATTAAAAAAAAGTGTTCAAATTATATATTTATATAATGAAGAAATGTATATTCTAACTGGTATTTTACCAGATTTATTTGAAAAACTATTTTACCAGTCTACGAGGTCTCAGTATGGTCTTATTCTCTGAACTGTGTCTCGGGTCACTGGTGTCCTGGTGATTTTATTCCAAGAACAAAAAGCACATATTTGAGTGTTTTCCTCAAATATATGCTGATAATATTATTTATAAGTACTCAATTGAGAGAGTGTTGAATTAAGTGTTACTGTGTTACAATAATGTTACAATTTTCTTTTTTATTATTGTCTAATAGACAAAATTGCAGAAAAATAATGCACTAGTAAAATTATAGCAACGTCTGTTGTTTATAATAAATAAAAATATCTGTCAATTCTAACGCTATTCTGTTTTTGGTCTCTGCCACTCATGTTCGTGGTCTCGGCTTAGCATGCCTTGGTCTTTGTCTTGTCTTGGCTCGATGCTCTTCAGTCTTTAGCTAAGTCATAGTCTTGTACAGTTCAGAACATTTGTACATCAGCATTTCTTATAGTACATGTCCACCTAGAACATCCATATTTCCCTCTATAAAAAGTAAATGATCAATGTTACTATTGTAACTAATTTCCATATTCATTTTTTAAGCAGAATCATTCAAGTAAAAGTTGCATTTAGAAAAAAATATTGAGAAGAAAAAACAAAGGACGAAAATCTGTATTACATTGCAAGGCGTCTTAAATTGGATTGTATATCTATTATAGCCTGTCTATCGAAACAGTTTACCAGCCCAAATATTTCTTTGTTCGAGTGATCAAACATATTTTATAACACTCATGAAAACATTTATTTTCTAAATAAGTTAATTAATTAAAAAACACTTTCACTTTCATTGTTTTTTGTCAGTGAAAATCTCTCTTTTTCAGTGCATCTCTCTCTCTCTCCCTTCGAGAATGAAGAGTAAATGTATCTTTAATAAAAGTTTAGCCATAATAACTTTATTTGATTAACTTTATCTCCTCCCCTCCTCACTTTCTCACTCAAACCTTTTTTATGGACCTCAGAAGCTCTTTTCTTGCCATTAAATCTCAGTAATGGCAAAAACAAAGAACAAAGGTTCCTAAAAATGGTCCAGTGTGAACCACATAATAGCTTTGTGAGTGTAAACTGTAGGTCGTTAATCACTGAAAATGCAGCCAGACAGCCATGGCGACGATTCACTTTTAATGAAAGGGCAGCTTGAATGAAGAAGAGGTTTTGAAGAAAACGTGAGATTGTGTAGGTCAGAGTAAATGATAACAGAATTCAGATTTTTGTTTGAAGCACCTCTAATAAAAGGAGCGTAGCAGAGAAAATTCTCCTGAGCTGTGTGGTGGAGCGACGTGTTTTTTTCTGGTTGAATGACAGAGCCCTCTGTAACGATTGGGACAGCGAGAGTAATTGATGTCAGTGTTAGTGATTTAGAAGGGACGGATTGGAGGATCAGAAATGAAGGGATGTGAATGAACGCAGGCTTGTGAGAGACATCCAGCCGTGAAGGCATATTGAGGACACAGGGCTTGGATCTACGAGTGCAATGAAGCATTGTATTTATTTAACATTCTTAGATCCTTCAACCCTCTTTTCTTTGACTCACACCCTGTCTATTTCCTTTCTTTTTCGCTCCTTCATGCGTACGGTTCATTTGTCATGGCTTGCTCATGGCCTTGAGCATGAGGTATTGATGCAAGGTGTGTGTGTGAGTGTGTGTTTGTGTAGTAGTGATCGAAGCGGGGCCAAATCACGGTACGTGAGGGGCCTGATGAAATGAAACAGCTTGTCCAAACACATCTTCATTAGTCATCGCCGGTTTGGGTGATGGACTAAGGGCTGTCACACACATGGGTTTAACGCAGATTCTCCCATGAAAAAAATATATTTTTACTTTTATTGTTTTAGATGTTTTATATGAACCAATATGCTTTTTGTATTTTTAGGTCCTGTCATAAAGGATTTTCCCAATAGTTCACTTTACTTAAATAAATAGGGAAATTATTGTCTTACTTAGTTGAAGCAAACTTGAGAGAAAAAAGTAATCCTTAGGTTATTATCAGGTATTATATGCAGGTAAATTAAGTTAATTATGTTGGAGTAAATTTAATAGCAAATACTAAGTAAGTTTAGTATGTAAACTAAAGTTAATCTACTTTAAAGCCAAAATCTACTTCAAATAAGCTTCTATCAAGTTCATGTAACTTAATATTCAATTTTAAGTAATGACAACTTAAAATCATATCCTGCTTTACTGATTGCACTTAGATTTTTAAGTACTACTGACCAAAAAAAACTAAAGTCACTCAACACAAATCTAAAACTGAAATCTAAAAAAAAATTTGAGCAATGCTTTAAGGTATAGCATAATAGGTATACACACAGGAAGAGAGTGTGTAACACAACATTTTGGAATCGCATAAGAGATTGGAATCAAACTATGAATGCACACTGAACTAAACTTGAATAAAGAAGATCAGAATCTTTAACACATTAAACAACAAAACAGAGTTCTAACCTGATAAGCAAAACTCATTCCAAAAACAAAAATAAATCAATATTAAACAACTAACAGGCAATCATATGTTATAGATTTAGAAGTGCAGAATAACTACATTTAGAAAATTGCTAGTGAAAAGTTTCCAACATTTTCTTTTAATTATCTTAATCAACTTTGAATAATTGCTCAATCCTTTGTCCTCATGCCAAGTGCTTTAGCAAGGTTTGGACGTATGGGGGAAAGGAGCTGTGCTTTGTTTAGCATGCAAAAGGGCAGGAAGTAAATATTGTCAGTAATTTTACTTAAGTTTTATTAGTAATCTCAAGTATTTATTAAAACATTTTATCAATACTTAACTATTTTAAGTAAACCCAACATTTGAGTAAAAATTATGTAAACGTAATAGCATTTGTCCAGTAAAATATATTATTTGATTTTACAGTGTATTAATGCGATCATTACACAGTTATTAAACAAGAAATATAATTACTTTTCTGTAAGTGCGCTACAAAAATGAAATTCAGTAAATAAATATAACCACAGTATTTAAAAAGGAACTGGCCACATTTACGTTATATGCTTACTGAAAATACTGTAAAGAAACATGCCTTAGGCAATAATTCTCAGCATCTTTGAAACATTATTAACTTTATTGTTGTTGTTTTTGTTGTTATTATTATTATTATTCTATACATTTCTTCTAGATTTTTTATTTCTGAATCATGAACCATTGTTTGATTAGTAAGTTGTCATTCAAGACTGACACTACCTACGACGCAAGCAAGTGTCAAAATTTCAATACCCTATACCTTTTAAATGATAAATAAGCACCAACTAAACAATGCTAGTGGGGTAAAATAGGAACGGCGTAATGAATGTTATTTAAATTCTGAGCTTAGCCCTTTAAAAGAACTCGAACTATTCACCACGCCCAACTCTGGTGTTCTGAAGTGCCTCGATCAATTGGTGTCCTCCTGCTTTAACTGTTGAGCTGCCCCAACAGGAGGATTTGAAGCCAGTATCACTCTGAATAACATGAGTCAGATCCTCATCTCTCTTTGAGTCCTTAATCCCAGCTGCTCGGACTGATTCTCCAAGACATTTAAAAGAAAGATTGATGTAAGCCAGGCAGCATCTTTGCTTGTTCCTCAGTGTGCACTAGATGAGTTCTCTCTAGGGCATGCTGTCGTAGAAAGGCTACGATTCATATCCATTCTCTCATTTCACAATGTTGTTTGCAGTGACAATGTAGGTTTTTGCAAGTCCTACATCTGCTGCCAATCAAACACTCATTTGATGAATTGTTTCACTGTTTCTACTCTATTAAAGCCCTTTTCATCACAGCTACACCAACATCTGCATTCGCTTCAGTGATAAGTTGGGTTTAGTATGACATATAAATAAGTGGCAAAATAATAAAGTAATGCTACAAAAATGTTAAAACAACTCTATTAGATGTTTGTTTAAATAGACAGTTTTACAGTATTATAGGTTCGTTTTACAGTATTACATATAATATTTCTACTATTTTTAACTAATTAAAGAATCCAAGTCCCATTAAACTGTCCCATTATTATAACCACAAAAACCCGACAGGCTTAATACATATTCCTATAAACTAATAATAAAAAAGAATTCTCTAGAACTTATGCAACATTACTACTGTGGCAGAGGTGAAATTCACATTTCCATTATGTGAAACATTTTTACAAGTTACAAAACAAATCTACAATTTAGAAAACATTTGCAAGTTACAAAACACTTCTATATTAAAAAAAACCAAATATGCAGGTTATAAAACAAATGTACAAATTCCAAAAAAACATAACAAATTGGGAAAAACCTTTACACATTTTTTTGCAGGTTAAGGGTAAATCACTGTTTATAAAAAATATCTATTTTATTTTTAACCTTAGCTTTAGTTTTTTTTATTGCACTGCTTGATTTTTTTTTTAGTAACTGTGACTATTCAATTAAAATATATAAACCACTGACCACTGGAGAAATGGCCCTCCAAAATATTTTATCTATGGCATGTTTTTTTTTTTTACATTATTATCAATCATTATTTGTCTTTGACCTATTCATTGTTTGCTATCAAAGAGGTAGAGGTGATGACGCATGATGAACGCATGATGAAGGTGGTGAAGTGTTTAATTTTTTTTGCGATTTTGTAAACAATGTCATCTTTACATTTTAAATTTCTGTAAAATCCAATAAAATAAAAGTTGCTGTCTGTACTGGATATGGGGCAGGGATTTTTTTGGCTTGTTCCGTAGCTCTTTCCAAACGTTGTGATACGATTCCGCCCTTTGACATCACAAACAACGCTTTTTCGAAATGGCTTTTTTTGAAAGCATTGAAGATTTGTCATGATTAAAAACCTGGAGGGAGTTTATCATTATAAGAGAGGAGAGTGTTTGGGCACACACATAATTCTCTTCTCAGATATTATTAACAACAGCGCAATCAGCATGTATTTTTAAGCTAAAGCAGCCCTTCTATTGTTATTTACTGTCTTTTGTTCTCTCTCTCTCTCTCTTGCTCTCTCTCTCTCTCTCAGGTGGAGTTGAACTGGGGATTAACGCAAAAGGAGAGAGACTGAAACACTGGTTTGAGTGCCTAAAATACAAAGGAAAGAAAGTGGAATACTGGCACGCACTCACACAGCAAGGAGCCCCGAGCAGTGACTAACACACAGACTCCTCTGATGAGTAATAGAAAAAAAAACAGAGTAATAATGAAAAAGAAATGCAATAATGCTCAAGCGGAGAATGACAGTGATGGTGACGTTCAATATAACTGCGTGAGAAAAAGCATAATATTCTATTGTACAGTTAAGTTTCACATTCTTCTGTGATGAGAAAGAAGCAAGTGCGATGTCAAGCATGGATTGTGGCGCACAAAGAACAGAGTCCTTTTTCTGGTCTCCACATCACTCATGTGAAAATCGTACCGTGTTGTGACTATGCCACAGGAGCTCATGCCATATTCTAGTGTTATTGTTTATTACATGGTAAGCATGTAATAGCATCCAAGTGTTCGGTACAGTTGGTGGTGCAGGAATTTTGCACTCTGTCAAAGCACAACCCATCAATTTGACTGTAAATGTCTATGTGTACCTACTTTTGTGATTTGTTACGTATGAAAGTTTACAGTTTCTTCCAGCCCGACAAAAACATGAGTGCAGGAGATGCACGGTGGATGCTGCACGATTGAAATCTCACTCAAGAACTGAGCAGAGATGAAGAACGCTGTCTTCAGTGATTTGTGAATGGATGCGTGTGTGTGTGTGTGTGTGTGTGAACGTTCTGTTGTGTTTTGGTCTTTGTGTCTCTCTGGTTAATGTTTGAACAGTCTCTTACTGTACAAAACTGAACCGCCGATGCACATGGAGTGTCTAGCGTTTTCTCTGGTGCCCTCTAGAGGTTCAGAGGTCTGACCGACGGGGGGTCAATTGCCTCTGGCAAGCTCATGCACAACGTTTGCCCCACGAAGGGTCAAAAAAGCAATCAAGAAAAGCCTCCGAAGGCCAAGTTACCGTTGAGGGGTATCTAAGATGAAAGTCACATAAAACAGGATCGGTGAGCAATTTAAAGGGCACGCTTGATTTGAGGTCCTGAAAATGTGTTGACGCCTTTGCAAACAGAAAGCATTCTTGTTGTATGTAACAATTGTTTTTTCCTGTGGCTGCAGTTATGTTGCTTTTCACCTGAATCAAGCCCCTTTGGAGAATTAAATTGCACAACCATCAAAATTCTGATGTGCAACAACTCTTCCACATAATATAGATCTGCCTCCTGCACCTTTTGCTAGTAGTGATTTTTTAAATCACTTCTTTCTCTACATTGGCATCTTTTTTATTTAGTTAGTCCACAAGGTGTTCCTGATCTGTCTCCCAGTAAGTCCTGCTGAATGTATTAATAAAAAGGACGGAGCTGATTAAGAATTCATGCACCACCAGAGCTAGACCAGTGACCAATTACTCTTGATTTTCTGAAGCTGAATGCCATTAAAGCCTATAAATATAAATCTTCATTTCCAATTATACAAAAGCGCCAGATAAAGATTAGTACAATGCAAAAAAAAAAACAACAACAACAATATAGCAGCTGTGTTCCAGTCAGAAAAGACACCAAGCGCTCATTGTCCTTTTGTTGGACCAACAGTTTGGAAATGAATGGAAGAATAACTCCACTTCTGGCAAAACCAGCAGTGCATATGACCAAAATTAGATGTGCATTGTAATCTACAATGAGTTTGCATAGCAATGTTTTGTGGTTTCACCCCTACAGCGATCATTCAGTCAAAAACATCCTCTTTAACAGCAAGGAACAAAATCCCTTTCCTTTTTCTTTTTCTTACTTTGAAACACAACTCAGTTCAGCATTGACACCTTGTGGACACATTTTGTAGTTTAAAAATATTTGGTTTAAAGAAAAACGACACAGTCCGTACTTGTCCTTTGGTATGAAAACAAGCGTTCTATAGGTTACATTTCTTTCTTTTTCCAATTACTGTACACATACAATTTCATACCTGATTTGTTTGTCTTTTACATATCAAATGAATGATTTATAGGGTGTGTAATAGTCAGAAGTGATCATAAGCAGCTGCATGCAAAGTGAATGTTGCATATGCTTTGATGGATCAACGTTCTGCAGGGCTTTTGTTTGTCTGCATATCCATCAACAGGCCAATCCAGGGCCATTTGTTTTTGCTCAGTGAACTGGGACAATCCAGGCTACCTTTGATGAAACAGCATGGCATTTAGATAATGGACTGGCACCACCTGCCAGGCAAGATGGGAGTCCAGAGGAAGCGTTAATGAACGAGGGGTCAAACTGAAGGAGGATTATTCAAGTCTCTCACGTGTCCTCGTGGACTGTCTGTGTGGAACATGATGTGATGTGACTGCCATCGTGTGTCGCTCTCTGTATCTGTGTCTCCCAAATAAACTGCTGCAACAGTGGTTATTGGGGAATGACTGCGTTTTGTTTATGATGTTTGTTGTAAAAGGTGGAACAAACATAATTCCAGAGTAGATTTTACATGTATGCAAGCAGCAATCCCAGCTTAATTCTGTTAGTTAAAAATTTTTTGTGATAAATGAATTTGTCTCTGAAGGTTTCATTTCAGTCTGGCTGATTTTGAAGCTTTATTCATAGATCAGTTATTTCTCTCATGAAAAGAAGTAGACATGGAGCGAGAGGAGAGAGTGCTTGTGGTGGAGCTGCCTCTACCATTTTTTCTGAGCATGAAAGGAAGAGATAAACATCTGAGGTAAATGCCTGTCTGGTACAGGTTAGGCTTTACAAAGAGGTCTGACAGACAGAGAAGCAAGACCTTTTGCTCCATGTGATAATGCTTTTAGTAGTTCTTGATGTACCAGTCAGGATTTTGAAAAGACCGGTGTCACATTATTGAGATTATATTATAAGGTTACAGACATTACAAAGAAGAGTAAACACATCAAAAGAATGAGTGTTTGATTTAGGAATGGTTTTGATGGAGAATCTAATTGCTTTACATATTTACAAACATTTTTGGATCTGCGACATCTACCCCTGATGACATGTGTTTCCAATATGAGCTGGGACTAAATAGTTTCAACTTGATGGAGAAAATGGTCAACATTTTGACATTTATTTAATTTAAGAAAATAAAGTTGATTTTTACATAAGGAACTGATCAAAATAAAAAGACCCTAACCCTAACACAAAGAATTTTAAATGCAGGTAAAATCATTTTATATGTTTAAATTTATAAATGAATTCTTAACAGAGTTATAGTGGTAAAAAAATACATCTTTCGTTCTCATTCTATTTTGTAAACAATTTAGAGCCACCAATTCAACAAAGAAAAAGTGGAGCAGGGGGTGGGAGGACAAGCCTCACAAGTATACCGCGCTCACAATGTCGCTTACTCTGACTCTGAACTGGAATCTTATGACTAGAATCTTCAGATGTACATCTGGTAGTTTTCTTACCCAAATTTCTCAGGACCTCTTTCAGTTTTGTGTTGACTGGGTGTTTTCTGGCAATGTGACCTCAGTTTGGACTGGGAGACGTCTCCAGAAACCATTTTAGCACACGCTCGTGGGATTAAACTGTTCTTCATTAGTTGAAAGGATGCTAGTGCAGCCAGGTGCGATCAGGACCAGAATGTACAGGCTGTTTTTACTTGTTAGAGAGAACTTTCCGATCTTAAGAAAGAATTCTGCATCAATGAGACGGCACTCGTACCAAACACACCTGCTCTGGGTTCAGTTCTAGGAAGGGCAGCATGCTGTGAAATGTACACAAGTGTCTTCTTTCTTGTAGCACAGTCAGCAAGTTCATCATCAAAGGTCATGGATTCAACTCTCAGGTAGGCCAAGAAATGACCAAAGGTTATTCAGGTAATTCAGGATGTAAGTGTTTACTAAATGAACACATGTATATCATTTGAGAGCTCCTGCTCTTTGCAAAAAAACAAAAAGGAAGTCAGTGTTCTCGTTTAATAGCTTTGTACCCTATATTATTTAGGTGTTTCTGGAAATAAAAACATGCTTTTTATGTTGTTGAGTGCAATAAACATGGAAAATGCATTGCATCCGTTTGCAGGTGATATCTGTGTTTGAGTTGACGGTTAGAAGTGGAGAAAGCTCTGAGGGGTGTCTGCAGTGTCACCTTCCCTGATCGGCTGTCAGCATCCTCACAGCCAGGCCTTCGATGGTGCAGGTATGTGGAGAAAGCTCTGACTCTAATCAATCATAGCACAAAACCCAAACTGCATACTTGATTAAATTGAATTTAGCTTGTGTACACCAAAAGTACACTTTATTTTGTAATAAACTGTCTATAAAAATTTATTCAATAGATCTGCCCTGAAACTCATATTGGAATGAAGAGACAAAAAAAAAAAATGCTGAGAATTGTGTGCTGGGAATTTTTGGTAATTTTTCCAATCGATTTCTTTAATGGTGGAGTTCACGTTAAAACAAGAGAGGGTCGATCAGTAGTTTTCAAAACCAAAACACACTTTGAATTTAAATGCCCAAATGTTTTATTGGTAAAGTATCCTCTCTATTTAGGAATTTTCAAGTTAACATATAAAGGACTAAACCATGCATGCTAAACCGCAGCATAAACAGCTTCAGAGACCATTGGTTGACCTCTCAAACAAAAACTCATTTTAACATTCACTAACACATTAAACATGGTTTTAAAACAACATGAACCAGACAATGTTCGAACCCTAAACCCATCTTTATCCATCTCTCCAATCGCCATCAAACTCACAGAAGGGTTAGAGTGACAGCAGCTTCATTTCAATATTCACCAAATGTCAATTCGTGATCTGGCTAATGTTTTCTTAGCGAGCGTCATATGTGTTTACTTCCTGTTTATTGGCCTTCGGTCCGTTTAGAGGTATTTTTCATGAATCCAATGTCAAGTTTTTTTCTTCTGTCAGTCGTGTTTTGACTTCTGCAGAGATTGAAGGATGTTTAACAATGGTTCACCTGTGTGCCAACAGCTGTGTTTTCAGCAAATGCCTGTTTTGTTCTGTTGACAACGTTAGCAACAAAAGTGGACAATGTAGCGGGGCTATATTTTAAAGGGCTGATGTGCTGAACGCAGGAGGCAGCAGTGTTGGTGAATCTCCAGAAGTGAGGAGTGAACTGTTTTATCAGACTGTGACGCACAAGAGCAATTTGACTATTCCAATAGTTATTCTGTGTTATCTGAGAGCCTAGCAGCTGTAAGATTGTTTCAGCATTGCAAATCCATCTCCATCTCTCACCTCTGAAAAACAGTGACGCTGCAACTATGGTCAGGCCTGGGAAACTACCTGGGAAATGCTACTAAGATTCAGGCCCCATGTCACTGGGTTTAGTCTTCTCAAGGCAAATGAAAAGTCTATGCTCCTTTTTTTTCAGTTTTATTGAGTTCAGAATAACTTGAGACTTTCAATCTGCGTCTTGAATTTCCATCAAATTTACTTCTAATGCCACAGAGTCACTGGTCACTGGGTTCATTCCAGAACATCCCTTCAAATTATTTTTTTCAGACCAAAACGGCAAGCCTTGAGCAGATTTTTTTTAACTCAATGTACAATTATTCCACAGAAGTGTGTCTTCCCAAAAATTTTACCACCAAATAGTTTAATTGTATTACTCTGACAAAGTTCAACAAACATTAAATGGACTTCACAAGCAATCATTGTCCTTGTTTTACATTGCACTCCCAGTTTGTATAGCCATATAGCATCACTACTTCCACATCCACTTTGTAATCTCCAGTGCCTGGCAAACCATTCATGCTACTTTTTCACCTTAAAATTCTTCTTAATGTTTATTGAAACAGTATTCTACAGGTACTGTCTCTTTTGGGGTCGCCACAGCTGAATAAACCACCAACTCTCTGGCATATGTTTTACACGGCGGATGCCCTTCCAGCCGCAACCCATCGCTGGGAAACATTCACACACTCATTCACACTTTAACACTATGGACAATTGTTCTTATTCAATTCACTTATACCGCATGTCTTTGGACTTGTGGGGAAACCGGAGCACCCGGAGAAAACCCACGCGATCACGGGGAGAACATGCAAACTCCACACAGAAATGCCAACCGACCCAGCCGAGGCTCGAACCAGCAACCTTCTTGCTGTGAGATGACCGTGCTACTCACTGCACAAATGTGATGTCACATTTGTAGCAATGTATGAAAAAAAATCTCAGATACTGTGATTAAATCCAGATTCTTCCAAAATGCTTATTTGTCCAGGTAAAGTATACAAGACAAGTTTACTCTAAGTTAACTGCCTGAGTTTGAACTGGGTTTAACTTATGTTCTCATTTTAATTAGATCAAGCCTCAGACTGATTACAATTGCCAAAGTAGTTTTTATTGAATCAATTTGTGAATACAGAAAACATAATTGAATATCTCAGGGAATAATCATTTTGTGACAAATGAAACTTTATCAGTCACTTTTTGTTGTGTTATTTTCTTGTTCATGCGTCCCTGTATAGATCATCTAACACATCCCCACACGAGAGGCAAACCCACGTGAGTGTGTACCGGTGCTGTGTCTCGGAAGCCTGCAGCTCATCACCTGTGAAACATGAGATAAACTCCAGCGCTGCCCTTATCTCAACTCAAGGGCAATGAGAGAGAGAGAGAGAGAGAGAGAGAGAGAGAGAGAGGGAGAGAGAGGGAGAGAGAGAGGGAGAGAGAGAGAGAGAGAGAGGCTCAAACATGGATTCAGTGTCACACGGGGGATTCCTTCACTCTGGAGCTGGATGGCTTTCACAAACCCGGTGCTCTTTGAGCATCTTCAACTTGAATATCTTGGAAAGCAAGGTGCACAATTTTGTGACAATTCTTTTCAATTGAATTTCTTGGATTTTGTCAATCTATTTTTCCTTTAAAAACATGTTCTTTAGGGTAACGTAAAGAAAAAAGAAAAAAAATCCCTTGCAACAATTGTCTTACAGTTTAAATTTCCTTGATTTTATAAGGTTTTCAAAACATAGAAGTAAATATTTTCTTCTACAAATAGAAATACTTTTATCTATACTTACTGTATAGCTTACTGTAACTTACAAATATATTTCTAATGAGTGAAGTAAACACACTTAATATTGTACACATTTATACAAATGCAATACAACTTTTGAAACTACAATTTCATTTAGTGACAGTTTAAATGCATCAATTCCTAAGTACTACTAAAACACACTTGTTATTTGTAAATTATTTATTCAGATTTCTTTATATCAGTGGTTCTTAATGAGCCCAATAACTCTTAACATCTGCAATGTTACTGTACAACTTTTTATAAATGAATATGTGTTGCATTTTACCAAATTTTAACATTAATTTTAATCAAACTGCACAAGGCATCAAGAAAAATGATTAAGGGTTCATTTTCAACTAATCAAATTCTCAGTTTCTTAGTTTATACGTAATTTTTACTCCTGTCCTTGCGCTCATTGTTTCTGTTAACTCCTTCGATGCTGTGATTGAAGAAAGTTTCCTGCGCTCTCACCAAAGACCTTTGTGAAGACATTTCAAGCCACAACATCCAACTCTGCATACCAACAAGAAACTTATTTCATGTTTTAGATAGCGATAACACACCAAGGCTGTGATGACATTATATATTCACTATAAACAGACTAATGTTCTTTTCTCAAAGGTCACTGAGACTATATCTGTATAATAATGCAGAAAAATGAAGAGCTCTCAAAGCATTCAACCCAGCACAAGATCAAGATCAAATGTTTCAAAGAAATCCCATCTGGATGACATGCACAGTCTTGCTTTTCTCTCAGTAAAATATTAGCAGAGTTGATGAATGAACTGCCTTAGAATATAGAACAGCGCCTTATCTACACAAACTCAAAAAATCTTCTCAAACTTCTATCAGCCCTTTCTTCTCAAAGCTCGAGCAGGAACCATTAAAAAAAGAAGCAGTAATAGATGGAAAGTTTTTAATACAAACGATTTACCAAATTTGGACACGCAGTATGAACATAACTCTGAAAAAAACATGTACAAATAAATTAAGTATTTACTAAACAATATTTTAAAAATCTACAAAACATTTACATTCATAAAGACACAAACCTTCTACGATAGCTTTGAACCTATTAAAACCAGCAGATGTGGTCGAAGCTGGAAAAACCAGTTCATGTTGTCTTCCAACGGTCCTCAGCAGAGCTCACTTTCATGGCTTGAGTCCTCGATCCAGATCATTGGATCCACATTGAGCGGCTGCAGAGAGAGTCTGTGTTATCGTACATGTGGTCCTGATGTCGTGTTAGCTGAAGTATGCGGCTGTGTTTGTATTTTGTTGTTGTGTAACTCTGGCTTTCTGGAGCTCCGGCTGTACAGCATTCGCTCTCTGACTGTCTGAGATAAAGATTCCCTGTCACGGTTTGCATCTGAAACTGCCTGGTATCGCCGCTGAAACACCAGCCAAAACTGAGCTTCCTGAGGCAAACACAAACACACGGGTGTCAGATGTCAGGTTTGTAAAGGAGAATGAACATTAGAAAAAATCCTAATTGAATAATGGATCAAATAATGGCTTCAATTGCTTTTTAACTTGAATGAATCACAGCTTGTTTTGAGTGACTACAGATATTAGCTTTTTGTCACATCCTAAGATTAATGTAAAGATCAGCAGAAATGCATGATTTTTTTATTCCTTTCAATAAGATAATCGAGAATCAGGATTTAAGTGTAAGGAAAAGACATTACGTGAATTTTCAGAGTATTTTTTTTAGATGTTTGGTTGTGTCTCGCTTACAGAGGTCTCATCCGGAGCTCCTGGGGCCTCTCTTCTCACTTTCTTGGGTTTGGCACAATACGACTCTAAATGCTGGAGGTCGCATCCACGAATACAACACAGTTCCACGATGCCTTTGCCTCGAGAGCGAAGACCCCCACCACGGCCCGAGCCTGGTTTGCCTGTTACAAACACAGCAAGAAAATTTTGCCTCTAATTGAAATTTAAGCTGACATTAGCTCTTTCCAGACTCAGACCTAAATAGTAAAAAATAATATCCTAGTGTAAGCTCTAGGGTAGCCTTGAAATGTTTTGGTACAGTATCATTATGTATAATTATAAAGAAATTTGTATTTTAAACTTTTTTTTTTTTCATTTTTGAAAAAATAAATAAGACAGAGCAGGAGATCAGCTTAAAACTCAAATGTTTTAAAATAGATACATTCAAATACATACAAGTTCTGCTATTGTAAAGAAAAAAAAGTGTGTAAGCATGTCATATGTGTTATATTTCTGATAGACAACATGCTTCAAAAATGTTATTATATTCCTTTTAGATCTTTATATCTATGTTTTACCTACATCAATAAATTATATTAGTTTGTTGTAATGAAATTTTCCACCTTGTATAGATATCTTATTATTTCAATAATCAACAATTAGGAAAAGTATTATTATGCAAATCTCACTGACAAGGGTTGGATGTGAAACATTACAACTTTTTTTTAAAACTTTATAAAGAAATTCATAGAATAGAATATAATATTCCATCATATATAACAATTTAATTTAAACAATCAGGATTTGATTTAAAATGCCTAAAAATTAGTGTAGAGAGCCATATTGACCCAAAAGCTCATGTTGTCCAATCAGAAGCCTCAAAAATTTTTAGTTTTTTTCTTGGCTAGGTTCAGACGACCATTACGATGTTAAACCAAACATAATTCAGTTTTAGAAACCTTCATTTTGATTAAAGTTTTCAAAAAGGCTTGGTACCAAAGTGTTTCTGAACAACCAAAAAGTGTCAAAATAAAACAGTAAACAACAACAATAAAACATACACAAACGGACAAAGCTTTATGTATCTAATATTGTTCACAGTATGCAGATGGCTGAAGTTGTTTTATTCAGTATATTGAGCTGAAGATAAGAATACATTTTATAAGTCAAGTCAACAGTTGTTTTAATACGGATCAAATAATGAACAAAAAAGTAAAACATCTTTAAACCTTAAAAAAGACAATGCAAATCAAGACCAATTTAAGCTACAATGCTAGAAATGACTTGCTAAAACAAAAATGGAAAATGATTTTGGAAGATTTATTGGTAAACTTTTCTGGATTGGTAGACTTTTCCGGATAGTTTCGATACAGTGATTAAAATGATTTTGTTGAAATCACCTCAATTGAAGCCGTGTCATAAAGTTCATTTGGAGAAAAAGAGAAAAGGACGAGAGAAGGGTATCTGCAGCAGATGGCCTTGGATCTGGAACAGGGTGAAAGGGCCTCGTTTCGCAGAAATAAAAGTGTTGATATCAACAACTTCAAATCAAGAGTACATGTTGGCATGGTAACTTCTGTCATTTATGAGAAAATTATAATTTGAGTGTGCCTACAAGCTCAAGCTCATGGTTTCTATTGGTTATTTCCCATCTTCAACACTGCGATAACAGTGACTAGATAACTCTATCTCCAGGGCAAGGCCACTTTAATGCACTGATATTATGTGTTATGAATATGATACAATGTTATGTGAGATTGTAGATTTAGAGACATGGAAGTCATTTATATAACGGTGTGTTCCCTCGATGACTCATTAAGTCTGTTTAAAAGATGTCTCTGGATGTTCCGCAGGGGTTTTCTCACCTCTGTAAAAGCCTCTGTCTCCACACACAAACTCCAGATCTGCAACTAGTTCTCTTCCACATCGCGGTTTGTTGGTGTCCCCAGGCCTCGGGAGAGTCAGCACACAGAGCAGTGAGCAGAGGACATACACCGAGCACCAGCCAGGCACCTGCTCCAGCAGAAACAAGCAACCATCACACACCTGCAGCTTATCGCACACGTACACTCCTTCAACGTGCAGCAATGAACACAAAACACAAAACGGGATGACGTGCTCGGTACGCTTTGTTTAGCAAATGATAAGTGATTTCAGAGTGAGCAGAAAACTCCAGATGTTCATGCACAGCAATGCCAGGCCTAAATATGTAGCATTTTACTTGAAATGTAAACATTTTTTTTTTACATTTAGTTATTTTATCGATTTACATTTAGTTATTTACTTTAATTGTCCAATAAAGTTCACAAATTAAACTGAATACTTTGTTGATGATTTAATGTCATGCAAACTAGACAAAATAAAATGAACAGGTTAAATGCGTTTTGTTAAACGTCAGGTTGGAATCCTAGACTTACATAAACTTTTTGTTTTATAAATAATACACTTTCCATGTAAAACAGCATTTAAGCTTTATAGGGTTCTAATTTGAAGTGGAGGCATCTAAAGCCAATCTTAAACAAAATCTTTACACTGTAACTAATGCCAATTAAGTTACCATATATGGTCATCTGGCCTATAAGGGGCTAAATATGAAACATAAGTTAAAAGTTTCTGTTTCATAGATGCACAAATATTTCAGTCCTAAAAGCTCACTGAAATCCATTCTCAAAGCTCTGCAGACTTGAAGCTAAATGTCTTTGCTTTGACCGGTCGATATGATGGTGTGAATAACAGATCTATATTTGCAACATCCCACATGACCAGGCAACATCACAACAGCTCCTTAACCTGCAGCGGAGGCGGTAATTGTTAGCCAGAAAAAGTTAATTAGACTCATGCACAGAAACCAGTCATTTTCCAAGAAAAGCATAGATGTTTTGACTAACTTGAAATGTTGCGGGGGATATTTCGAAACAGGCAAAAACTTTATCTAAACAAGTTCAGGTTTTAAATTTGAAGCCAACCCAATGCTGAACATTCACTAAAGAACATACAAGAACGCGACTTACCTTGAGCGTGAATCCTGCGAGGGTCTGAAAACCTCTGGCATGACAGCATGGCATTCCATCTGATGGCATGTCTAGATTTTTTTTTACAGTTTGATGTCTCTAAGGAGCTACTGACAGAGCTTCTCTCTCCGGTGTCCTCTTATAAGGAGGAGCAGGAGGGGACGGGCCAGCGGCACACACGCATGCAAACTTTCCCCCACACACCCCACATCTCACCATGAAACAACTAAATATGTCTGATTGGCAAGCAACAACAAACGAATACAGTAGGTTCGGTCTTTCATTGACCGGTATTCTATTGCAGATATTATAACACTCCATTTCTCTTTTAATACGTCTGTACAAACCCAAACCACACTAGAGTGCTAGAAAATTTCAGTTTCATGTAGTTTTACAAAACATGTATCAAAGGTGCTGAATAACTACAGAGATCTGATAGATTAACACAGATTTTAAAGAAAAAAAGGCTCATCCTCTGTCTACATGCGTGTGTAGAAAAATAGATTCTCAAAAGTAAAAACGTTACGTTTCATCTGATCAAATATATTTATATACTGTCTACATAAAATGTGGGGGAACCCTAAATATATGTATTTTTCAGAAGCGTTTATATTGTTTTGTATGACAAACTAAAAGCTAATCGAATTTAGCCATGTTCTCCTCCTCAAGAACCTAGACAGGATTTAGGATTGGTATCCATTATCCTGCCTCACACAGCCTTCAAAAAAGAACAGACTGAGCTCATACTGTAAAGCTATTAAGATTGTCAAAAACAATATTATATCTTTGGAGGAATACTGTGGCCTTTAACTGATTTTTTGCAGACTAGCAGAAGTTTCCTTCAGCTGCTCCAGTTCCTCCTATAGTCCAGAAACTAACAGAGGTACACATGTTGAACCCTAGGTGGCCTTTCACTTGTTCCCTCTAACTTATACTTGCTCAGCATCACAAGCAGAGTGGTGAGCAGTTGTGAAGCATGCTAGGCTGTCGTAGTATGGAGAATTGAACCATGACCAGCACCCAAGACAGGGGTTAACTTTTTGTTTGTGTTTGTAAAGTAAAGAGAAACAAGCTAAAGTTATAAAACAAGCTTCTTAATATACTTAACCTCAGCCTACATTTTTCAAGTTGAAAATGTCCTAGGCCCATTCAAATATAAATACAATTGCCATTGATCCAACTCATGATAAAATTTCTATTTAATAACAGAATAAATAACATTTCACACTAGTTATTAAGGGCACTGCTGGCTATCAATAAAAACCCACCCACCAGGCAGCAGTCACGTGAATAAAAAAATGTTCATAGTATGACCGGCCTTTTACCCTGCACATATACTAAGATCAAACAATCTAGTTGTAAATGTATTCATGAAAAAGGACTAATATTGAACCTGTTGTTAAATTTCACAGAACTAGAAGTTTAGATCCTTGCTACCCACATGTGCTGAACTGAATTTTTTCAGTTCCCCAAGCAGCCACTTGAGGGTGACAGCAGAAATTAGCAGGTTCTCATTCACTTCAACGTAAAAAACACTCCTGGCTCCGTAAGGTTTGTTGATTCAGATTGCTAGTTTAAATCTTAAAAAACACTCTGAGGGGGAGTATTTATGTTTAAAATGTGTTTGTTTCTGATAAAAAATGTAAAACCATCAGCCAATCAGAGGTCTTCACCATGTCCATGTCTCGCCTCTGAGGATGCGTTTTCGAGCACTGGCTACACTTTAACCATTTTAAGCTTCATTTGACCTATGAGTGACATCACGAACACTGTTAATGTCACATGTCAATGGATATAGAGACAGGGTGAAGCTACAGAACAGCTAATTTCCCGTTCACAAACTTTTTAACAGACACCTGGACTTTCATATCCAATTTGCCATGTGACTGGTAATAGAAACAATATTCTTGCTTGGCATGTTTTGACCCAGTAACGATCATTGTTAAAAGATCTTTTCCCATTTCTTTCTATTGACCAGAACCGCACTAGGGCTCGTAAGTTGTGGCGTGTGACATAAGACTAAAAATCACCATCAATTATTGTTGATACGATGTATATAAATTAAAAAATGAACCCAGTTACTGAGTTGTACAATACAATACCCCTCAAACCACCACTAGCCTGATTAGATTGCATGGCACTAAATATAGGTGAAATTTATCTTTGAATACTATGCTAAATGTATAAACTTGAGTGTCTAAAGTTTAAGTCTGCAAACCTGTTTTCAGTCTAGTTTGTAAAACAGCTCATCTCCCTTTTCTTAATTCAATTTAGGCTTGTGTGTTCAGAGCTTCTTTTCAGTGGGATTCTGCTGTAACATATAGTTTTAAACAAGTTCCTGGTGCCCCAAACTAGCCCAGTCTCTCCCAGCTGGCAATAACAGATCATTTCTTCCCACACAAGTGACGGTCACTTAACTTCTCTTTTACTTTGTTTGCTTTGGAGTGTCTTCTGTAAACCATTGAGACTGCGGTGTGTGAGAAACCTAGTAAATCTGCCATGCCTGAAGTACTTTGATAAAGAGCAGAAGTGAATTGAGGCTCTGTGATTGGCTGATTAAATATTTTGTGAATGCACTGCATAACTACATACACGGAGTACCTTCAGATGAGACCTGCGAGTGTCTAGTACATATTCTTTATCTCTTATATAGAGATTCTTTGCTTCATGGCATTGAAATCCATCTTTAGAGTGACGAAAGCAGGAAAAGCGATTATCATGACTGTATCAGAGTAAGAAGCCGCCAGTGTGATTTTGGAGCATGTAGGCTTTGTGATAAATGAAAGGGGCAGTTCATCAAAGTACTAACTAAAGAACACACTTGCAGATAAAATAGAGACAAAACGTCATGTTAGCTGTCAGCTATGTGGGTACATTAATAACCAGAGGAACTCTGTAGAGCATCAGCTTGTAAAGTAAAATGACCAACGATGCACCAGAAACAAAACCATTTTATTTGACCCAGGAACCAAAATTTTTTGATCAGCTACAGTGAACACAAGCATTTACAAATGTGTCAAATTATTTTACTTACAATCTTTCCATTTTCAAAATGTGATTGCTGTGTTTCCATTCGCCGCCATTTCATAATGTGCAAATAAATAAATTAAATTACTCAAATCCAGCAAACCCCTGTGCATAAAATGCAATGTACCTTTTGAACCTTCCGGATCCTCAAGGTATCATGTGTTGGCTAAAGCTTCAAGAAGCTGAGCGCAGCTTCCTTCTGCTTCAAACGTGCTCTAAGGGAGCTGATGCGCTCTTCCTGGGCCAACTGCTCAAAATCAAACCTCAGGCAGCTCCCGGGCTGAGCAGGCTCCCCCTCACCCTGATGCTCAGGGTCGCCGGAGGCTTCAGAAACTGCCTGGAAGAAAGAAGCCTGCAGACTGCTCTGGGACACCGAGGAGACATCCTGACTCCACTCCAGTTCCTCTGGAGGTTTGGGTCTGCTGCTCCAAAGCCAGTGATGTAAGATCATCTCATCTTCCTGTTGATGTAAAGGGACCATAAACATCACTTATTCAAAACAAGGATTTAAAACAGAGGCTAGATATAAAAAGGTTACAGCATTCACTCATTTTACCTGTTGATTATAACTTTGGGCACCCATTTTTAGCCATTTGAGTGCTAATTTAGACATCCAAAACAGGGTAATCCTTAGACATTGTGCCAATCAAGCGGAAGGCAACATTCACTGACCCACTTACTACCCACTATAGAGAGGTCCTAAAGTTTATTTTCATTTTGCACATGCATCCAATATTTCTTTTATTTTCTGATTAAAGTTTTTGTTGACTGCAAGAGATATCAGTGCACTTAGACAATGCTGGGAGTACATCCACCAGGACAGGTTTTCATTTCATTACAGGGACTTCAACGAGGGTAACTACTTAGCCTCCACGCTGCCCATTGGTTCTTAACAATAGTCTTTGTGCAAAGTATTTATACAAGGTTGTAATATTTAAATTAAAATGCTAATAAACTGATAGCAAATATCAATAATGACCTTCCTTGAATTCTGGCCTAATCACTAAAAAAACATTGAAAATGGATGGACACTAGGAAGTTCAATTCTAAAAGTTAAACCCTTATAGATACTTATAATAAACCTTTAAAAAGTGATCTAAAAAAAACGATAAAAAAACAAGCAGTTCTACTTTTACAATTAGCAGATATTTGCATCCGAAGTGATTAAAAGAGAAATACCAAGCGGGAGTTTGTCCTAATTACTGTTGAAAAAGATGTCTCAGCTAATCACCTGAAGGAGTGCTTTTTGGGTCTATGTGATGCTTTGCATTTTAACATCCTAATCAACCGATACTGAACTTATTAATTTATTTGCAGTTCAAATTAAGCGAGTTGCTGTTTTTCGTTTGTGTTTTAAAATACATGTTAATCGTCAATATATTTGCTCAGAGACATTTGAAAACTGTTGTCTTTCTTTCTTTATTTCTTGTTTGTGAACTAATTTGAGCAAAGTACAATAAAATTCATAGGCCTATAAAACAAATTTACAGGATTCATGCTGTAAAGTAAACATTAAGTTCTTTATAACTGTTATTATGAAAATCTACCCTATGTACCCCAATGGTACAGTTTGACATCGCTGCTATAAAAAAAAAAACATGTTTACTCATAGTTTTCATATTGTTGCTCTATGGAGATAAATATAGGACTATTGTACCTTGTTCTGTTGTGACTTCCAAGATGTGTCTGGTACAAGTTGGGGAAGAGGTCTTGACTGGGAGTTCTTCAGGTTTTGTTTCGATGGAGAAGTATGATTTATGATCTTGTGGTGATTGGAGTTTGGTACTGAAGATGCCGTGTTCATCTGGTGGTGTTCAGAGTTTGGTAATGGAGATGAAGTGTTCTTCGGATTATGTTCAGAAGTTGGTAATGGAGATTCTACGTTCATCTGGTGATCTTCAGAGGTTGGTAGGTGATTTTCACAGTTTAGTAATTGAGATGAGGTTTTCATCTGGTGATGTTCAGAGGTTGGTAATGGAGATGAGGTGTTCATCTGGTGGTGTTCAGAGGTTGGTAGTGGAGATGAGGTGTTCATCTGGTGGTGTTCAGAGGTTGGTAGTGGAGATGAGGTGTTCATCTGGTGATGGTCATAGGTTGGTAATGGACATGAGGTGTTCATCTGGTGATGATCAGAGGTTGGTAATAGAGATGAGGTGTTCTTCTGGTGATGTTCAAAGGTTGTTAATGGATATGAGGTGTTCAGCATGTTATGTTCCGAGGTTAATAATGGAAATAACATGCCCATCTGGTGAAGTTCAGAGGATGATAACAGAGATGACATGTCCATCTGTTGATATTCAGACATTGGTAGTGTAGATGAGGTGTTTTTCTGTGGATTTTCAGATGTTGGTAACAGCGGTGACATGTTCGGTAGGTGATGTTCTGTGGTTGGTAGTGGAGATGAGATGTCCATCTGGTGATGCTCAGAAGTTTGTAATGGAGATGGCATGACCATTTGTTGATGTTCAGAGGTTGGTAACATAGATGGCATATCCATTTGGTGAAATTCAGAGGTTGGTAGTGGAGATGCTGTGTTCATCTGATGATGCTCAGAAGTTGATAGTGGAGATGAGGTGTTAATCTGGTGATGTTTAGAAGTTGATAATGAAGATGATATTCCCAATTGTTGATGTTCAGAGGTTGGTAACATAGAGGTTGGTATCATAGGCATATTCATTTGGTGATGTTTAGAGGTCGGTGGCGGAGATGAGGTGTTTAAGTCGTGGTGTTGAGAGGATAGTATTGGCGACGACATCTGGTGATGTTTAGAGATAGGTAACAGAGGTGATGTACCCATCTTGTGATGCTCAGACATCAGTGTTTGATATATCGTGTTTATCTGGTGATGTTCAAAGTTTGATAACAGAGATAATGTGCTCATCTTGTGCTCCTCAGACATCAGTGTTAGAGATGTGGTGTTTCTCGGGTGATGTTCAGAGATGGGTACTGGATTTGAGGTATTTTTCTGGGAATGTTCAGAGGTTAGTGGTTGAAAGGACGTGTTCATCTGGTGATGTTTTGGGGATGGTAAAAGAGATGTGGTGTTTTGTTGGTGATGTTCAGAGGTTGGTAATAGAGACAAGGTCTTCATTGGAAGATTTTTAGAGGTATCTAATGGTAATGGAGAGTACGTTTCTATCTGGAGATGTTCGGACATTGGTAGTAGAGATGGGGTGCTTATTTGGTGATGTTCAGAAATTGGTAGTGGAGATGTGGTGTAAATCTTGTGATGATGAAAGGTTGGTCGTGGAGAGGTGTTCATCTGATGCAACTGAGGAGCTTGAAGTGGGCGACAATTTTCCGTGGATTGCAGTCCAGGTGCAATTTCTATATATTTTTTCTTTTTCCTGATGCAAGACTTCCCCAACAAAAGGAAGACTTGACCATTGTGTATAATTAATGCATTATTTTGATTGGAATTGTGGCAGCTGCGTAGAGAATCCTCTTCAAACTCCTGACCTGAGAACTGGATTTCAGGCAGATTTACTCTCAAGACCTGTTTTAAGACCTTAAAGGCACTTAAGCTGGAGCTGACCACAGGAACCAAAAACTGGCCTTGATTTATTTTGTTGTGCAGCAATCTCATGTCTGGTGATGGGAGACTTTGAGTGGGGCCATTGCCCCCCGCCACTTCTCTTTCTTTCAGCACCACTGGGACAATACAGGTCACTGTCTTTGTAGCCTGTGTCCCCGCTTCCGAATGAGATGTTGTGGCAGTGAGCTTTCTGATCACAGAACTGGGCAGAGAGTCCACAGGGAGCTTTCTTAGTCTTGCTTCCTTTGGGATGTAAACCACAATGTTTTCCATACAGGAATGTTTGATCATGTGCAGGACTTTAATGAAAAGTTTAAAGTAAACAAGTCAACAAATATAGCCCTAAAGAAAAAGACATTAAAGCATAAATTACTAATTACTTCAATAAATAAAATCAAGCAAAACAATAAACAATGTAATGAGATGTCATTAATTTTCTTTTCAAATAATTGTTGATACGTTTTGAAATAAAATTAGAAAAAGTAAAATAAATTCGAATAAGATTTTAGAATTAACATATTCTGAACAAATAGTATTCTATAATTTTATCAGTTTATTTGTTGTTATGATACTTAAAAAATCTACACAATATATACATTATCTTACTTGGAATTAATTACAATAAGTATTGATCTTTTTTCGTGGCCAACAATCTTTTTTGGCGACGCAACTTACTTAACGTTGTCGCGAACCAAAAAACAGACAAATATAGCTTTACATACCTTGTAATTTGTTACATTTCAGTTAAATCAACGAGTCTAATATGTGGCATCCTGACAAACGATAACAATAACAATTACTCTTTTTCACCTTTTTCGCACGTTTGCTTATGTTGCCACATCCGGGACGGATTTCCGGGTATTTAAACAAAATAAAAGTCAATGTTATTATAAATAATAATATGAATCATAATAAAATTACGAAATATATAATGTGATTTATTTGGTTAATTCTGTACGTTACCAGTGCAGGTACTAGTTCATTTAGAGCATTTTTTTCTGTATCGAAATTAAGTTCTAAGGGTTCCGGGTAGTCTTTAGCTTATTGAATACCCGTTTGAGAGGGGTTCAATCTTGGAAGGACCAGCCACTGCTGATCATACCAGCCTGTTTCAAATTTTACCCCTACTGGCCTGTTTCAGGTTAACTCAGGTTAATAGGAGAGTTCTAACAAGACAGATAAGCCTGGCGTAAACCATGGGTTTGGTTTTTGCAGACATATTACGGAGGCAACCATGAGAATGTCCTCATCACTCCTGACTTTACTGACGAACTGGGTGAAAGCCATCATATTGCATGTCTGGAGCAGTGTTTAATTTATTCAGGCATGACATTTGGCAGTTGTGGTCTGGTGAATAAGGAGATAGACTTGTGATCGGAAGGTCGCTGATTCGATTTCCAGATCCACAGAGTTAAAGGTGGTGTAAGTGGTAAAACACTTGCTCTCCCATCCTCTCCAACCACAACTGTGAGCAAGGCACCAGTTTCCAGTCATGGCTGCCCACTGCTCCGGGTGAGTGTTCACGGTGTGTTTGTTCACTGTTGTGTGTGTACAATGGAAGGGTTAAATGCAGAGCACAAATTCCGGGTATGGGTAACTCCATATTCGTAGCCTTTAGCATTAGCCTTTGATACCAGCCTCAAGTTGTTGTTGTTGTTGTTGTTTACACCAACCTAAAGTGGGTCATTGAATTGCAGATTCAGTCCCTATCATCACCCTCATTTGCTCCAAATAATTACAATAGAACGGAAACAATATAATTTTTTTCCTGCTAAGGGTTAGGGCAATTTATCTTTTTAAGTAAGAATTTTCAAATCTTACAGTAAGTTTTACCTTGTTACACCTACTAGATGTGTATAGTTAGTATAGTTAAAATTGTCCCAGTTCTCTAAAAGACCTGTTGCAAGGTAAAAAGCAAGAATGACATTTTGAAAAGAAAAGATAAAGAGTAACTGGAAGCTTTTACATTACATTTATCGTTTCTGTCAGAATGTAGGAAATAATTTACCAGCTTTGCTATGAAAAGAGTAAAAAAGGACATTATTTGATAATAAGCAGCTGGCTACAGGTATATTACTAATTTACCCAAATCTTACTGAAGAAAATATTTTTGTTCAGTTTTCTCCTTTTCCTAATCTGTTTCTTCCAGCAACAAATAGCTAACATCATCTGCGTATCATACATTGTGATTTTAATTAATAAAAAAAGATTATATAAGATGGAATTGAGAAGACAAAACCCCTCAGGGTCAATAATCCCGTTAAAAGCCACACCTAAATATTCCAAAACTACAAATACAGAAGACATTGAAGAGTTAACTATTGGTGCAGCTTTAGCAATGTTCTGCTGTATACTTTATATAAACCAAAATCATCTCATATTGAAGAACTAAAAATTTCAGTTTAAGTTGTTGCAATAATTCATAAACCATCGTGGAAAATCCCATTTCCCACCAAGGATTGTAAGAGTGTTTTTCCAATAGTTAGGCGTCTTTTATTTATACTGCATATATGTATATATATAGTAATTTATTTTTCTTTTTTGAATTGGACACACATCACATCACACTCTAACACAGAAAACAGAGGAGCACGTGTGAAACCAATAAGAACATGGACACATATTTTACCAACAGCAAACAAACAGATATACAAACATACAGACTTCCATCATACATACAAACATAGTTAGCTATATAAAGCTAAACAATGAATTAACTGGATTATAGTGACTGCCGCATTTATCATAGTTTTTGCAGAAATATAACCACTATAATAACTGGAACATTTATGTAATAATGAAAAGGCGACAAAAAAATCTCCCCAAATAAACATTTTTTTCCATTTATACATTTCAGCAGGCATACAGTCTGAATCCTTAGTCCAAGTCCAAGCTTTGATAATACGAAGATCCACCTCACTGTTTAGGGAATCTGTTTGAGTGCAACATATTGTAAATGAGAAATAAAGTTGGTCAGTTTCATGCAGGATTGTCTTTAGGTCACACAAGATATTTTAAGAAACACTGGAATATTTCCAAGCAGTGAATTTGTGATTGTGAAAGGAAGGAACAGAAAAATGGTCCCTGCCACACTGCAGTCTCAGTTGCAACCTCTGACCTTTCTTCAGAGGCATGTTTCTAGGCTGTGCAGGGGACTGGCAGGGCAGGGGCGGATGTGCGGTGCCCCATTGTCGCTCAAACCCAGGTAGACGCAACTCTCTGCAGCGTTGTTGTTGCAGTTGAGAGTGACTGGCAGACTCTGCTGCCTCAGCGGACGGGAAGGGTATCGGGATCGAGGAGGCCTCTGGGGTGCCTGAGGGTGAGGAGCCCCAGGGTGACGAAGAGCCACTCGCACGTGGTTATGATTGGAGCGCTCTGATTCGTCGTCCACATCCGTCTCGTCGATCAGAGGAATGTTATGGACAGAGTCTGTTATGATGAACTCTGGGTGCGTCTGGAAGTCATGAATTGAGTTGCGAGACTCAGGCCGTTCAATGCCATCGTATAGGGAGCTACGGAAAGCTTTCACCACCCGGATCTGTACGTCAAGGGTGCAGGGGTAAAAGATGTCAAAGAGGGAACAAATGGAGGGATGAACAGGGACAGAGAGGTGAAAAAAGTTTAGTCCCTCTTTAGTGAATCACATAAGCTTATTGTCAGCTATAGGAGTTGCAAGAGTCGAACACATCACATTCAAAAAGGCCTTTGGTGCAATAGGCCTTAAATAAATCAAACTCCACAGCCATTCTATAGCTTTTTATAGAATGTAAGCAACCAAAAATATTGCAAAAAGGAAATTTCAAGATTACACAAGACGTCAAAACACCAATCTTTCCACTAAAAATGCTCTGTCAAAGCAGCCTTAGCCCCCCGTTTTCATCTTGTATGTAAAAATAACGTATAATTCGCTGTAGACCGATTGAACTACTTTATGATCATGATCAAATGGTTTGAGCATACAAAGAACAGATAAAACAAGACGTGTTTGCTTGAAAAATTCTACACATTTACAAATTTCACTGTTGCCAGTTCAATAATCGATCATTGAAAACTCATGGAACAAAAATCAACATAAAACATGCAATATGACACTAATCACCACAACAGTAAAAACACACAGTGTACACAGTACACACATAGAACACACATCTGAAACAAAAAGGTGATGTTTACAACTGTACACAATAAAACACAAACAGGAAATAAAGGCATGCATGTTCACATACTGTTAGCGCTGACAAACTCTGTAAGATTCAACAGTCTTGAAAAAACAGATTGCATTAGTGACTGTAAGCAGTTTTTATTGTTCTGACACCAGTTATCCTCTTACATCTGTCAGGGTTCTACATATTCGTATGGGTTTTATGAAGAAAAGCAATCTATGGGTAAAAGTGTTGTAAGCTGTCTTCACTGCTTTGGAAAGGTAAAACCCTAACATCTGAACCTCTAAAAAGTTTTTATTTAATCAATGGAACTTCTCATATGCAACCATGCACAATAATTCAGATTTACTCTTCCCGCACATGCATGGCATGCAAATACACTTTCAATAGAAAAGTCCCTTTTTCTTTACTGACATCATCAATAGCTAAGTGTAGCTTCTCGAAAACAAACCATTTGTGTATGACCATGCACATCAGGCCATCCCATTCGTGAGGATTTTTTTTCCTTTTTTCATTCTTCACAAACTACAGTACATGCATAGCCAAAGCACGTTCGGGAATGAGCACGAAGCAATGGAATTGACAGAAAGGACTCAACAATATGGACACAACAGTGCTTCTGCAGCTTTGTTTTTCCAAAGAGCCATTTATTTGGTTTTAAAGCTTTTTCTTTGCTACACAACACTGACATTGTAAACTTTCGAGTATAAGGCCCAGAGTTCCTTACACGTTTCAAAAAAAAAAAAAAAAACCCCATTGAAAATTGACTCCAGAAAGTAAAGAAATTCTTTTGGTTTTCAGGCACTAGATGGAAAAACAGAAAAGGGATTGTGTTTGAATAGCTCCAAACACATCACATCAGAACTCCTTATTACAGACGAAGCGGCTTAAAGACAGACATTTGATGAATTGAGGATTGGAGATCTAAGCCTAACATTCCAGCACAATGAAAGCTTTGCGTGACGAGTCTATTGCACTTGCTCAGTGAAAATATTACAATAATATTAACAAAACTGGCTGTACTTGAACCAAATCATTTCATTTTCTAGTGGCTTTAGAAACGAACATGAAAAGTAAAACTGGACAAATGACGGGACAAACAGGATCAAATGAAGCCATTCTTTAAAGGTTCGTGAATAGCAGGACCTGAAGATCAACAGTAAATGGGAGGTGTTCATGGAACGGAGGGAACTCCAGCTGAACTAATGCGTGCTGGTCACTTTGAAGGGAATTGCTAAGACGCAGCTGTTTCCTTTAGACCACCAAAATAATCACTTCTGGTACCTGGAGGGCAATGGATGTTATATTTAGTGTATTAAAACTGACTCAAACATAGCAACAGACAAGAGCGAAATCTTATTTTTAGAAAAATCCACCAGCAAAAACTGAAGATTGAGTCCAAGATAAGTCTGAAACCTGTGAAGAGAAAAGGGGAAATCTGAATAAAGTGCACAAAGACCGTTAATGGGGAAACACAGCAAGTACGAACGCTTTCATCCTGAATGGGGTAGAAAAAGTTAGCCCTGTTAATGCTAATCCTCAACTAATGCATCAACATTATGGGCTTATACTCGCAGGTTTACAACAGTCAACCTTAGCTTGGGTTTTAAGACACAAATGAAACACCAATTGCTTCTCGGCTCTTTTGATTGGAATTCTTTATGCCAACGTTTACTTGAAGATGAATTATTGGCTAACCAAACAAAGGAAAAATCAAAAAGTAAATACTAGAAGAGAAAAGACAAGCAGCCCCATCTTGGTCATGTCAACCAAGATTAAACAGCAAGAGCAAGAAATAAGTTATGAGGTAGCAAGGAAGGAGGGCGAAATAAGAAAAAGTAAAGCAAAAGCAACTGAAAGTGTGTCAGTAGAGAGAAGAAGCAGATACTCCAAAGATAACCTGTTCTCTCTGCACAACACAAAGTCAAAATTCTGCAGACTAGTAGCGTTTGAAGGCAGGCAACAATGCATGTGTGTATGTTGGCATGTAGGCTAGGCATCTGAGAGCTCGGACTCTACGAGGTGCCGTTAACGGAACGTAAGGACTCACTCCCGGGGGCACCAGTTGCATTGGCAGTGGAGAGAACTACGTGAGAGGGAGTAGAATTATTGGTTACGTCATGGAGCTGGCTGAGCACTGAAGAGCGGCGTCTCACGGCTCCCTGAAACGAACCGCTTCTCTTGAAGGTACTCACTACCTCCATCTGCAGGAGAAAGAGAGAATGACATCATACACATAGGCCAATCGGCTTCGGTTAACGAACGGGACACAGATTGATTCGATAGAGGGGCAGTCAGGGAGAGCTCGTGTGAAAGGCTGAATTGCAGAAAGTGCCAAAACAGGGTTATTGCACTATGGTTTTAATAGGTGTTTATTTAACCTTCACATAGTAACATACTGGCATTTCTTGATTCAATTTAGTTTGTGTTATACTCCAGTCAAAAATGGGTAAAACATTTATTTAATTTTATTCTCCAAAAAGACAACTATTTTCGTTTTACTTTACTTATTAAAATCAGCCTCAATCAAATGTATCCTAATATTTTATTTCAATATGTAACAATATGTTTAGTATATAATTTCACTCCAAAATTTTCCCCAAATGTTTAGAGGCTCTGAAATACAGATTGGAAGGGTTTTAATTGACCAATTTCGAATCAATTTTCAATAATTATGATAATTAGTTGGACTAGTTATAATTTCTAAAATTAAAGCTTTTTGTAAATAATTTTTTTTAGAATGTGTTTTTAACTTAATTGAATTATTGTATCCATTTTCTTTCATTATTCAGTAAGTAATAAAGTAATGAATGCCACAAAATAACAGAAGTTAAAATTATGAGATGAAGCAAAAACAAAACAAAAATCTAAAGAAAAATTATTTGGTATATTTATTCATTTGTGTACATTTTCGGTTCTTTTTCTAATCCAGTTAAAAAAATAAAACTGTGATTTGCACCAGTGATAAACATCATAAAATTCAGCTGAAACTACTGAAATAGTACAAAAGTGCCGACTTGTCAAGAAACATTGAATTTCCCATCTATGACCATATTGAAAATATTCAAAAGTATTTACCACAGTGCAACAAAAGACATGGCGAGGCAAGCGGAACGGAGTGAAATCAAACAGCATGACCAAGCAGCGGTGAGAATAAAGGATGACTTGAAGGGGAGAGAGAGCATTGAAATCAAGTTAAACATGGACAACTCATCTA
Source organism: Danionella dracula (assembly GCA_900490495.1). Lineage (NCBI taxonomy): Eukaryota > Metazoa > Chordata > Actinopteri > Cypriniformes > Danionidae > Danionella > Danionella dracula. The sequence goes on from UELW01000089.1 coordinate 1,769,200, forward strand.
AACACAGGCTGGTGAAGGAAGTGAGACATATTTAAGCTATGAGGAAAGTAAAGTTCAGAAAAGAAGTGCAAAAAAAGGCATTTGGTATATCTTAAGGCATCAAGTGTCTGAAAGGGAACGGCCATCTCTGTTGGAAACACTGCGTGAGCAAAGTTAAAGCAGACCGTAAACAACAGACAACTTCACCTGAGTCTGAATTCGATTGAGCCCTCTGAACCACAGGATTTGTCCTCTTCTAAGCTCTCTCTCAGCGTAATCAATCTCATCCTCATCCTCAGCCAGGTCTTCATCAAAGATCTCATCTGGAGCTGGCCCATGGCCTGCTTCTTTCAGACACTTCAGCTGATGTGTTGGCACTGATGATATGACCTAGAGAAAAAAAGAGAATAAAACAAGCTGACATTCTAGAATGTGTTCAGTGTCTGAGTCCAAACTCTCACCTGTCCCCAGACAAGTTCTCCCATTCCCACAAACAGGCACCAAAGCCACTGCTCCACATTTAAAGGGGAGCAGCTGAAGGGCTTCCCTCCAAACTGCACAATCACAATCTAGAAATGACAGGATGACCAAAAAAGTTATGGCAAATTTTAGAAGTCGATCTAGAGAGATTGAGATTGGTGCTATTTGCCTGTATTGCAAAGGTTCCAAGCACTATGGAGCAAAAGATAGGGTTTGAGAAGATCCCATCGAACACATTCCTCTCCCCGTGAATCTTCCGGGCGTTGATTTCATTGAAGAGTTGCATGAGAACAAAGGTGTTGAAGATGATGGTGTAATGCTCAGAGGGAGGAGTGTGAAGCGGAGCATGACGTCCACTATCTATGTCAAAGATCTTCTCACCTTTGAAACAAGTCAGAGAGATGTTCAGAAACGTCCATGTGATTTACTTCATGTGCATGTACAAGAAAAAGATGCAAAGCAACACACCGACAAAGAGAAGAGTGAAGATAATGACGAGCTGGTACACTGCATGCCCAAGGATGTTCTTCATCATGGTTCGAGATATGAGGGGGTTGTTTCGGCCATATGGCTTCCTCAGGAGTAGTGCTTCCGTGGGGGGTTCCGTGGCCAGAGCAAGAGAAGCAAATGTGTCCATGATGAGATTGACCCACAGCATCTGTACTGCCTTAAGGGGAGAGTCCTGGGCAAAGAATGTTTTTGATAAAGTTTAAGTTAAAATTTTGTCTTTTCTAATGGTTTCCCTTATTCCACTTCAAAACCTTCCTCTATGCACACAGATTAGCCTAGGAGGACAAATTTGGCCTATATATAGACAAATATAGTCAACAAATTATTAAAAACAAACGTATCCTGCCTAACAAAAAAAAAATTCTAAATCAATTTTCTGACTTTCTAAATCAAAATTTCCATATTTATGTCCACACAAGAGCTGTACTCTACCTGTGTGATACAAGCACCAGTGAAGGCTACTATAACAGCCACCACGTTCACCGTGAGCTGAAATTGGAGGAACTTGGATATGCTGTCATACACGTTCCGTCCCCACATTACAGCCTTGACTATGCTGGAGAAGTTATCATCTGTCAAGATGATGTCAGAGGCCTCCTTGGCCACATCTGTACCAGCAATGCCCTGTCGAAACAGACAAGTAGATTAAAACCTGTGTATACTGAAGTCATGCTAAATGATTCCTGACACCTTTTAGGGCAGTTCAAAAACTGGGGCCTTAAGACCATCACTCGATGGTTCACCATAACAGATAAAGAGCAGATTGAGAAACCTCGGTGTAATATTTGATTCATGTCTAACATTCATGCAGTTTGTCCAAACTACCGTCAAGTCTTCATTTTACCAGCTGAGACATGTAGCTGGACTTTTCTGCATGTCTCTTCTGCTGAAAGACTAATCAATGCATTAGTTGCATCTCGTCTTGATTACTGTAATGCGCTCCTGGCTGGGGTTTCTAGGTCTACTCTGGACTAATCGCAGTATGTTCAGAATTCAGCTGAGATCAGAGCATATGAAAACATCACACCTGTTCTTAAATCACCGCAATGGCTCCCGGAACGCTATCGTGTGGATTTTAAAATCTTAACCTTAACATATGAAGTGCTACATTGGTCTGGCCCCAAGTACTTGTCTCTTTTTAATCACTTACACCCCAAGGGGTATCCCCTGCTCCCCACAGTCAAAGCTGTACCATGCACTCGCACTAAAACTATGGGAAACAGGGCTTTTTCTCTCTATGCACTGAAATCTTGGAGCTCTCTTCTGGGGAGCTGAGGGATGCACAAATTTAAACCATTTTTTATACCTCATCTTAAAACTATTTTTACTGGCTTATGGTTGTTGATTGATGATGAATTAAGATACAATTAGGCAGACAAGGAAATCATGTTTCATTCATTTAATCTCTGTTGTTCGTGTACTTTTCCTTTATTTTTGTTCTCTGTTCAGCACTTTGGGAAGCCAGCCTGAAAGGCTCTATTTAAAAACAACATGTATTATTATTACATTCACACAATTATCAATATGTTCTCAGAGCTAAAATTATAAAGAAAATTCTTTAAGATGCTTTAAATAAATGCACCATATATAGTTTTTCTAAGCCTTTAATCAAGCATATTTAATAGAAGCTCTTAGAAATATTTTAAGGTATAGTAAGATTGTATTCTCACCATCGCAAACCCCACATCAGCTTTCTTTAGTGCAGGTCCATCATTTGTGCCATCACCTGTGACTGCAACCACCTGCCTTTGTTCCACAACAGTGCTGTCTATGATACCTGAACACAGGATTATTGGGAAAGTTCATGGGTAAATCAGTATTTGAAATATTTCTGTCAGCATAAATTAAAGTTCTGTAAAAGTTTTTTCATTCACATCATAATGGATATTTTGAAGCACAATGCAAAAATGCATGGAAAAGTTATTAACAAAAAATGGTATTAAAAAAAACATTTCCATCATCACAGAACAAGGGAGAATCTTTGACCTTTGACTAGAGTGTGTTTGTCTGTAGGTGAAGAACGAGCCAGAACTCTCAGCTTGGGCCAGATTTTGTCAATGCGCTCCTGCTCAATCTGAAAAAAGAAAAAAAAAATCAATGATTCAATTCATTAATCATCATCTTTCAATGAATACATCACATTAGTTCACCTCAGAGAACAGAAAAAATGCAAATCACGAATGCACTTCATGAACCTTTATTACTAACATTCAAATGAGTTTACCTCTCCCTTCTCATTCCTGATTCGCCTGTTGAAGTCCTTCCCTTCCATACACAGAAAGTCATCACCTGGGTGAATGATGCCACATTTGGCAGCGATGGCTCGTGCAGTGTTTATGTTGTCTCCAGTCACCATCCGCACAGTGATGCCTGCTCGTTGACACTTTTTGATGGCATCTGGGACCTGATCAAATAACTTTCATCAGTGGATCAAAACTACAAAAGTACAGCAGAGATTAAAAAAAAAACAACTTGACGCATAACATGTCTATACCTCTGGCCGAACCGGATCTTCAATTCCAACCACAGTGATGCAGGTCAGATTGGAAACAATTTCAGTCTCATTGTCCCAGTCTGGCACGGGGTCAGCAGGGAGCTCTCGGTAGGCAACGCAAATGGTACGAAGTCCATCACATGCCATTGGTTCAATCACTTTCTTCACCATCTCATCCCTGTCCCGTGGCTTAAAAGCACGTGCCTCACCATCACGAGATAGAACAAACGAGCACCTGCGAGAATATTAAAATGCTTAATACATCTTAAAATTTACCGGCAATTTAATTACGGTCTACATTTCAGAATGCAAAAGAAGTCTGCATTGTCCAAAAACATTATTCCATGCAAAATATTATACACAATAGCAGTCATCTTAGTGAATCCATTTCCACTATCTATCTATTAATCTACCTTTAAATGCACTGACTAAAAATTTACGTAACTGAAGAACCTCCAGACTTGTACGTATACACTGCAAGTCAATCATCTGCAAATTAAAACTTTTGTTTGAGATAGTCTGTAATTAGTAAAATTTGTTATGTATAGGGAAAATATATCAAAATATGCCCCCCCCCCCCCAATCCTTCCAAAAGAATGGAACTAGAAATTCGATGGACCGTGTGTTCTGATTGACGTAGTGCATCATTTACATTATGCTAGCAGTGTCTGAGCAGAATGCATTTTTTCATTTATTTTTACTCAAACAGTTTTTTTAAACAACTGACTTTTGTATAACCTCCAACAGTGGAACCTGTTCAAACCTAGACATACATTTTGGCGTCTCTGTTGTGTCCACAGGAAATTAGCAGCTTTCAAGTCAATGCTATTTGCATCTCTTAAAACTACTAGCTGCTAAGCATGTTCTTGTTTTGTAATAAGAATGAAATCACAACTTGGAGCTCAACGAATGGGAACTGGCCACCTGGATGAGGAAGAGGAAATTACGTAATGATTGGTGGAAAAGAGTGAGGATCGACATCTAATCAAGTACCTAACTTAAACGTAAACATTATTTTGTCCTAATGCTGAAATTTTTTCTTCCAAACAACAAATCTACATACATCAACAACACCATAATATAATTATTCATTCATTCATCTTCATGTCGGCTTTATTCCCTTTCGGGGTCACCACAGTGGAATGAACCGCCAACTCACTGGCATATGTTTTACGCAGCGGATGCCCTTCCCTGCCGCAACCCATCGCTGGGAAACATTCACACACACATACACTTTAACACTATGGGCAATTGTTCACAATTCACTTATTCCGCATTATTCCGCTTTGGACTTGTGGGGAAACCGGAGCACCCGGAGAAAACCCACGCGATCACGAGGAGAACATGCAAACTCCACACAGAAATGCCACCTGCCCCAGCCGAGCCTAGAACCAGCGACCTTCTTGCTGTGAGACGACCGTGCTACCCACTGCGCCACCGTGACGCTCCATAATATAATTATCTGTGCTGAAATTCTTACCTACTGTACTTCTTTAAACAGATGTGATGGTTGATGATTTGGGGAACTAGTTTACATTTCAAGTCAGGTTTGAAGCGATTAAAATGGCTATTTAATATATTCATTGCAACATGTGTAAAACCCCCTGGGGATTTAGTGGGATCGGGTCAAAATCTTGTCTGTACCAATTAACTAATTTAAAAATGAGTTACTAGTTCATTTTATTATTAATTTAAAAATTAAAAGGTGGAAGGTTGAAATTACAAGGTGGAAATTTTAACTAATTTTTATTACTACAATATTAGGTGTGAAACTTAATAATGATTCATTTCTGCTCTTGAGCATCGACAACTCCACAGACAAATGTCCTTTACGAAGACCATTTGGACCCTATTAAATGAGATTATGGAATATTCTTACAAATATAACATGACTGGCCAGGACTGATTTTCCTCAGGAAGAAACCACACTAACTTTTTGAGCAGGATCTCAGAGGCTCCTTTGCTGTACAGACGGAAGCTTCCATCTGGCATCTGAATGACTGTGCTCATGGACTTTCTAACTGAATTGAAAGTGTAGACTTTATAGAGCTTCTCCTCTGGAATCTGCTCCCTCACAGTTTGGTAGCTCTGCTTCAGATCCAGTACTAGGCCCAGTAGGGCACACTCAGTCTTATTACCCACTTGTTTCGGGAGCCCACCTTCCTTATCAGGAGGCTTTAAAAGAGAAAACAGACAAATTAATGCTATAATTTGTAATGCATGGTATTTCACAGAGTACAGCTTCGGACTCTCACCATTATTTTGGAGGTGTATGCACAATTTACAGCAATCGCACTAGTGATGAGCCCCACAGTCATGGAGTTAACCTGGTCTGGTGTTGGGATGTCACGGAAGTGCTGGTCCCCAACATAAATTTGCACTACTGTCATGCGATTTGTAGTGAGGGTCCCTGTTTTGTCTGAACAGATAGCTGTAGCATTGCCCATCGTCTCGCAAGCATCCAAATGACGCACAAGATTGTTATCCTTCATCATTTTCTGTGGAAGTAGACAGAAGATAAGTCTCAACAATGTGCAAAGCTTACAATGATTGTGAGAAAAACAATATTTCAACTGCAGCCTTTAGAGACTTGTTATTTAATAAAAGCAAAAGTAAGGACTCACTTTTACAGAGTAGGCCAGTGAGATGGTGACCGCCAGGGGCAAACCCTCCGGCACTGCCACTACCAGCACTGTAACGCCGATGATGAAGAACTTGACAAAATACTGCACGTAAATAGGTGTGCATTCAGTCAGCCATACGCGGTCAACAAATGTTTCGATCACAAAGTACAGCATCAGGATTATCACAGTGATGGCAGACATCACCAGACCTGAAAGAAAGAAGACCAATTGGAATTGGTTAGTGGAAGTACATTGAGCTAACATTTACTTTTCTTAAAACTTCTTGAAATTAATTTCTTAAAAATATCTCTTCTTAAAAATAACTTACAAACTGAAACATTCAAAGGTTGTGTATAGCTAATGGGTTGTATGAGTGAATCACAAAACTGCAGCAGAAATAACTGTCAATGAGGATTCAGTGTATAGTAAAGCTAAATTTCAATACGCTAACCGGTAGAAAGTAAACGCCATTATTAATAAATTAAAAGCTTCAACAAAAAAAAAAGAAAGTAAACGCCATTAAATCTTCTCTGAATTAAGACCACTGTGGTAGAGAATTAATATTTGTGCATCTCCAGCTTCAACACAGCAATATCCATTGCAGCCATAAAGTAATGAATCATAACTAATAATGTACTGTTAATACTGTAATATATTTTTTCGCCATTTCTTGACATTAAACATTTAATAATTCATAGAGTGCAGACATATATCGGTGCTCTCTCTCAAATTTCTCTTTCATTTCAGCAGTATTTGCTGTTAAATCTGATCCCAGCAGCTTGTGTCTATATGACTGTACTGATGAACACAAGCTGTAAAATGGTTATTTGTTCCAGAGAAGGCTGGTAGTGAAATTATTAGAACATTTAGCACAGTTTTGTGGGAACTGGCAACCTGGAAGATACTTTCAACTTTGAAGGAGAGGTGATTTAGTCTTGTTGCATCCCATTAATCAATAATGTTCATTCTCTGGGGTTTGACACAATTTGATATTGAGAAACACATCATTGTTAGTAATTAATCTACTATTATTGTAAAAAAAAAAAAAAATATATATATATATATATATATATATATATTTATTTTGTGGCTACTGTACTTCAGCTAAAAGACCCTGACTGTATTCAGTGCAACCCCCCGCTCTTCACCTGCTTTCCCGATTTGCACCGCCAGCTTGGTAAGTTTGCCTTGAAGAACCGATTTCTCTTTCTTGGGCACACTGGTCTTTTTCTTCTCTTTCTCCTCCACTTCCCCACCTTCTGCACTCTTCAGAGGCTGCATCTCCATGGCAACAGCCTCATCCTGTTTCTTAGCTTCAGAGGGAAGAAAGAAATTTATCAAAACCTAACAAATTACAGGTAACTGTTGAAAGTCGCCAGTCTGGTATTTTAAGTGCAAACATTTATTAAAGTCAAAGCTATTTTGTGTCATTTACATATAAAAGCAAATCATTTAATCTGAAATACAGTAGCAACCCAAAGATTGCATGTCTTGCTAATTTCATTCTAAATTGGGACGCTGAACACACCACTGAAATAACTGAAAAGGGGGGTGAGCAGGCACTGAGGAAGAATCAATCAAGACTTATAGCAGGTGTTCTTTTAACAAGGGTAATTATTGGAAAAAGATGGTTTGGTGGTTTGTTGTTTTGCTATTTAGAGTTAAAGGGAAAAAGTGTAAAGAAAAGTATCTATTAAAAATTTACTAATTACAGTTCGGCTTAAAGTATGAGTTAACAAAGTGGGTAACCAAAGTCTAGGTTAACACCGCAGGGCTTAACCAAGTAAAGCTAAAAGGGTGGATTAACAAACCACATTTAGTCACATTTAAACATGGATTAACTAAGTCTGGGTTAACATAATAAGGCTTAACCAAGTTAGGCTTTAAGTCTAGGTTAACAAGGTTAGGCTTAACCAAGTTAGGTCTTGAGTGTGGGTTAACAAAATCTGGGTTAATCAAATTAAACTTAGGGTCTGAGTTAAAACAGTTTGGCTTAACCAAGTTAGGCTTAAAATGTGGGTTCCAGTTTAAACACAAGGGGCTTATTGTCAAGGTTAACTAAATCAGGCTTTACAGTCATGCCTACATCAATTAAAAATGTATTCTACAAAAAAAAATGCTATTTGCACTGATAAGTGTTGAATGTCACCTTTATTTTGATTGTTTTCCAGACTGCCATCTTGTTTCCCTGTGAAAGTTAATGAATAGATTTATTCAAGACAAATCCAGTTGAAAATGTGTGAAATCAAAACAGCTGTTATGAAAGAACAGTAAAGTGCATGAGAAAGAAAACAAAGCAGCGATGGGTAATATCAGACAAATATGAGTTTAAACCAGGGTGTCTGTTAATGAAATGTCTCTCCATTGTGAATGTCACCTACCATTTGTGATGTGTTCTTTGGCTTCAACACTGGGGAGCTGCGTGGGTGAATTACTATTGACCTCTGATAGAATTGTTGGAGACAGAGGATAGGACAAAACGAAGATGGCATGAAAAGACAAATAAATAAAACCTGAATGCTGAACAAAAACAATGACAAATCAACTCAAATGAGTGAGCAATAATAACCCAGACATTTGTATCAAGAATCAGTTAAAGAGGACGTTTCTCTTCTGAATCACCAGAAGCCAACCTTTCTTGCAGTCATTCTTCTCTTCCTCCACTTCTCCGGCCCCCAGGAGGGTGAAGATGATCCCAGTTTGAGAGTTGACACCAACAGCAGTGACCACCATTTTGCCAGAGCCTTCCATTACATGTGTTCCTGCAAAGAAAAGAAAAATCGTTCACACATTCACACCTCTCTAGAATCAAAATGACAAAAAAAACGATGCGTTCTTCACTCATTTGAGTGAGCAGGGAGACCACGGGGCTTATGCGTAGCCTTTTTGCAAAAAACAAGCTGAATTTTTTTTTGAGTTTTTTTTTTGCGCGTTTCTGTAAGACCTTAAATTCTACAAAATATTTTTTGACAAACAAAACATCAGACATCCCAATTTTAATGGCTGCAGTTGTAAAATATTTTTTTAAATAGAAAAGGTTTAGAGGATTTCTTTTAGTTTGTATTAGGCAGATAACAGGCTAGAACTGCTTCCAGCCTAAAGAAAAACAATCAATTTAACAATGCTGGAAAAACAGTCACAGGTAATGTATTTTTAGGAGGTAGGTAATATAAGTGTTTGTTGTGCACACACTTATCGAAGACAACACACATAATGAAGGTTTAAGTTTCTTCCCTGGCGCTTCTATTAAAGTTAAATTCTATTAAACATCGCCAGATTGTTTTTTGCTTATTGAGTCACTACATATTAACCATAGCGTATACTCAAACTGTTTTTAAGTAAATAATACATAAAGAACTTTGAACTATATAATTGCAATTATTGGGAATCACATTTGAAAATAAAAAAATATTATAATATGCTAGTTAGAATAGTCACATTTTAAAGGTCACGTAACAGCGCCTCACCAAAAACTATTTATTTTTAGGATTAGTCTGTGTTACAAATGCAATATCAACTTGATTAAAATAATTAAAATCAGTTTTTTTTTTTAATAAAAAAACACTATTTTGTGTATTTCCTGATGGTGCAATACCTTACACACAAGTTAGAGCATACTCAATGTTTGCTATAAATGTTATGCTTTATTAACATTTCTATACTTTCCATATAATATGTAGTGTGTGTGCATGTCTAACTTATTTAGTGTTAGGAGCAATGTCAGAGACAGCAGGTAAATGCTGACATGAAACACTCGAAAGTCTGGATATTAGGAGCATTTATTTGTTAATATGACAAATTAATAGTCTATTATCTTTACTCAAAGTGCCCTTACTGTGATCTTGAAAGGTTCCTTATTTGATTTTGGAGGTCTGAAACGAGTAATTGAGCATGCAAGGTCGAAAAACGCTTTAGTTTCCTTATAATTTTAATTTAATTTCACCAGATTTGGTCACGATTCCCAAATGATCAGTTTATTCCATCGCTCATACTAACTCCCTCTAAGTGACTCAACTGTTGTTTATCGAGCTGCTGAATGAGTTCTCTCTGACCTTTTTTGATCACATTTTAATATGAGAAATGACGACCAATAAACAGAGTAAAAATCTGCCGACGATATAATAAAGAGTTTGAGTCAAGTTTTTGTCCAATGATCTTCACCAGAGAGGTTGAGAGTCATTGTGTCATTGTTTTCAGCATCAGGGTCTCGAGTGAAAATATGGTTCCAGTTCCTTACTCCACAGAGAACAAATTCCGTCTCCAGTAATCAGATGCAGATAAACTGTAAACTTCTCCATTTCTGCATGCTAGTCTCTGTGAAAGGCTCACATATCCCTGCGTGCCTTGTTGCAACTGCAATCCACAATGGAGAGCCATTACATCAATGTTTAAGGAAGAAGTTTGGTTTCCTGGTATGAATGAATGTCGCAGATGTACAAGGCATAGTACGGCTGTACCTCATAGTAGACTGGCTCCATAATAGCAGACTTCTTTTATGTCAATATAGTTAAGCAAGTCCCTGAAAGGATGTAACAGTATGTTTGCACAGCTTCCATTTCTTATTTTTCTCTCTGGCTTCATTATCTCGAGGCTGTTTAGCACTGCTGCATACAAGGTTAAGAGGAGAAACAGATGCTGCTCTGGCAAACTGTCATCATTAGTAAGAGGTGGCAGAGCAGATCTCTGGAGAACCTCAAACAAATCAGAGTCTTCCCCAGGAAACAGAGATGAGGGAGGAAGCTGATTAACCTGTTTATCAGACCTGAGGGACATTCGCTCGTTAAACAAGTCGATGAGATTCAGCCCAAGAGCTGTAAAATCCCCCTCTTAATGTATTGATAGAATACTTTGTGACGTCTCAATCCCCTAAACAACCCTTTTATTCTATTCAGATGGATTGTAACAGTTATCCTTGGGGGATTTATACTGGCTAATCACCTCAGCTTTCAGCAAGCTATTGATTGAGAAATTAGCTATTCACATCCCCATTAGGATAGTTCCCTTTTCTAACACAAAACTATTCATAGAAAGAAGAAAAAAAAACATTTTTAAACAACAAGAGACCATACGGCGAAAATGGAAAACACGCAAATCCGTGTAAACATATGTTAGTTTATCTAACCTTTCCTTCCCTACCTGAAAGCAGCATGGGATCCTTGTCGATGGATTTGCGTACGTGATCAGACTCTCCAGTGAGAGAGCTCTCATCAATCTTCAGGTCGTTCCCTTGAATGAGAACACCATCCGCAGGCAGGAGGTCGCCTAGGAGATGCCAGAGTGACAGAGACACATTAATTATGTCTCCCTTTGAGTAAAGCAACCTCAAAAGGGCAAATTAAATAACAGAACAATTAAAACAAACTGCATAAATTAAATAGATATGAATAAAAAAAAATCCCAGCTTTAATTAAAATGAATATTTCATTAGTACCAACATCACAAAAACATAACTTTAGGCTTATAATGAGCGTAAAAGAACGGTCATTAATGATTTTATTTGGTTAATCCTACCATGTTTATAAAATGACAACCAACAGAAAAATCTAATACAACAGCTCATCCACATGACGGTGCTTTAAGGATTAGAATAACATGTAGTTTTTTTTTTTTGCTTTTTGTGAACAACACCTTTCTAAACACCTTGCGTCATGAGAAACAGCCTATCTAATTTCTCTTCTGCATCTGTTCCTTATTGATCCACCAAGTTTGGTTCAAGTCATCCAGTGTTGCTAGTGAATTTCTATTACTGTGTTGAAACTAGTTAATTGCATTCAGATTCAAATACATCTAAACGCAATAGATCTGTTATTGCCATTTTGTTATTAGGGAGTCAAAGAAGTTCTGAATATTTTTTATATGTATGCTTTGACAGGAAAGTTTATGGTATATTATGTTTTTGGGTACTAGTGTTGCTGATTTGAAAAGGTAACATACTTTAAGGCATTCCCTTAAATTCCAGTATGCTGAGTACAGTTGACAACAGAATAAAAAAAAAACTCAAAACCGTCAAGGTATTTGTTAACACTGAACAAATTGCAGCTCATGTCGATGAATTCTAAATAAGGTTTCCAAACAACAAAAAGCGAGTAGTAAAGCAACATATTTGTAAGCCAGTGCACATCCCCATTTAATCTTTCATGAAAGATTATTTAGAGATATTTTGGAAAGAATAAAGCAAAGACACATTGGCTGATGTATGAGGAAACTAAATGTCCTTTCTGTATCCTTCATAAACAAGAGAATCCAAAGTAAACTCTGCTGAGTCATGTGAAACTTCAACTCCAATGATGCCTCTGTATTGAAATGCATCCTTAAATATACACATTGGTACTGTTTTGAAACAGCCACTAAAAATTATCTCATTACAGCTTGAGCTCTGATGCACTGAAAGAAACAATAATTGAAGAGGTCTAGCTTTATATGTAAAAGATTTTTTGGGATTGCAAGACAGACATGCTGAACTTACACGCTTCAAATGTGCATTCGGTAAAGTACTCAATAATTATTTAACAAAGACAAGGATCAATAGTTTACTCCACTGACCGTATTTAATCTGGGCAACATCCCCCACCACCATCTCAGCCACAGGAATCTGAATGACTGTGCCATTGCGCACCACAGCAAAACGTTGCTCCTGTTCAATGCGGCTCTGTAGGCCTCTGAACTGCTTTTCTTTGCTCCAGTCATTGAAGGCTGTGACCAGCACCACACAGAGCACTGAGAGTAGAATGGCTGCACCTTCAATCCAGCCCGCCTCCGCCTCTCCCTCGTCCTCCACACCCTCACTCACATTACCACATGCTGGATGGAAAGAGAGAAAATGAGAGACTCAGAGATGCAAAGGTAAAACGTGTGGGAGGACAAAGAGTTTGAGTGTATACTTGGCCTCTTTTTATTGTTTTTCAGTTCTGTCCATTGTTCTTAGAAATATTAAACCCACACATGAGAGCATTTCAAAAGTTACAACAAATGAAAGCCATCACTGTGTTGGTGAATTTTCAAAATATGTAATGATATTACTGTGAACTAATCTAGGTGTAAAATGAGAAAAACAAAGGTCAATATTTTAAATACACAACTTTTAGTACTCAATAATTTTTGTATTCATTATGTAGCCCTGCTAGCTAAAAGATGTCCTACTGTACAATATTGCTCTGCAAATCATGATTTCTTCCAACGCTTTGACAAAGTTTAATTTGAAACTCTTAATGTTTATGCCATTCTTTTAATTTTGCACGTTCATTTACGAAAAGGTTTTCGCTATTCTTCTTTGTTTGAAAAGAAGGAGTAAGAAGAAAAGGAGGTATGCCTTGAAAACACCAAGTATCTAGAAATTAAATCACCTTCCGTGTCTCCTCCTGGTGGCTGGTAAAATGAGAGTCCAAGGGAAATAATGGCTGCTATTTCCAGGATTATGAGGGTAACATCCTGCAGGGCCTCCCACACAAGCTGAAGGAATGTCTTGGGCTTCTTAGGAGGGATGAAGTTCATTCCATACACCTGTCTCCGCTTCTCCAAGTCCGCAGGATTGTCTGAGAGTCCTTTGGGAAGGAAGGAGATGGTTAAACATTAAAACTCTAGAAAAAAAAACTAATTGATTTGGGAGCATGTACACAAACGACAAAAGCTTAACTCAATATTATAAAGCAGGGGATGTTTATGTTATTTCAGTTACCACACTTTGAACTGATGAGAGTAGAACTAGAGAAAAATTTGTATTTAAATTATTTTCAATGTTCTGAATAGTTTCATGCTTGATGAATTAGATTTTTTAAAGTTCTTTCTGAACACTTCCGATTTCTTGCTATAACTACAACAATTTCAAGATTATGTGTGCTGTCTAGTGATTGTCTAATGCGCATTACAGTTCAGTTCATTGCTGGTCCATAAAGGCATAAAACACTAAGACAGACTCTGGAAATGAACAATTTGGTCTTTTAACAGTTTTTAAAGATCAGACAACAGCTGCTACTTTAGTTGGAATCATATTTTAATTGGACTATTTCAAAAAATGGTGAAGTGGGCTAGACTGGAGCCTTTGGGTTAGATGCTTGAAACCCTGTGTAATCCCCAAGACTGCTTTTATCTAACATTCAGGAAACTAGACAAATAATTTCTTTAAGCAACTGTATTTTAAAGTTAAACATTATACTGTAATTTAATTAGGAACTTATTGTCATTTGTACAGCAACCAATTAAAAAGGCTGCTCAATAACCCTTTTAACCTGCTGATGAAACTTTTAATACAACATAATCAGTTTTAAATTATCAAATGAGAGTGGGAAAAAAGACATTGTTAAAGGCTGAAACATTTTACTGTACAGAAAGGGTCAAGCATTTTTATTTGCACTTTTAATTTATTTAAAATCCAGTTCCTGTTGTCAGGTGGAAGAACACTTTCAACATAACATTTTATTTGCTGTACGATGTTATATTAATTAATACCTGGTAGGATAGCTTTTTAGATCATGTGACACTGCAATAAATCTGGTTGTTTGCTGTGATTAAACCAAGAGATTTCATTTAAATAATCACTTGTGTTTACAACTTAATTGTCATATTGTGTCTAATTATTGTCTTATTTTAGTCTTCGCATCATCAATAAAAAGAGCACAATATGTCAGATCAGATAAACCAGATCTATATTTCTCTCCTAAATTAACCTTCTTAAATTACAATTTTAATGTCGATTCTTGACCTCTTTGGAAGACAGGAAATGAGGCAAAAGGACTTAAAAAGAGAACACAGGGCACAGATGGTTCAGTCAGTGTGTTTCGGATGCACCACAGGGTGTGCTTTTTTGGCAGCAAGAGCCAGACAGACTGTCACACTCTCTGCATCCTGACGCTGCCAATCATCACCTGCTGCCCTTGGCAACCTCTCATCTCCCATCAGAGCTTCCCTTTCACTCCGAGCAGAACCTAATCGAGTTACTCTGATGGTTTGCGGGAAATCATTTCCTTAACTCATTCCAATCACACCATTAGCTCATTTAGTCTCTGTTTACCTCAAGACGCTCAAGATTAATGAAGACGAATAATAAATGCTGGTGCAATCTTCGCTCCACCCCCCTGCCGGAACAGAAAGTCTTCTGCAGTACATCTAGTCCTTTCTTCTCCCTTTTTATATTTCTATGCATGCCCGTGAGGATCTCTTTTTGTATTCGTCATGTTCTCTCTAGAGAGGTTTTTCAAAGTGCTGCATTAAAGGAAGCAAAAGAGCTTTGCAACACACTTAAAGTACCCTCGATGTTGCAGGCAAATAGCAATGCAGCCAGACCGCATGACTTGGTCTGAAAGCAAGCAGCCAGAACAAGATGTGAATCAATGTGACCATCAGAGCGCAAAGTAGGTTGTCTGCCTTAAATAGCGTTTGAGTGTTTGCACATCGTGTTTGGTGCTGGTCAAATTTATATTTACACAGATTTGCATTTCTGTTGGTGTTTTTAACTGTTGTCAAATTTTTATTAACATATTTCAATATTTAATTATATTCAGCTCAGCAGGATACTTTGAGCTGTTATATAATACCAAGGATATGCAATTCTATGTTCTCATCTATTTTTATATTTAATTTTAAGCCCTATTTTATACAAGTTTTAGGTGCTACTATTTGTATTGCATTATCAGAGATGTGGAGAAGAGGTTGATCAGTTGTATTTACGTTAATTCCTATAATGAGGAGGAGCCTGTGATTGACTGACAGCTGCACATGGATTTAAAACTATATGGTTGCGCCTTGAGTCTTCATATAATGTTTCACTAATATAATGAAATGTCTGAGTAACCCAAGACACTAAAACCAAAGGTTGAGAGCTGAGAAGAGGAACCTCAAACAAAAATGTTTTTTAATCTGCATTACTTGAGTACTGTTTTACTTCATGAAATGTATATTTCTCATTAAAAACAACTTTTACCCAAATAACATTCCAATATTTAGAACTAATTTTAGAAATGTATTTAATGTTTTCAGGCTTTGAGCTATAACTTTCAAAGTACAAAAAAATATGCAAGTTTGACATAATTAACCTAACCTAACTTAAAGTAACGAGCAGGGGGAAAAAATAACAATTAAGCATTTTGTCTTTCATAAAACACTCTTTTGCCCCGTTATTTTAAAACCCAGCACATTGTCAACAGGTCACAAACAGGGCTTAAAACTCCCATGGGCGCTTTCATGGGATTACACTTTCAAGCTAATTTCCACTAAATATGTGCCTTAGTTCACAATATCCATACTGTTTTGCTTCTAAGAATAAACTGGGTGAACCCAGAATTGCTTCCTGCCTGAAAATATCTACTTCAAACCCTTCTTTGACCTTACTATGCAAAAGTTATGAATGAGACTTTCATGGAAACAAAGTCATTTTAAAAAGCATTTCAATTACATATTCCAAAAATTCCTTCAAAATGTAAAAATGAAAAAAAAAAGATGCTTATAATAATTAAAACAAGAAGCACTCTCAACCAATAAGGCTAATTCATGTTGTTGTTGTTTTTTTAAAGAAAATCCCACCACCAGCTGCTTTTAAAACACAATTTTGATATTTGACACAAACAGGAGAAAGTAATGATTATGAATGAAAGTCAGGATAAATTTGTAGTAATAGTAACAATTAGTTTTTCTTCTCAACAATCAAAACCACAAAAGACCCGCTGCTCAATGAGCTTTATAAAGCAAAGCGTGCCTTGAGGATTTAAAATGCTTCTGTAACCAGTATTAATAATCAAAAACTATCTTAAACCAAAGACCAACAGCATGATGTTTAGAAAGCATCAAAAACGCAACTCTTCAATTCTCTTCAAACCTAGGCATTTCGGAAGCACAGGTCTAATGGACAGGTTTTATGATGTCTTTATGATGGTTTTGCAATTTTATGATAAAAGTCTCATTACTGAACTGCATGCACACATCAATCAGCAACATTACGGTTCCAGAGAAGATATAAAACCAGTCTCAATTACCTGAAAGTGAGATGACGTTTACGTAATGGTGTTTAACAGCCTAAAACCTGTGCAACGTCTGAAATCTTATCTTAAGTAAGTAATATAAGCACAAGCTTACCATCAGCAGGCGACGTCTTGAGTCTTTGACAGAGGGTTTCTGTATCGTTGTAGTTCTCTTGAATTTTCTGCAGAGCCTCTGCTCCTCTGAGTTCCATCAGCGAGCATAACTCATCTACTGTCACCCCAAAGTCTCCCTCGTTGCCTCCTCCGTCCATTCCAGGCTTCTTGGGATGAAACTCTACTGTGCTGTTGCCCAGATCCCCCATGATTATATTAAAAATAGAAGACTGCCAGCTTTAAACTAGGTGTTAGGAGCTTAGTAAAGTGAAATAGGGACCTCAGTGATGGGAATTGTGTTCACCAATGTTTAGAATGTTCTGTGTTGTTCTTCATATTCAGATCTCAACGTACAGATTGTGTTGTTCTATTCGATGTTGTGCTATAGCTAAGAAAAAATGGAAACAAACTGGAAACCATTTTGCCAGTCCATTTCTAAGAAGACCAAATAAAGTCAGTGTTGCTGATTTTCTACAGGGATCGAGAGACACGGGAATAATGTTGATAAACCTGGGGAAAGAAAAAACATGTTAAACGCAGTAAAATCTAGAAAGTTGAAATGACTCTGTTCATAGTCTATTAGGTCCTTCCTGTAGAGTTAAATGGAACATTACTATGTTCAACTTTTTTGTTACGTTGCGACAGAAACAAGAAAAAAATATAAATTAATGCAAATATTTATTCCAAAGTTTTCAGTTAAAATGCCTGTTTGTTTAGATATTTTAACTCAACACGAGTACTTTTTTACTCTTTCCAAAGAAGTTAATATCCTCAAGATTTTTCTGTGTATCTCCGAATTCACATCCTGTAAAATTATCTCTTTCACTGAGCTGTAAACAGTATACTTAAATGAACTTAAATTTTAACATAAAAATAAAATAAAAACTTCTCATCCTTTAAATCAAACTAGATATTGTGATACATATCATGAGAAGTTTAACCCTTAAAACATTTTTTTCAATGAAAACACATCTATGCACACTGTTAGTCAACACATACTTTGTCGAAATGTTTGCCTCTCAAATGTTCAATTCCATAGTTTGTAGCCGTTTATATAACTGTGAAAAAGAAGTGATTCGGAAAGTTCGAGATACAGGTAGCATTTCGCTCAGCCATGGACTCACAGGTGTATGCAGTTTGAAGGAAATCAAAACCAAGCCTGCTTCATCATGCTCGCTTGCCACGTAATTATTGACATGACATCCAAAGAAAACAAAACACATTTACATACTACCGAAACGCCTTTAAACCCATATTTAAACGAATGCTTCAGGTCTCCACTGTCGCCAAACCTTGGACCGTGAGCTTCCACTCGACGCAAAATCTCCCTTCAGCAAGCGCCAGCCGCCTGCGCATGCGCACTTAAACACTTGCCCAATCCCACTGCAGAACAGATTTACGAAGGCAACACAGCCAGCCATCGGGCCTGGAAATCTAGATGACATTACAATCCGCTACAGCTCTCCGCCTCCATTTCCTCGCTGTGTCCCAAACTTTAGATATCGGATCATTAAACCCACAACCACCGCCTCATCTTTCATTTCAAGTGGCCTTTAATCCCAAACAAGCATCCGGTAATACAACATGATGCCCTTTCATGGTAACCTTCAGGATTCAGATGTTCACCTTGGTCCACCGTACAGCTGCTCACAGCTTAGAGCTCCGCCGGTGGCATTTCTAATTAATCTACACTCTCATCACGAGCACTATTTCATATTAAAACACTTTAGATCGAAAGTTTTGCTATGCAAATTGAGCAGGCAAGGTTACAAACAGCTGCATTTTTGTCTCACTCAAACACGGTTTGTGATATTTTTTAAGTCACCAACATAAGTCCACAAATGATTAAAAGTGTTGAAATTGATAGGTTAAATAGTATGTGTATTTGTTATATAATAGTGTTTCTGTTTAGGCTATATTTTATTAGCTATTAAGAAACACCCTCAAGGCAAATCTCCCTATATTTTGCTGCTAAAGATGGTAATAATAATAATAAAAATAGTCATATTGAGGATGAAATTATTATTAATCCCAAACTACAGTTATCATGACCACAAAATACTTCACAGTGACTTTTCAATGCACTGCACCAACTAAACACCACAAACGCAAAGCAGCACAGGGCACTTTTGAAGAAGCATGAACAGAAACAGGCTCTCACCGCGAAGGCCATGGTCCAAGGACGTTTGACGTTGAGTCGAAAAAAGGAGGAAAGCTGGATGCGATCCACTCGTCTGTCTTCAAATGGTACCCATCATGGAGAACACAAAAAGATGAAAGTCACATACTTTGACCTTTACGCTAAACCAAACGCAGATGATGCGCAACGGTGCAGAATAGCAATCGAGTGAAGGGAGCAGAAGGCAGCAGACGGCGCTGAGCACTTCATCTTATGCGGAAGAAACGCTAAATGATGCAGATGAGGTTGTACCATGTCCGTGTTAACGCATCGACAGTAACGGCTCGTTGCGCTGTCAAGGGACGCTTAGGAGACTCGTTTGGGTCACATCGTTGCTGTTATTTTTGGCGCCGAGTGATTGAGTGATGGATGAAGGAGAGACGTAGATCTACATGCTGATGATGGTGATGCCCGCTTGACGCGCATCTCCCGGTGATGGCAGCAGCGGCCGCGGCAGCATCCGAGCGCTGGCTGGAGGACAGGAATGGGGGAGGGGCCAAGAGTCCCCGTCGCGCGACTGGCCTCTCGTTTCCCGCCCTCCCTCTCTCCGTACGCAATCCCTTGCTTTCCCGGTAAAAGATGCACGACACTATGGAAAAGGTTTGTACTTTAATATTCATAATGTAGGGTTTTGCTTTGAGGTTAGCGACAAGGCGGCAATATTACGTCGGCAAGACTGATCCATATTCAAATTATTTTCACCCGCCATTGGTTCATCTATGAGGCAGTTAACTGAGATTGGACGGTTGGCACACTGCGTCAGCTCAAGCTCATGGATATTCAGGAGATGAGTTAGGCGTCCTGCTACGACGAAGTCCATTACAGAGAACAGAAAATACCACCAGTTAATTAGCCTACATATGTAACTAACCTAAAATTTATATAAATAAAAACATAAATTCAAGTTTTTTTTAATGTACGAATTTATTTAATTTAAACGTATTAATAGTTTAATGAAAGATTCAGATATTTAATTTTAGTAATTTTATTTCACGACATACTGCAACAAAAAATATCCAAACAGTATTATTATCATTATTATTATCATTATTATTATTATTATTATTATTATTCTAGAATATGTAATGTAACAAACAATTAGTTTGTAATGAATTAATTAATCAAGGACACACTAAATGTCATTTTGTCCATTGCTATCTAAATGACTTAGTAATGTATTATGATGAAATAATTAATTTTATTTTATTTCTTTATTTAATTTACTTTCTACACTGAATATAGTTAACGGGGCTTTCACTAAACCCGAATCCCTGGCCTGAATGTAATTTCACTCAAAACAAACATGACTTGTTAACAATGTAAATTTTAGCATTTGGTACTTGAAAGAAGAAAGCAAAATAAATAAAGAAAACTTTGATGTGAAGAAACTGAAATGTAATGCAGATAATGATCCAAAGCCTATTAAGTGGATGCAATTTTGTTCTGTGAGAAATGTATTATTGTTTAATCAGATTTGTTAGGCTCAGTCATAATTAAAAAATAAAAAAAGTTTTAATGACATGGGTGTCACATGAAGGTAAAATGATTTTGTGCTATAGGGAAAAGTCGACTGTTTTGGTGCTAGGGGAAAGTCGATTGTTAGGGGAAGGTCAACCGACTTGAGTGTTAGGAAATGTCTTGATCATGGGTGTCAGGAAAAGATTTGCAGATTTGGGTGATGGGAGAGCGTACATTAACTTGAGTTAGGGGTGGGTTTGCCTATCTGGGTGCTAGAAGGTTGAAATATTTGGGATAAAGACAATTACTGATTGAAAATCTATTGCTTCTAGCAGCTCATTGTCTATAAATTCGTACGGATGTCGCAATGTTTTTGATATGGACTTTGAGAGTGAGATATTTTACTTCCTAACATTATTCTCCAAAATGGATGATTTCCTTATCATTTCCTTGTAATGAGTCAATAAGGCACTACATACAATAGAAAATAAATGAATATAGGTACATTATAAAATCACAAAAACCAAGAATTCACTATGTGTAACGTGAGGTAACGCTGAAATGAAATGTGGTAATTTGACACTAAAAACTATTGAGGAAAGAAGGGTTACAAACCAGATTTGCTCTTTAATTCATTCACTCCCCTCTGGCTTTCTGAGCATTAATTATCCATCGAGTGCTCATGCAGTCTGCCGCCTGTAGCTCCATTAATAAAACATCCCAAAAAGGATTTATGAAAGGGAGCCTTGATTCTATTTGCATTCATTTTAACTTCAAAGAAGGTTTCTACATTGATTTCATTGTTCTGCAGACAGTGGCTTTTTGTCGATAAACACTGTTTTGCTCCGTTTTACTCATTTATATAATGAATTATTTATGTTTTTTAAATGTGTACACAAATTAAATCCAAGATTTTTAAGCAGTAAATGAACATTTGGTCAATTTTACATTATCCTCAAGTCACTCCCATGAGTTGAGTTGCTTAAATGTTACAAGGAACATGTTGATATTTTAGGACTGTTCTGTACACCAAGTTCCTCTGAAACCAAAATGTTTTTTTGCAGTACTAGCGCCTCTACTGGAGAAAATGTGTAAATGCTCTTTCTTCATACCAAACAAGACAAATAAAAAAAGCTGAGATAAAATTGTGCAAATAAAGACTAACTTTCTCTATGGTTTAGCCAATTCAGTAAAGACAGACTGAAAGAAAATAGCAGTCTGTCTTTGTTGAATGCTCACCTCCCAAAATGTAGTGTTTATAGTTCATTTCGGTTGCATGCTTGAGTTGTTTCATGCTGAGTCAAATTAAGGTTTAAGTAAAAGTGGAATGTGCTTACATGGCTTTCTTTCTTGCTCTTGCTAAACACATGATTCGGATCAAATCCCTGAATTCGAGGCTTACCTAAATAAACAAACGTAGTTCTGGGACAAAGTTCAACTTTTAACCTAAATTCTTTTCCTGGTTCTATAACTGTTAGGCAACACTTATAAAACTATAAAACATCTTCCTTTCTTGAGTCTGACTGATCGGGACCAAACTCACACCTGAAGGTTTCATTTTGTAAAACTGCAGGACAACAGAAAGATTCCAGGTACATGGTTTCAAAACTTGTTACTTTGGAAATGTTTCGTTTTCATACAGCAGTGTGACCAGGTGTGCGCGGTACTTTGGCTCTACACAGATTTATTGTTCTGTGGAAATGAATTTTGCATTATCTTTGGTACAAACTGTTCCTGTTGAGCTACATAATTAAAAAGGCTAAGAGTTGTGTATAATTTGGAATGGAATGGAAGGATTAACTCACTTCAAATCACCTATTACATTCAGTATAAAGTGTTTTTGTGCTGTTCTTCGTAGGTAAAGATTTTTTAAATGTGCTAGAATTAACTGATGTTGCTGGAATGAAAAATAAATAAAAACGCCATTATAAAAAATGCAGACATCACAATGTAAAAAGTACTTATGTGCAGTGCTTCTAAAAACTTGACTTGTTTACCCTTTCAGATCATGCTGATGCAGCCTCACGTCCTTGTCCTTGTCGCCATCATTTGGAGTGTCTCAGAATGCTCCCTGCCAGGAAACATCCTAGTGTACCCAGTAGATGGTAGTCATTGGCTCAATATGAATATTCTCCTACACAAGCTCCATCAAAGAGGTCACAGACTCACAGTGGTCCGCTCTGCCAACAGTTGGTATATTCCAGAAAACACCACACACTATTCATCCATAACCATCCATAATAACGAACGCAGCAGCCTGGAGGACCCCAAGTACATGGCGTCTTTTTTGAAGAGAAACATTGACATTCAAAGAGGAAAAGGATCGATTGTATCATTTGTGTCCCTGCAGAAAGAAATAATTACACTTTTGGGTGAGTCTCACAAGTCTTCTGCTGAGATGGTGAGAATCATTCTCGAGGATGAAGCACTTGTAAAAACCCTCAAAGAGTCCCGTTTCAATTTGATGCTAACGGATCCTGGTTTTGCCGGTGGGGTTATACTTGGAACTTATTTAGGAATACCAATAGTTTTCAATGTGAGATGGATAACAAATGGAGAAGGGCATTTTGCAATCGCACCTTCACCACTATCTTATATTCCAACTATCGGGTCCAGAATGTCTGATAAA
Source organism: Danionella dracula (assembly GCA_900490495.1). Classification (NCBI taxonomy): domain Eukaryota; kingdom Metazoa; phylum Chordata; class Actinopteri; order Cypriniformes; family Danionidae; genus Danionella; species Danionella dracula. The sequence goes on from UELW01000089.1 coordinate 1,792,616, forward strand.
ATGACCTTTGCAAATAAACTAAAAAATGTATTACATTTTGGTATTGGCAAATACATAGACCACATGCTTACAAGGCCCCTTTATCAAGATGTAATTAGCAAATACATAGACCCCAACTCCAATGTCTACGAATTGATTCAAGGAGCAGATTTGTGGCTCATGCGAGTAGATTTTGTTTTTGAATTTCCTCGTCCTACAATGCCCAACGTGGTCTACATTGGAGGCTTCCAGTGCAAAGCTTCCAAACCTCTGCCAGTTGAATTGGACAAGTTTGTTGAGAGCTCTGGTGAGCATGGAGTGGTGATTATGTCTTTGGGCACTCTTCTAGGAAGCCTGGTTCCTGACATTTCTGAGACAGTCGCCTGTGCCTTTGCTCGCTTGAAGCAAAAGGTCATTTGGAGGCATGTCGGGGAAACGCCGTCTACTTTAGGGAACAATACATTGATTGTTGATTGGTTGCCTCAGAATGATCTCTTAGGCCATCCAAAAACTAGAGCTTTTGTCACTCATGGAGGAACCAATGGTATCTATGAAGCCATTTTCCATGGCGTGCCAATGATTGGGCTGCCGCTCATCTTCGACCAGTTCGACAACATGGTTCGTCTGGAGGCTCGAGGGGTTGCAAAGGTGCTTGATGTGGCAGCTCTTGATGTAGATACGTTAACACAAGCTCTGAAAGCCATTTTGGATGAGAAGCAAACATACCGGAAAAACATGCAGAAAATGTCAAGCCTACATCATGATGTGCCTCTCAAGCCAATGGACAGTGCCATCTTCTGGCTGGAGTTTGTCATGAGGCATAAAGGTGCAGCTCATTTGCGGACGGAATCTTATAAGCTCCCTTGGTATTCCTACCAAAGCTTGGATGTGCTCATGTTTATGATGTGCTGGTTTATAGCGGTCAGTCTGTTGTTGGTCTTGATTAGCAGGATTTTCCTCAAAGCTTTTTTCACAAAAAGAAAACCCAAAAGAGATCGAAGTGATTGATTATAGTTGACATTTTGATTTTAACGCCTTTACACACTTATCCAGTAGTTAATTTCTAACCTATTCATGTCTGTTCCTTTACTCACGCACCCTCAACAGCATGTGTGTGTGTGTGTATTGGTCTTTGGTCATGGTGAAATCTTCTCTATGACCAGAAAAAGAACAAGCTTTATCGGTAAATCCAGTCCATGGTATTTTTGACTCCACCCTTACTTTTAAAACTATTTAAACTTTAATGCTTGAAAAAACAAGGGTGTATTTTCAATACTGTATATATTTTGCTAGCTTTACCAGTGATGCCAAATAAAAAAAGTTCCTTTGGTCTCCTTTTAGCCAATTTCAATCTTTCATTTACTAAAACACATCTCAGGTTATAGCCATACATTTTAGAAAAGGAAGTGAACACTTTGAATTTCAGTTTGATTTATTGATTTGTACAGACATTGAATGAACCAACTGTGAATTGTTCACTTAAACACAACCATCGTCATGGTAAACAAAAAATGAAATGATTGAAAATCCAGCATCTCAATTCGATGAGTGGCCGACCAATGCTGAAGCTCCTACATTTTGGGAATGGTGCATTACTTTATTTGATTAGAACAGGTGAAACCATTGAGAGTAAAAAATAAAGTGCTCCAACTTCATCTGTTATAGCGTGTCACTTCGAGAATACATCACACCTCTTATCATCACATTCCTTTCTCTATGAAAAACAAAGTATAAAAAGGTTAGAACTGTCTAGATCTCAAAATCTACAGAACACAGCTCAGTTTTCCCTGCGTTATAATTACGGGGATCAATGTCACATACATGCAAGTTATGAAGACAAAACACATGAACACACTCAATAGAACATGTAACCTATATAATAGATACCAATCTGTAACGTTGTTCAGTTCCATCAAGAGAACATTACAAAATGTCTTATTCCTTCCGTTAGAATTATAATAGCAGTAATTCATCCACAACTCACTTTTCTACACATCCCACCCACCAACCTCACAAAGTTCTTTCAACATTTCATTACATCTTGACCTATGGAGAAGTAAACAATAAGAGAAAATCTGGGAACAGCTTTGGTTATTTCAAAAGTTCAACAGAACATTTTGTGTTCTTCTAACTTCCACGTTTACTGTGATTGTATGTTGCTCAGGTATTTTTCCCCGTTTGCTTCAGTCACAGATGTAGGTAGTTCTTCAGCTTGGCACACTATAGGTCACCCTCAACACTTGTAGAACAGAAGCTATTTCCTTTTCAACTCAATGGAAAGGGAAAAAGGTTCGAAAGTTATTAACTAAAAGATTTTTGTTTCATTTTCTGCATTTTTTAATATAGAAATTATGTTTTGAAATCCTGCCGCTATTAGGACTGAATGAAAAACTACTTTGTATCTTTGTGAACATAAAAACAACACTTTAGTTATCCAACTTTACAAAAGCAACTTCAGAATTAACTAATCAGTGATTCAACACACCGTTCAGAAATCCAACCAACAGCAAACAAAGATATTTAAATTGAGAACTAATTTTTTATTTAAACTTGAATTAGAACTTAGCCATTTATTCTGAAAGTCTCAACACATTGAGTTTTTTTTAATGAAATTGTAAAACTAGAGTGAACAATTAGTTTTTTTGAACAGAGGGCATTCACAATCAAATTAAATGAAAGTTACATATATGTGCATCATTATAATCCAAGCACCAACAAAGCCAAGAGAAGCCCACTTCTTCCAAATTGTTGGCACACGCACTTGTGTACGGTCTAAGAAGAAACAAACTGTGAACCAAAATGAGCACGTTCTCTTTACAGCAGCCACAATCCAAAAGTGAAGTGCGTTGTTGCAGTGTGCAAAGATGAATAGGCATAGAGTCAGTTTAGTGATGAAAGGAAGAAAATGCTAGTTCATATTTAGAAAAACTCATTGATGGGAGAACGATGCCTGAACGCAAAGAAGCAACAGGATGTTTTATAGGCAAATTAGTCAAGCCATTTGTTTGAACATCTATTAACTTTACAAATTTCACAACAAACGAATAAATGAAAAAAAATGATGGACATTTAATCAAAGAAAAATTACACACAACTCTAAAAGCTAAACGCATTAGAGTCAATTACCTGGGAATAAAGACAAACAAATCCGATTGGCATCTTTTTTTTTCCAAATACACCCCCTTCAACTTTTATTTCCACAATTTGACATCCTCAAAATAAAATAGAAATAACTCAACTTTCCAGAACACTTAGAACACCACTTTCCATCTACATTTGCTAACGTTGAGGTCCCTCGCTCTTCTTTTAACATTGCTCACTCTTTTACTTACACTGCCGTGTCAGTGTCCAAACTCTTCTAACAAAGGTCTCTCTGATTTCACTCCACTTACCGAATCAATCCCAGCACTAGGACAAGGGACCTTCTCTACTCCCCGTGCCTGCACCAGCACCTCCAGCCATTAGGTTTTTCAACAGCTTCCTCCTGCCAGCCTGGTAGTCCTCCTCATCCACATTAACCAAGAGCTTGATGGCCTCGTGACCCACTGCCTGCTTCAGAGAGTCTGTGATGAAAACCCCCTTCAACGCCTCCAGCAGAGAGCCATTGATGTAGTCCCGCCAGAAGGCGTCCAGGTAGGTCAGCTCTGAGAACTTGATGTCACATATGATGGAGCCCAAATCCCGTGATTTTAGGATGGTGTTTGCCTGGTTAAATCGCTCAAACTGCCTCTCGAGAGCGTCCTGCTTGTTTGAGAAGACGTTGCCTTGTAGAGCCGACTCATGCTGGCAGTACTCTGCCCGGACCCTTAGTCTAATGTCTGCAGGACAAATAAAATTGACGATGAATTTCTATTTAGTTTGAAAATTAAAGACATTAAAAAAGTTCAGTTACATAAACAACATAAAAGTGAAACTTTAATAGTCTTATTTGAACAAACTCAAAATGTAAAACATGGGCATGTAAGTGGAAACATTATATCAAATTTATGAATTGCTTATTTCTTGTGAAAAAAAAAAAAAACTGAATTCATTGAGATAAATTTTTCACAGAATTTGTTATTGGATTATACCATTACTCACCTGTGGTGAGCAGTAATCAACATGGCATTAATTATTTTCAGGATAAATCTGAAAAACCTGTCTTACCGCAGGTCTGTTTTTCTCTGCAGTCCGCAGCTGTGTGAGATCGCTTCCTTTTCTTGCTCAGCTGAGGTGGTGTGGGTTTAGCACGTGTTGGGCAGACCTGGTGTCCAGACGTCGGACAGATTAATGGCTGATGTCCTGATGCACAGAACATGAAAAACATCACCAAACATAAAATCACAAAAAATCCTAAACTAGTTTATTTTCCATCTGTGGTTCTGACTCCCTCCTTCCTTTGATGTCCTCTAAGACTTTGGAAGATGTTCATAATGTTGTGTTCCTATTGTATTATTCGTCCTATCTGTAGTAATCTGTAGTTTTTCAGTGTTTGAAACATATTTTTCTTACTAAAGGTTGATGGCTAACTGTTTTCTGTAGGTCAAAAAAAGTCCTTTTGCCACTAAAGAAACTGTATTGAATACTGGTATTGTGTTGTGCCATGGTCTGGATTTTGCTGTGACCGTAGATACGGTCACATTCATAAATTTCCTGAATTCAGCTTGATGTTCCGCTAGGAACAGCAAAAAATGTTGCTAGATTTGGCACTATTCGTTGGATTATAAAAAAAAGCCGCTAGGCGGTCAGAAGAGTCACGCACCTCGAAAGCCTCTCTCTCATTAAAATGCACATTTTGCTTCATGTTATTAAGGTCTACAGAAATATGATGTCCAATATTTTCCCCAACATACCGTGACATAGTAACGATACCGTCTGGACAGTGGAAAATACAGTGATAGGAATTTTAACCCATATCGTCAAAACTATTCTGATGCAAAACAAACCTGTTCTCCTATGATGAGTTCCCTGATGAATCTCTCCTCGGGGAGAAAGATAACGAACTGACGTCTCCTCCAAATATTTATCTACTGGATCAGGGCAAACTAGAAAACAATAAGCCATCAATGCATTAGAAATCGAAAATATAACACTTAAAGTGTGCTGAAAATCCTGAAAGTCCTTGATCTATGAAACAAACACATCTCAGACCTGTCTGTCTCTTGCGTAGGGTGACGTAGGGCAGCAAGTCGTGGCGAGTGATGATACGAAGCAGTTGAAGGACATGTCGGAAATTGGTCTCATCACATCGCCCCTGACGCTCCAGTGCAAGCAAGAAATCCCGCCCACTTCTTATTCCTCCTCGCTCATATTCATCAATAACGTCCACAAAAAGAAACGAGAGCACACGCACATCTCTGTGCGTCAACTGTGCACCCACAATGTCAAACATGCGATGAAGGGAGTAAAGGCCATACGCATCATCCACTGCCTCCTCCGGCCATGGCTCTAGTCGGCCAGAGACAGCTCTCCGAGACAAGGAAGAGGAATTACTGCTAGATGCTGGAGCCAATCGGCTTAGAGAAAGTGCTAGAGAGTTGCCATGAGGTGTAGAGGAGGATGCTGCTACCCAGGGTCTCCGAGCAGAGGAAAGTTCAGAAGGGGAATAGGAGTCTATCGGGGAACGTGAGATGTGCTGCCTGCCCTGACTGGATGAAGAGTTCTGAGGTGAGAGGAGGGCAGGATTGGCATTCCCATGCTGCTGTGAGGTCATCACTCTTCACTATGAGGATGGTAGGTGATGGGTGGCTGCTCGGACAGCAGTGTGATGCAGTTCCACCAAGTTTAAGCACAATTCACTCTGCAGGAGAACTCAATCTGGTTACTGACTGTACTACAGGCTTCATCATATTTTTCAGCATGCTATGATGACAAATCAATAAAGACAAAAATGAAAAGCCAAATGATCTGGGTTGATTTTATGTTGTAGTTTAACCATATCCATTGCTTAAGTGTGTTGTCTAGGATAGAGGTCAACCATCCTTGCTCAATACACCATAACACCAAATGTCACTAAACAGTTGCATCCAACACAAGTGGTCCATTCGCTGATATTTTAAACTAAACAATTAAACCATATAATGTATACCAACATCTTATTACTTATTAAAACACAACTTGAAACCCTGCTAGATTGATCAAATATTGGATTTAATTGTACTTCTGTATTTACATTCACAATTATGCATTTGGCAGACACTGTTGTCCAAAGCGACTTACATTAGGGGAGAGACAATAAGCAATCTGTTACACCGTCAAAGTCTATCTCAGCTTCTCATAATAGAAATTATATCAACTGATCAATAAACCAAAGCAGTGAGGAAGTAGAGGAAGAAGATAAAGACAGATTAGGATTTTTTTCAATTGAATTTTAGTTGACTAAATGTATGTAACTATTGAATCATAATGAACCTCGAAAAAATAATTTGATTACGCATTCCTTTGTTAGACTTTTTTATGTTCATACCAAATGACAAAAAAAACGTTTTTAATTCAGCTGGCCCTGCAGCTAGTAATTACAATTTCAAACATAATTACAATAAAAATAAAAATAGCATCTAAGCAAATAGCACCGAGTTCAAATATACAGAGTAATATCTCTAAATAAGAAGATAATTGCACTCTTCTATATAGAAAAACATTGATGTAGAGTGACCAGCTTACCAATTAAAAGCCTGTCTGGGGAAGATGAATACCTATGTTAGCATAACATGATGATGCATCAGACGTTCTCCTCCACATACTGTCATAAAACAAAACAAAGGTTATTTTATCCACATAGATGACTTAAACTAGAAAGGCCAATAAATGTTATGCTATCAATATGCAGAAAATGTGAAGAAATCTCGCAGCACAGCTGTGTTAGCATGCAGCTAATGTTAGGCAATCGTGTTTCACTGAACAATACCGTGACAATTTATTAATATATATTCATTTTCAGCATTAAATTAGCAATCATAACGTAGGGTGATAATATACCGTTCAAAATACTAAAACACAACGTTGTAAAGGTTTTTAAACGCTTAGTAACCGACTGCTGACTTGCTAACGTCAACAGCGTGTGGAAACAGTGATGTACACAACAGCCTTACCTCTTTCATTTCAAGAATCACGCCACAGCTGCGGTGTCAACGGAAGTAACTTCTGGTTAAAAGTGTGTTCTGGTACTCATATATTTACTCTGCTAGTATTTGGCGATAACTTAAACGGGTTGGTAAAGCTTGGTAATGATCCCATTTTTTGTTCCTCTACTAAAATGTAGGTACATCCGGGACATGAGCTAACGTGGGCCAACATCCGGGAGACGTAGGAAACAAGTCTTCTTTATTCTAAACTGTCTGTGATTCAAAAGGAGTTGCAATGATAATCAACACGTGATGTGTAAATGATTTTAACGCTACATTTCACACCTTCAAAAACGACAAGACATGCTTTTTGAAAAACACGATAACTTTATTTTTGTATCATGAGCGCCACGCGCTCCCATGATAAATCACCATGGCAACCTCGAGTAAGCCATCGTCCGACTTTTAGCATTTTGGTTATAGTTTCAAGTTTTGAGGGACCGCTGGATACAATTGTAAACCATTTAACCGTTACTAAAACACCTAAATTATAGGGACATGTTAAATGAACCTTATTGTATATCATAATGCTCTACAAAGACTGAGGTGTTGAATTTCTAATTCAAGCATCATTCCATGGACCCACGGTGTATTAAATAAATCTGTTGGTCCTTTTCTCTTCAAATTCTGTAGAGGTGCTAAAATTCCAGCAGCTCAAGCAATTTTGGAAAATGTCAGGTGGATAAGCTCAAACTACTGATATGCTAATAATTGTCAAAATCAGATACAAAACACAGCTGTGATACAGACTGTGAATGCTATAGTGTTAAACAGCTACAAAACAAAACTGTAAGCAGTGAAGGACTAAATGAGTCTGGCACAGTTCCCCCTAGTAGTCATTACCTTGCACTATCAATCAATCAATTAATCAATCAATCAGTCAATCAATCAATCGATCGATCGATCAATCAATCAATCAATCAACCAATCAAACAATACGTTTTTATATAGGGGGTTTTCAGCAGTTGCTTTCAAATTCAAAGCAGCTTCACAAAGTCCTAGTGTGGATCAGGTAGAGTAAATAGGAGTTCCCTCTGTGAGGTTCCAGGGAGCATGAAACTATTTGAACTTAAAATCAATCGACGAACAGCTGGCCAGACAGGAACTGAAAAAAAACAATGAACAAAAACAAAACAGACACAGACAAAACATATGTTACAACAATGTAACACAGCATCAGCTGCAAGATGAGTGATAAATGATGGGATAGATGGGTGCATTGAACCACATTGTTTTTCAACAATTTGTATGTTTATAGCACTCAGGCACCATATCCGTTTGGACACACACCAGGAGCCAATACACACATGCTCTTTTTCAGACCCTCAAGCCAGAACTGTGATTGGAATATTGAAATATCTGATCTCAAATCAGGTTTATTAAGAGATTTATTGCTGTTTGAAAGATTCATATTTGAGTCTGGCTATATCAAATAAAAAAATCTGTACACTGCTGTTGTCAGTTGATGAATACAATAGTTTTTCTTTTGCTATCCAGAAGACAAAAAAAACACCACAGCTTTAGGTAGGGGTTAAGGGCTGAGGGCAAGCGAGAGAGGTTGAATTCTACATGACCAAGAAATCCCAAATATGTGGCAAACATTTAGCGTGTCTCTGTTTAAAGCCCTTCACAACTATTATAGAAAAAGTAAAAATGTTACAGTGTAAGAATGGGAACAACATTTCAGATGTAGCCAATGCTTTTATACTGAGACATAAAGCGAATCTGAACATCTTGCTTAGCAGCTTTGCAGGTAAGCAGAATAACATGACTCATATTCATCAGTGGGATTGTAGACCTAGAAACACTTGATGCTAGACCTAGAAAGGTTGATGCTAAATTTTTCAGCAATTTGACATCAATATACATTTTCTTTTTAAATATTATGAAATTAAATATTATTAAATGAATATGAAATATGATGAGAATTTAGCCTTTTGAATATGTTTTGTGCTGACACGGTCAAACTGGGTCTACGCTAATGTTTGTTACTTTCGTCATTGAATTTATTTTATAGGTTCAAGCACAAAGTTTTACCTCTAACAAAACCATCTATAAGTTTTTTTACACATGTTTTTAAAATGTTTATAGAAGAGAGATGTGTTCTGTAGTTATTTTAAAGCTTAGGTTTTTTCAGCTATACAGCAAGGATCAAGAAGAACACTGACTATAACTGTAAGGTAAGTGCAGATAAGTGAATGGAATATGCAATTTTTTTTCAATTGGAACAATTGTGTAGAAAATCATATTATTTTTGTCCCATTGTTACAATTAATGTTATTATATATCAAATATACAATGGAAAAATGCAACAACAACAACAAAATTGCTGTTAATTTCATTTTGAGAGTAACTGTTCTAGAATGTCCAAACCTTTATAACTGATAAGACAAATACAAATAAGATAAAAACAAATAACTGATAAGAGAAGCACATTTGGAAGCCAGACGAAATTGTGATCAAAGTGAGAAATACACTACAAATGTCATGTTAAATTACATTAAATGTAATTAAATTATAAATTCAAGAATGAGGCGGTCTAAATTCCTCCATAGTCTCCAACTATATTCTTGTGACAAGTTCTTTGCAATCCAAAAGTCAATATGATGGAACAAAGACTTGAAACAGCTCCGTAGCATCTACACATTCCTTGTTTTTAGGTTTTTTTGGAATCTGCAAAAAAAAAAATTATAATAAATAAAAAATCAAATAAAAACAGACACTTGCATCAAATACATTAAGATCAACAGATTATTCAACACTGGCTGCTATTTAAAGTCATTATTCCTGAACAAACCTGATTGCATATAGCTTTTCCAGAACGGACAAACGTGGCAAAGTGTTCACAGTTAAAAGTGAAAAGTTTGTAAGTGAACTCCTTGTCCAAGAGGCCAACTATTCTTCTTCTAATTTCATCCACAGATGAGGGCTGAATGTCATGCCGATCATTGCGTATAGAGACTTTTGCTCCTTTAGGTACATTGACCTCCAAGAGGAGCTGACGGCGTATTTTGGTGTCTCCAAGCAAAAGATCCCCACACACAGGGAAGACTGTCTGCAGAAATCCTCGGAATGAATTCATCAGCTGAGATTCGTCTAGGATGGGAAAAAGCAAACATCAAGTTTCCTGTAATATCAAAACAAACTTCCAAACGACCATCAGAATGTGGAACCAAGAAAGAAGATACAGGCAGAAAACTAACTGGACATCTTCTGTGGAGATCCGAAAAAGTATGTGCTTTTTTGCATATCACAGCCTTCATATCACAACTAATTGACATCTTCTGGTTCAGAACTAATAAAATCTTGTTGATGTCTTGTGTTAAGTGCGAGGACGCTGACCGGATTGGTTTGAAGTGTGAGCACCAATGTGTAATGCTGTCTTTCTAATCAACAATACTTTATAAACATGGAGTGCTAAAAAAAAAGAATGGAGCTAAGTAAGGAATTTGTAGAACTCTTTATGCTTTATTTGGGTTAAAACAAGCTGGAATGGAGCTGTACCTAACTGACATCTGTGAAGTCTCCATATACATATTTTATATATATATTTATATATAAAAACAGCCCTATTTAGACTATAAGTATATATGCTTGTTTACTTAAGGGTTTAAATTTACATTAAAGGGAAAATTCACAAATATAACTCAAATGTCTTGTGAAACACACAGCTAATGTAAAAACAGCAAAAAGGTTGTTTAACAATCACATAGAAAGCTGATATTCAAATACAAGTAAACATTTTACATACAAGAAGTCTGACACCATCAACTAATAGTTACCAGACTGTTCAACTTCAAAATTTAAGGTTTTGTCTGAATTCAAGGAGGAGAATGGATACAATCCTAATGAATAAAAACAAAACTAAACTCTCTTTAAAGTTAAACAAATGTTTAAACTTACAATTAAACCAGTTGGGTTTTGCCTAAAGTTGTCCATCTCACACATATACCCTAACAGGAAAGCATTCCCTTTTATGAGCGTCTGCACATTACTTTGGAATAGTTAATCAATACTTTATCACATTTAATGCAAACTCCTAATAAGTTTACTTACCAGCAACTGCAAAGTGTACAATGTATCCATCTCCATCATACACGCCCCAGTGAGAGTAGCCAATAGGGTAGGAGAACTCGATTAAATCTCCAAACTGCACGCTGGATAAAACTTGTTCAACCTGTGCAAGACAGTCGAGCCTGTCAGGGGACTGCCCTCATTACATTAAGAATAGGCTCACAACGAGTTTGACAGCATACCAGCAAGAGCCTGTCATTAAACTTGATTTCTGTACATTCTAACCGTGATAGCTCTAGTGTTTTCTCAGTTTCTGAATTTTACAATGAAACCATTTGAGATCTTAACATCAGGTCAGTCAGCTTCAAATGTGTGACTTAAAAAAAAGTGATAATCAAATAAAATACTTAAATACTAAGTTATTTCTGTTAAAATAACATCCCCACAGAATGATTGATTTAGATATTCGTTTGTAATCTTGTACATGAAATATTCATTCATCATATTAAAAGGTGGCACACTTACCTGCTCTTTGAAGTCCATCTCTTGATATGTTGTTGGAAGCAGAAACACCTCTCAAAGAAATGATTTCACTTGCTCTGGCAAACCCTGAAGGAGTGGCCTTTCCACGAAAACCAGCAGGAGTTGTATATTTGTGAAACAAGATTGTGTTTAGCTACTCCACCTTCATCTCTAACTCACATCTGCGAGACACTGAATGATACTCAGTGCATTTTAAAGTATTGTTGAAGTTAGAAAAAAGTCAACTTGAGGTTTTCTTGTGACGCTGTAATAAGCATTCACAACACAATCCATTTTATTACATTATTGCGATGATGTGAAAGACACAAAGTGAATTTTTAACAGTTACAAGCTTAGAGGCGTAAGCAAATGTCTACTGAAGAAAATGGATTGAAAGCACTTTTTGAGGAGTAAATATTCATTAATGACAGCAGAGAACAATTCTAAGGTGTCAAATACACAAGTCTACCAGTTGCTGTATTTGAAAAGTCCACATTTCTTCTCAAATAAGCCTCGGTTGAAATCATAGTTCGTCTTGAGCATACAAATATTTTGATGAACACAAAAATCCCACTTGTTCTTCCCCTGGTTTGCTTTATTTCTTTTGGTTGCCAAATTGTACAGCCATATGGTCAGTGACGCAGCGGAAGGCTGCTGGCTGCACCTCCCAGTACCTGATGGGGTTGTCAAAGAGGCTTATCCCATTGTAGGACACTTTCTTCAGCCCAAAACCCCTAGGGCAGAAGTCATCCACGCCAACATCAGTGATATTGTTTGAATGAAGGTAGATAACCTGTGAGAGGGGCAGGGATTTGTTTCATTGCTAGCAACTGCTCTGGAATCAGTAAAAATGTGTACGAACAAACTAACCTGCAGATATTTCAATTGTGGCAAACCGCTAGGCACTCTGGGTAAACGGTTGTTATCAAGGTGAAGCTCTCTCAGGTTGCTGAGGTAAGATAAAGCTCCGTGCTCAATGTGGCGAATCTGGTTAATGCTAAGTCCCAACCTGAAATACATACACAAAAAAAGCAAATTTTTGGAAGTGATAGAAAACATTTGAAAGAAACTGATGGCACATATTAGATTTTAGTGGATGGAATCAGCATGCGTGGGATTACCTGTGGAGCTGCGTGTACTGGCTGAGGTCCACCAGCTCAATGGCCTGAATCTGATTACTGTCCAAATGAAGCTCGCGAAGAGTACTGGGAAGGTCTGATAGGAACGAGACACATTCCACACAGTTCTGAATGAGTCGCATTGTTCATAAAATAACGGAGCACATTCCATGAGGGAAAGGATTTTGCCAAACACAAACCAAATTCTATTGTCTATTATTAAGGCTTATAGAATGAATTATTGCTCTTACATTATTTGAGGCAAAATACAGTGTGATGACTATGTCGTGTTCTGAAAGTACATTTGCAAAAGCACAGTTTATAGTTACAAATCTGCTGAAATTAAAGATGCCGTTCTTTGTCTAACGAAAGCATTAAAATGAATTTTATTAATTAAAAACATTTCTGACTCAAAAGCTACTTAAAGGTATAAAAGAAGAGTTTAATTTGACAAGGATGCACCTGCAAATATATTTAGTCCCCAAAGAAAGTATTTGCATTCTGTCTATATAAAATATTACTTTTCAAGGCACCAGAAGGGGGTCTCCTCGTCCACTATCAAATAATGTGCAAAACAGTTTATGCTCTGACTATGAAAATCATCAAAATGAACTCAAAAGATCTGATTTTATTACCTTTTGGAATCCCTGTAAGTTTGGCTTCAGAGATCCGCAGGTAATTCAGTTTAACCCCAGCAAATGCTTTAGGTTCGAAACCACTGTTCTGGAGTGGATTACGACCCATCTCTGCAAAAAGAATAGTTTTAGTTCAATTTCTAGGGCAATTAATCTAAGTATAACAGTTCTTTCATAAATAAATCAACCAATTGTTGAGATGATGAAGCAACAGATGGCTCAAACACACAAGTCCTACCGATGACATTCATGTTGTGAAGACCTGAGAAGCTATACGCTGGGATCCTTTTGATGAGATTATCATGGATGCGGAGCTCCACCAGGGACGAAGGCAGGTTTTTGGGCATGGATGTCAGGTGGTTGTGTGAGATGTATAACTTCTGCAGACGTTTCAATGGAAGGAAAGCCTTTGGATGTATTTTGGAGATCTGGTTATGTCTTAACACCAGAGCCTAAAAAGAACAGGGAGGGTGACTCATGGATGCATTCTACTGGATGGAAGTGACGGTCCTGCATGGCTGACTTTATTTATGGATCTAGGTATGTAGCAATAAAGAAAGAAAGAGGTTTTAGCTCTCACATAGAGGTTGCTGAGGCCGTTAAAGTCTCCCTCTCGGATTTCTCGGATCTTATTGCTCTGTAGGTCCAACAGCAGTGTGTCTGAGGGAATATCATTGGGTACATAACCAAATCCTGTAAGGATAAAAAAAAAATAATAATAAAAATGCATCCATCATTACTGTGATAAATCTTTTTCTGAGATTGAAGTACGTGAAAAAGGATGTTCGGATAGGAATGCTAATGTGTGTTCAATGACAACACAAATCTTCTTTTTTTGTTTCATTTACACAATGTCTATTTGCCAGACTCTTCTTTCTAGCAATTCCTGAACAAAGGAAACTTTAAATATTATAAATCCCCAAATGCTGTTGTACTAAGTCTACTGCTTTGTACGACATAGAGACAATTACAAAAACAAATCACAGAGGTCAATTCCTCTCATGTTACACATAGCTTACACGTGGTGGCGCCAGAGCACCCTATAGTGGGGAATTCACCACTACCAACTCCACTCTCTGTTTTGGATAAAGTTGGTGCTGGTTTTAGTAACTCAGATTTGGCTTTAGATCTTGTCAACCAACTCAAACCAGCTTTGACCAGCTATTGACATGATCATATTATCTTACGTTTAATGAGGAAAACAAATGCAGAGGGGCCCCTATTGTTTATTTTTTATTTGATAAAACTAAATGTTTGCAATAAATTAATTTCAGGTCGGGTGTATATGAAAAATTACATTCATTTTCAGGTAATTTCCTATTTGTTTAAAAAAACATTTCTGGGAATGTTCAGGTTAAATGCTAAAAATGTACAACATTTTAAGAGTAAAAAATGTTTATCATGGAGTGTGGTCTTTTGTTAACAGCTTTTGACATTTCAGAAAGAAGCTGACACTTTATGCAGTTTTAAGAGTAAGAAATAGAGGGCCTTGAATGCTAAAATATTGTGTGTTTTAATGTAAAATAATTTCACTTCTTTGTACAGCGTTGAGCATGTGGTTGAATGGATTAAGCTTACGTACTTAATTTCTGTTAAGTAAAAAAAAAATCTGAAAGTGTAAACCTTTGAAAGGGTATTTGAACAAATAATATAAAATAAGAGTAAAACAATGAAGTAAAAATAAACTTTAAACAAATCAAAACAAAAAAGCTGATTGGCAATTACCGCTAAGGCTAACAGTGGTGAAAGTACATCCCTACGTGCAATAATAGGATAGCTACATTTAATATGTCGCAAACTATAGATTGTCATCTTTAAATTGTTGATACAAATAGCAGTGTGTGTCAAACACTTCTTCTGAGGTCACCGGTCTGCAACTTTAACGAAACACACTTGATCCAAATAAAGTTTGAAAGTAATAGGTCTGAGTGTAATGAATCACTGACTTTAATAAATTTATTGGGAACTAAATTTGACACCACTGCCATCGTCCTAAAATGATAAAGAATAATTTTCCAAAAGATATAAATAAACATGAAATAAAAACACCTGGACTGAATAATACTTGAAAATACTTGAATAACTCGTTAAGTCACACTGACTTTTTAGGAACAGTTTAGATTTCTTAAATACTTTGTTTATATCATTATAATCCCTTTAAGAAATAAGAAGAAACTGTATTTGAAAGTATTTATTGCCTCAGCCTTAAGGTTAACCAGGTTGTCTGGCAAAACTTTAGTGAGCTGTAATTTCGGAAATGTTTGGTGATACGCTGGGCTTTAGGATGTGTGATTGCTGTTTTGTTATGTGCTAGCATTCCCTCCTGACCTTCTCATATAATTAAAAAGGAACCAGATGACCGAGGCTCCACATAACACATTACAGCAGGGAGACGGAGAAAATGAGATGAACATTTCTTCTTTTTTTGAAAAGAGAGATAAATAATAGGTCAGCTGTGCTTGGGTGGTACCCAGCATTCACAAAAATTGTCCATTTTGCTTAAAATTCTTCATTCCTGGTGAAACCATGATCATAGTTTATGGCACATTAAGTGTAGCGAGCAGAATGAGGAGAATGTGGGTCTTCTCAGGTGACTGACCACACACCACATGTGCGGCTGTCTGATGTGGACGGCTAGATTAGCTCGGTGTCTGAGTCGGTATCCGTTCGCCTGCTAAATTTGATTCTGATCCCAATCTGTTCTTTGATGTGGAAGTAAAAACCTGACTTTTAGCGTTCAATCACAACTTCCTCCTCACTTTCCCTAATTTCACCCGCAACTTTTTAATGTTTTCATTAAATAGCTCACCCCAAAGGTTTCAACCAGGAGTGGTTGACTTCCACAGTCTCCTTTCCACAACTAAAATATCAGTGATTAGTGGTTTTAATGTTCTCAAAAATATTTTCATTTGTGGTGACTTAAATAGAAAGTGCAGAGTATTAGATTAAATTGAGGGTCCCTAATCTCAGTCTTTTTGCTGATTAATTTGTGACTTGAGCTATTTTAAACTAAAATGGTTTTCACAGTGAAAAATATTCAATGGTGTAACTAAACCAAATACCCTGTCTACTTCCAAAACATAAATCAAATTGAAATATTTGAGACATGGTTAAATTAAGGTAGAAAGCTAGAGAGAAGTTATGTTCAGTTGCTAAAACAAACTGTTGATTCCAATTCAAAGTATCTGAACTAAGAATTAAGTAGATAAACTAGTTTTAGTCAGAACTGTATGTAGACTCAGCATTCCGCCACAACGTTGTCATGACATTTTACATTATTTTTTTACTAATCATATTTCAATCTGTCAAATTGAAATCACTACAGGATCAGTCGAAAATTAGTTTAGTATGTACTAACAAACAAATTATTCAAAATAAGCAATCTCAATTGTAATAAACTCTAATGCAACATACAGCCAATGCAGTTTTTTTCTGTAAATGCCGTCTTTTTTAATTTGTAGAAGATTATAGTATTTTTTTTCCACAGATTCAGTAAGTTGTTTGGAAGTTTGTAAAGTTTGCTGGAAACCAAGCGAGCAGATTATTTAAACTTTAATTAAAAGCAAGTTGAAATATGAGTAATCAACAAGAATAATAAAAAAAAAAAAAAAAAAAAAAAAAATATATATATATATATATATATATATATATATATATATATATATATATATATATATTTGATCTATGCTGAATCTACATAAACCTCAGAGTGGAACTAGGTTATCTATTTACCCCATGATTCAAGGAAACATTTGAAAAATATTAACATCAAAATTTTGCATTAACCACACTGTAAAAAATACATCAATGTAATTACATAAAATAATATTTATGCATTTAACTTATATTTCTGTATTGTATATAGTTCAAGTAAAGATGAAGAATAAGAATCAAGAAAAAAACCTGGTCTTGGTTGGAATCCGAACTCTAAACCGAGAGACACCTGTTCTTTGCATTTCAAACGCTCAGTTTTAAGTTTAATTCAATACAATTAACGTGTCAGCCTAACACAAGCAAGATTTATAACCCAACACAGACATTATAGACAGAAACATGTTATATAACAATCTATTTTAGTTAAAAAGTTGAGGCTTTGCATTCTTCATCTTTTTATTGCTAATTTGGATCAATGGAGTTGAAAGTAAAAAGTGCATTTACTTTAGAATAGTTTAGGTAGTTCCCCATATATTTAAACAGATCTCCAGGCTCAGTCCATAACTTTCATTCTACAGTTAGAACCACCAATCAACATTACATCTACATTTTTGAACAGCTGTAGGACTTCAGAATATCTGGCAAGGCGGAAAGCTATCCTGTTTATAGGGCTTTTTTTAAGGGTTCTGTAACATTGGCAGTTGGCTGTTTCACCAAATCTGTCCTTGTGTTAGAATGCAACCACGAATGTGTGTTAAAAAGGACTATTTAAAATGTATTTGAGGCCACGTCATACAGTAATGTTATTCCTTTAAAGAAACCATCCATCCATCTTCATGTCGGCTTTCTTTTCTTTCGGGGTCGCCACAGCGGAATGAACCACCAACTCTCTGGCATATGTTTTATGCAGCGGATGCCCTTCCAGCTGCAACCCATCGCTGGGAAACATTCACAAACACTCATTCACACTCATACTCTATGGACAATTGTTTTTCCTCAATTCACTTATACCGCATGTCTTTGGACTTGTGGGGAAACCGGAGCACCCGGAGAAAACCCACACGATCACGGGGAGAACATGCAAACTCCACACAGAAATGCCAACCGACCCAGCCGAGGCTCGAACCAGCGACCTTCTTGCTGTGAGACGACCGTGCTGCCCACTGCGCCACCGTGACGCTCTTTAAATAAACCATATACTTTAATTAATTTAGCACTATGAAAAAAGAGAGTAAAAGTAAAATTTCTATTGAATTATATTGCTCAATTAATATTTTCTTTATAAGTACGGTGACATTTTTTAGGTGCAAGATACTTAAAAATCTTGAATTTACTTGCAATCATTTTTGAACTGTTGGAGGAAACCCACGCAAGAGAAAACATGCAAACTCCATTTAGGAGAACTCGAACTGGCTGGGCTCCTATTTTTTAACGTCAGCAACACTCATTACTGCACCTCACTGTGTTGAAGACTAAAATCAAAATCTTGCCTGTCTACACAGTGACACATATCATGAGCATCCTTTGAATCCCACCTAAATCTGAACACTGTACGACTCGGAGATGGCACCGGCACCCAAACGGACAGATGCGATGATCTGGTTTGTACGGATCCATTGCTGAACCTTCCTCCTGGTCCATCATCATCATGAGCTCTTTGACGTCAATGTCCTTGCCAAAGTCCCAGAATGCACTCTGCTCAAAGGGTAGGGCAGCAGAGTCGAGTGGTAGGTGGATAGCGCAGATAAACAGGAACACCACATACACAGACAGCATGGTTGGCATGTTTTAAATCTGAGAAAAAGAGAGTGGAAGGACATTATGGCACTGCAAATTTGATAAAAAATAAAAGCTGGTTCCTCTCAAAATCAGTGTCATTATGATTTGAAAAGCCAGATGCCTCCAAGTCTGTCACAATAAATGGTTCCAGTCTCCACATCGACATGAGGGAGAAGAGCTCATTGTAATTCAAAAGAAAACCTGAGTCAAGGAAAGACATGTTTGGGTCAGATGCATCAATGTGTGCAGATGTGTATTTTTGTAACGTGTCCTCAAGCTATATTTGCAGTCAGGGTCACCGCTGCTTTTCTTCCCTCAGGACGGGTGTAACTTCGTTTTGAGTTTTTGTGCCTTGCTCAGCAAAGTCAGTTATAAACTGAGCAGAGGGTCATCTAGCTATTATTGCGTTACTCTTTTGGTGCACAATATTTTTCTTTCTTCTGTGAAAACACAATTTTACTTTCCCCTAGATGACAGATGTGGAGTGACACAGAGGCTTTTCCATCCTCAAGAAAACTGAATAACCTTGCAGTTGCACTTTCATTGTGTATCCTATTCCCTTTAATTTTTCTGTCAACAACTGCAGATGTTTAGTCTAAAATTCCTCAGGAGGTTTTATAATGGAAATCAATCCGAGAATTGTTGATGCAGTCTGACTGTTAGGCTATACCATTCCATAGCTCAGATAACTTAGCAACTTCAGACATAAACCTTTTAGAAATAAATCTTGGTTAATTTGCTGATTCCACTGATCTCCAAAAATAGATGTGTTGTCTTTTACTGTTTTGTTGTCATTAACTCCAAAATAGCATTTGAAATCTATTAAGGGGATTATAAAACTGCAAATAATTTGGTTGTATGTTTGATAGCATTAACATGGCCACATTATGTCTTTAAGGGATATAGTTTGGTTTCAAGAGTCTCCAGCAGAAGATTAACACATATGTGAGGTCAAAACATACTTTCATTCTATTATAATTTGGATTTATATTTACCTGCTCCTCTAACAACTCAATTTGCACATTTTTATCGAGATTTTAAAGATGATCAATATCTAGTTTGAGACGTATTCATCCAATATAACTCTGCTATTAGAGCGGGCAGTGGGGTAAATTCACAACTGTTAGCATTAGCATTAAATGTCAAACAGCTTATTTGTTTTGGTTATATTAGGTTTTCAAATATAGCTTTTTAAAGGTTTACATTTTCAGATTTTATCTTTACACGCCGCTCCTCTCAGTGATTAAGCGTTAGCCCCAAGTCTGTTGTGATTGGATGATGCGCATGGCGAGGCTAGAAGAAGCCAATCAAACTCGATCCACAGAGAACAACCTGACAGAGTTCTTCCATCTCATCTCACAGCTTTTACTGCAGTTTTCAGTTGTTACGTTAAGTCATTAAACAAATAAATCGCTATCTTTTTCCCAAATGGAATTTATTGGGGGATAGAAGTTTCCAGGAGTGCGTGCACAACTAACTAAAAGATTTTTTTACAGTCAATGGAGAGAACATTTGTATGCCCACAAGATTCAAGAAAAAGAATTTGTTTCAGCGACTCTAAGTGTGCTCTTTCTACTTTCTGAACCAGGCACATGGAGCACTTTCAGATTTAAAACTCAAACTGAAAGTTCCTTAAACTTAGTCGAGTTGCACACCACATGAAAGATGTTTTCCCCAAATCCCTAACTCTTTGAGGGGACACTAGTAGCATTGTGTCACTACAGGACGCATTTCCAAAACAGACCATTGTTTATGCAACCAGTAAATGATTTCAATGTAGAGACTGAATGTGTCATCAGCCATCAAAATCTCACATCACATTAAATTTAAAGCTCATCTGAAATACTTGACCGCTTGTTACTGCTTAGTATTTTTCACACAATGCAACTGGGTTGTATCTAACCTGATGTTTTTCAATATATAAGTAATAGAATTTATGTTGTAACTGTAATTATAATCATTTTAATAGATGTGTAAACCAAGATACATTCTTTATATAGAGTGAGGAGAGAAAGAGGGAGATATAATTTTTTTATAGTGACTAAAAATTGAGTGCATTTGATGCGCTTTTTGTACAAGAACAAGTTTTTTACTCTACTTTATCAATTTTACTTTAAATTATGAGAAATTGTTACAAACTGCGTGGAAATTAATCAATGTTAAATACATCGACAGGATATTTAAAACAAATCTATCCTATGTGAATTGATTTGTTGTTATACCCTTCACATACACAACATTTCAATCACAAGACTAAAGGCTTTCCCATAATGAGAACACACAGAGATACAGAATAAAATCAATGAAAACATAATTATAAACTGTGAACATGTATTTATTTCAACTAAGAAAATATTGACAATATTAGATTCGTGTTCAAAGTTGCAAAGACCATCTTCTCTGTGTGTTTGCCACGTGTTGCCTCTACGATCTGCGTCTAAATTGGCTCCCACACCCTTCACCGCAGACGTGCAGAAGAAGCACACGATAACCGTCTCTAAATATGACAATGATAATAGCATCAAGATTTGCTTTGTTAATAAGAGCATAATTGAAGAGAATTTTACCATGCGTCATAGTTTAAACTACACCATTTTACAAAGCGTTTTTCTTCTAAAACCTTTAGTTTTTATCCATTTGATAAGTGATGTCAGCTAATTAAAGGCTGCAGATTTTGGGAGATTACAGAGGTAACGTCAATGAGAGAGTGTGTCACAAACCCAGGAAATAGATTGCTCATGTATTTAAAATGTAAAATGAAAGACAAGTTGTACTCTTTTTTTTTGCCAGAAGTGATCAAATTAAAACTTTTTTGGAGTTATAAAAAGGAAAAATAAATCAGTATAAGGAAATAGAGGCCATCAAAGCATCTTACCTGCAAAGCTGGGAATATCTGGAGATGATCCCCGGTTTTTTCGAAGTGTCTGACAGCAAAGCAGCTTTATTTTCTGCTCATTGTTTAACTTTGAATGGTCTCGCAGCACCGAATTCTACCTGCAATCCCAATCACAGGACAGCTTGCAAAAAAGGAAAGCTGTGCATTTTAGACCTTCCCTCTTCAGATATCTTTCCCTCCCACTGCTCCCTCTCTCTTTTGAGGTATCTTTTGTATATGAGAGAGAGAGAGAGAGAGAGAGAGAGAGAGAGAGAGAGAAGTGGGCATTCAAAGAGAAGCAGCACAAAGACAGATGACAAAAGAATCAATTTATTTTGATTAGAAGATGGATTGAAATAGATATCCATTAAATGGTGCACAGGTCGACATGTAGACTACCAGGTAAATAAAAACAAATAGAGAGGCATATAGAAAAACAGTATAGAATATAGAGTTTCTAGTTTTATAATTCATGTCAATCACAGATACCTCTTAAAACTACCAATAACAGGTATCAGAGCAGGATATGCTCTTTTACTCAAAAGGAAACGTCTAAGTACAAGACAAAGTCCACACCCTGGAAATGAAGTGTAGTCACGGAATACATACAGTAGACATCCATAGAGAATCTGAGTTGGGACGGCCCAAAGAAAATAAAGCTGGGACAGAGGCTGCTGTGATGGAGGGGAAAAACGCTCTTGTGGCAGTGAATTACCACTTTAAGAGAAGAGTTGCTCTGGACAAAAATAGACTAACCAGAGCGCGCCACTGCCCAGTGAACCCATCTGCTGTGACAGAATAAAACCTTATTAAGGATGAAGAGGGATAAAGATGAAGATAAAAGAGCCGATCAGCACTTTGGTAGTGTTCTCCTTCTGTTCATATAGCCTTGTGGTGCAGGAGAGTCTGTATTTTATAAAACATAAAAAAGGAATAAGAAAGTATTTTCAGGCCAAATCAAGTAGTTTCTCTTGAAAGATGTAAAAATGTCAAGTAGTACATTCAGACAAAAGTTGTTTGTCAACACAAAATTTCAAGCAAAAAAGGTAAGTTTCTGCTTGAAATGCCGATGTTAGCTTTTTGGGAGTCTCTGTGGCAATTGGAGATGTTTTTTTGTGATTTACTGATTACATTTTGAGCTGTCTGCGTACAAGTGAATAGACTCTGTTGATAAATACCTTTCAATCAAATCTAAAATCTGAAGGTATTTAGATAGTACTTTTTTGGATATCATGGTATAAAAATGGATTAGTTAACTAAATTATATTTATAGTTATTTATATGAATTATATTTAAATTATTTTTATATTCCCACTTTTAATCTGTAGGTTCAGCAGAGCACCTGCCTACACTTTTTATACTTTAAATTAGAAAAGTACTTTCCATTAATCTATTTACATGATAATACATAAAAACTGTTTAAAATAAAATCTGCATTTTATAAGTGCTTTATTGTTAAAACCAGTTCACCTAGAGTAAGATTTTTGGTGGATTAAACTATTAGTTAAAATTGTTCTCGTTATGCAAGGTGATGAACTCCACAGAAGGTTTTACATTGACTGGCCTCAATAGCTTATACAACATACAATATACAACACTTGCCAATTTAAAACATAGGCTCACTTTTAGAAACTGCCATTTCATTAATTACGAGTGGTAGTGTTTTGTTAAATTGTGTGTTTGATTACAATGTGGGTTTTATATCTATTAGTTTCCGTTTTGGTAATGTAATTGCTTTAGTGCTTATTTTGCTGGTTTTGTTTGTTTTAATGTGCAGAACCTTTTAAACTTTTGCTATAGATTATACATTTGTATTTCATTGAACAATTAAGATTTGGGATAGTCTCCTGCAGATACGTTTGACCAAAAGTTATTTATTTGGTTATTAAAATATATATATATATCACTGACAAACAGTCAAGGTTCAAGGTTCATTTTTGGCTCCCTCTTCTGGCCCAAAAAGAGATTGGATTCATGCCTTAACCTCAGTAAACAACTCTATTAATAATGAAAATGATTCAAGTGTCCTCTCAGCTCTCAAGTTTATTGACGTTTGGAATAGAGCTCCTTTAAAGACAGGATGACAAACAGCATTGCATAATATAAAATAAAATAAAGAACTTTGTTCTCAAAATTTCTTCAGCATACATTTTTAAGCATAAAAAAGGCTTCCAGTTCTAAAGAAGACACATCAAGTTGATGCCTAAAAAACTGTAACCTAAATTACAAGAAAGAACAAACATTTATGGACTTACACAGAAAACAACTGACATGAACAAGACATGATCGTGACAAAAGTAGAGATTTAGCACCTTGTGAATGTGTGCAAAAAAAACCTCTCAGCACAAAACAGTCCGTGCTAACATCAAACAATGTTTGCAGTAGTAGGAATAAAAATTTAAAAAAAAAAAACATCTATGTGCTCCAATAGATTGACTGAACTAATGTATAGAATACAAAAAAAATCTGATCTTAATGAAAAAAGTTAAGCGGATGAAAAGCAGCTCTCAAACAGGGCTTTCAGAAGAGCTGCTCCTCGTACCTCTGGGGCCGCAGCAGCACACTCTGGTAGTTCCGGATGCAGGAGAAGGCAGTGGGAGGAATGAGACGCCTCTCAATCAGGTTGTTCTCCAGGTGAACAGAAACCAGAGTCGAGTCTTCACGAGCCGTGATGTCACACAGTGAGTTCAGAGTCACGTAGCTGCAATCAGCATCAGGTTACGATCACAAACAGATTTCCTTTTTTCTTCACAGAGGGGAAGATATATTTGATGATCTGGTGATTTTAAATGTTTGTTCACAAACAAGGAAATGATCAGTCAAGACATTCAGCCATGACTTTTGTGAACAGGTGTCAAGTTCCCTTTAAGACAGGGACCTAATCCCAGGATGTTACTTGCATAGAAGACCCCAAGCAGTCAAAAATCGTGTTGATTCAAATTAAATTAATACTACTTTCCCTTTCCCAGATCAGTGAAAATCAGTGTAAACCAATTCAAAGAGGCTTTTGCTGTTATTCTGCTCATCAACAAACAACAAAACACATACACTTGAATTTCTGAACTGAGCGTTTACAAGGTTTAAAAACTCCTGCTTTCTCTCTCTCCATGTGTTTTAGGAAGTGAGTGAACCGCAGTACACAGAGCGGCCACTTGAGCCTGACTCCAAAAATGAGCAAGTTCTTGTTCACTCCAATGTAGTTTCTCTTGAAAGATGTAACAATATCAAGTTGTACATCAGTATGACAACATTTTTTATTCCAGTATTCTAAAAAGGTAAGTTTTTACTTTTACTATTTGAGAGTCTCTGTGGCAATTGGAGCTGTTTTTGGGATTTACTTTTTGAGCTCTCTGTGTTCAAGTGAATAGACTTTGTTGGTGTATATACAATCTTTTAATCATATCTAAAGTCTAAAGGCATTTACATAGCACTTTAAAACTGACCAACTTTGGAGCTAAAAAAACACGTTTCCACCCCTGGCTCCATTAGCTTGTGATTTAGATCAATTTTAGAACACTTTAAGGGGGTGAATCTTTTTCAAATTTGTTTAAGATATATAAAAGTTAAACCTTCAGCCAATCAGATGCCTTCAGTACGGTCATGTCCCGTCCTCTGTGGACGATTGCTGGCTATTTCCACTCTGAGCCTCTTTTAACTTTGCCAGAAACCTATGGGTGACCTCACGAACGTTCTGTCCATGTTATATGCAGTCAATCTGACTGTTTATGGGTTTAGCTATAGAAAATGTGCTTTGAAATCATATGTGGCCTTCTATGTAAACCAATACTTACATTTCTAACCAATCTCAAAGCAGACTTTTTACACAGAAACAGAAGGTGCTGGGTTTAGACAGACCTGATGTAGTTGTGGTTGAGTCGGAGGTGTTGGAGTTTCCTCAGCTGAATCAGACCTCGAGGGATGGCCCTCAGCTGGTTGTGGTCCAGCAGGAGTTCGGTAAGAGTGTTGAGCAGCCCCAGAAAGGACACTTCGTTGACCCCGTCCTCCCTTAGACGGTTGTACGACAGCTGAAGAGAGTCCAGGCCAGGGCGCAGATGTCCGAACACGTATCCTGGAATTCGCTCGATCTGATTATGATGTAGGATGAGCTGCCGCAGACCCACAGGAAGGAATGAGGGAACGTGAACCAGCTTATTGTGGGAAAGGTCCAGGAACTCCAGCTTTCTGTGGGATTAGATGTTTAAGAAAGTTATGTTGAAATTCTTCACATCGTGAAACCATCCTCCCACACTTTTGAGGAGAGACAATTATGTGATTTTTATTATAGAGTTCATTGAAAGTGAATTTTAGTGAAGTAACATGTACTCCTTTCTCTCAGCCTGAAGGTTTCTGGTTCGATTCAGGTTAAGACAGCCTATTCAGGTTAAGGCAGCCCTCATCCTAATCAGGTCTAGAGAATGCAAAGCAAGTTTATTAGCAATTTCAAGCGTTAAAAAGGTTATCACAATATAATTTTCATTGAATCCACTAGAGCTGATTTTTACTTTGTAAGAAATGTAATTATTGTTAGTGTCATACCAAGTGAAGGGTCAATTTTTACCTCAGAAAGTTCAGACTTAGAAATGAATTCTTGATCAAACGTTCTGAGGATCCAAGCTGTGAGGAGAAGAACCAGAACCTTCTCTGAGGCACATGTTATACAAAAGGTTTGGTGTAAACAATTTGAAAATAAATAATTGAAAAGTTAGTTAGAAGACCATTGCCACCCGTCTGGATAATGTATTTATGTAAAACAAAAAGCCAGAGCATTGGTTTCCTCATGGTGTCAATCACAGAGAATAAATCTGATTGAAGCCAACAGAAGTGTTATACTCTCAGTTGTTTCTTGAATCTGCATACAGGTGCATTTGGATAACAATATTTTATAGGTCAAACTCTTGAATACAACCGAAAGCCGCCTCGCACACCCACGGTTGATTATCTGATCTCTCAAGAGCCGATCAACTAACATAAAACAAGTCCAGCTCAAAAGAAGCGCCACACATCTCAGAAGCCAATCATAAACAGAGGCGATATTTTAAATATATTTTTCAACAGTCACCAGTTGTGTCCAACCCAAGGACAACCTCTCAGAGTTAGGAAGTAATGACATTACTAATAAACTTTTCCATTGTCACAACCTTATGATTTTGAGTAATTAAGGAAAATTAACCATGAAACAGAGGAGGCCCCGCACATGTCAGGTGTGTAGCTTTTCTCTTTCAGGACTCTGGTAAAACGTTGTTTGGGTCGAGTTGGTTAGAATGCATTCTTGTAAGTAATTAAAATATAAATTTCTTCTGAATTGATTGAACTTTACACTGTGTTGAATTAAATGTAGTTGATGATTGAATTTCAGTTCTAAGTGAACTTGATTATGCTTTGCCAGGTTGATAAAACTTCATGTTAGTTTCCTTCAAATGCGTCCGACGTCATTTATTTACATTATAGCGTAACTCACAGTAGGTGTATCCATGCCCTCGGATGGATGCGATCCTCTCGGATTCTGTTCTGGCTGAGATTCAGGACTCTTAGGCTCACAGTCTTGTTGAGGAGCCCTGAATGGACCACTTCTATCTTGTTTTCAGAGAGGTGGAGCTCCTGAAGAAGTAAAGCATTCAGAACACTTCAATAATCAATGCAAACTGAGAGAGCTCAACATGAATTTACCTGCATCCAAACCTTGTTGAGCAAAAAAATACAAGTGACAATGATGGCAAGTTATTTATCAGCTACTTCCTTCAAAATGTATGAACATATCAGTAACTCTTCTATTTTTACAATCTTGCCTGAATTGTTTTTCCTGAAACTGCAGTTTTCATTTTTGCCTCTTCGAATTTTTACTGGATTTGAAAATAACGTTTTATCTAAAAGCTTTCAGATATATTTGTGTTTAAATGTGCCTTATAATTCAATCTCCAACATTGACTGGATTGTTTTACTTTTAACAGGTATTTAAATGTATTGATTCTTGTGCTCGGGAGACATCAATGTGACAGACCTGCACTGAAGCAGGGAGACCGGAGGGAATAGCCCTGAACCTGTTATCATCCATCCTTAGGTAAATCAGCTTCCTTAGAGGCTTGAAAGCCAAAGGAGAGACATTTCCATCGTGAAAATAATTATCCCCCAACTCCAGCGTCAGCAGCTGTGACAGACCTAGAGAGAAAAATAACATAATAGGGAAGAAAACAACAGAAGGGTTCAACAATTTAGGTTATGTTCAAATTACTTTCGTTCACCATAATGGGACAGCGGTCTCTACTCTGCCAATCGTGAAATGTTGAAGGCTTAACAAAGTGTCAGGGTTGTGGAATTAAATGGTGTTCTTGCTGGCAGAACACTGATGCTGCTTGTGTTTTGTTTGGTTCAGGTAAAGTATGATGGCCCCAGCACCTCAGATTTTTATTTGTTCTACAGTCGTGTAACTTGTTTTATTTTTAATGACTGTATATTTTATGTATTTGTTTTGTGTCTGTCTTGTCTTGTTATGTCATGTTTTGTTCCCACATCTGGTCCTTTGTCTAGTGTTTTACCCCTTCGTCTTCTTCGTCCAATCAGTTGGTACACCTGTTTGTTTTTAATTCAGTGAATTTCTCCTGAATTTGTCCTCCTAGTGTTCTCATCTTTGGGGGGTTGATCATATTGGAATGCTAATGGTTTAAAACTATTGCAGAACAAAAAAAAAAAGTCTGTCTTTGTAATTGAGCAATTTTTTTACACCAGGGCTTTTTATTTTTTCATTGTGGGAATTCATTTTCAGTCATGGTTTTACTATGTGGGCTTGTTCTCCGTTTGTGTCAAATAAAATGTAATTTTCGCTTCGGATGTCCTGCATTTTAGTACCTTTCCTGTCTCTAGACCTCAATTTGAAAAAAATCATAACTGACTGGCATTTACCTCTGATTGTAATGCAATTACTGCAAAAATGGTTTTCGTTGACTCTGTTGTTGATTAATTGTTTGTTTGTTAAAATGTTGTTTATTTAATGTGCTGTCTCTTTCTTCTTTAAAGCTAAATTAAAGTAGTTGAATAGTTTATCCATCCATCTTCATCCGCCAGGCTGTGGGGAAGGACGCTCAGACATCCCTCTCATAGAACACTTCCTCCAGCTCTACAGGGAGAATGCTAAAGTATTCCTTGGTCAATCCAGAGACATCAAGTCCTGAGTCTCCTCTCCTTTGGACATGCCTGGAACTGAGGACATGTTCAAGAGGCATCCAGAACAGGTGCCCGAATCGATTAGATTGGTTAGTTAGGATGTTTTTGAGAAGATTATTAGGAACATGGTAGTAAATACTAACAGCAAGTACAACAATTATAGATCACTTAGGGTCATGGGAAACATATTCTCCTCAACTGGTAACAATTGTTTTCATCTTCATTTTTCTGTAGCTTCATTTATATTTTTTTGAGAATACTGAATTGGAGAGTCTTTAAAGATATTATTTAAAAGGAGGACCATTTGATACGTGATCTGATCTATTGTTTTTGGAGTAATCTCACTATGATATACTTAGCAGCTTGTGTCAGAAAGAGATCACGGTAAACCAAATGCTCCTTGTGTGAAATCAGAGCTTGGTAGGTTCGAGGGTTGACTTCTGAGGTCACAGGAACTCTCTGTGTGTGTATGCGTGTTTACCCTTAAAGCTGTGGGGAGTGAGACCGCTGAGTTTATTATCGTTGATCTTCAGCTCCACCAGTGACGGAGGGAGAGCTGGCACTTTAGTCAAATTATTTCCATCAAGATTCAACCTCCTGAGCTTCGTCAAGTTCTGCAACAAGTTGAGAAGATACTCAGTGAACACTTGAAAGCTTTCTGCAAGTCGAAGACGCAGCAGTTACACAACACAGACCCTCAGAGTTAATCTGGCAAGAGGAACAGACGTTTCCACATCGTGCCACAAAACACAGGCAAACATTGAGGAACTATGAACATGTGCAAATACAAAATGATGCTTTTGACACATATATGTTTCTTGTGAATCTTGTGCTTGGCGCCTGGTGTATTTGACACACAGTTGAGAAAAAGGTGGAAACTATTTCTTGCATCTCTCTTTACTTTCAGGAGATAAAGTCTATTGACTAATGTCCCATGTTCTCCGCAGAAAGCGGGTGAGGAATGCATAGATGATGACACACTTGAACGCTAAACATCATGAATACAGTGAGTGGCACCTCGAGGTATGATAAAGTGGTCTAGGTTCAAAAATTTGCCAGGAAGTTAACTTTATGACCCCTCTTTTCTAAAAATGTGTGACATTAAACATAAAATCATGTACTTAATTTTTTAACATTTTGTTTACTGGCAAATTCATCAGATAGAAAGTCAACAAATGAACAATAGGAGACAAATCCAGATCATTCACTCTATACAAACTCCATTTCGGACCCTTTTCTACCACCTACGGTAGCTAAGACTAATTGCTTTTAACAATTGTTCTTGCTATTAATTACTTTTTGCCCAACCTCTCAGTTAATTCCAAAATATTGTTCTGCTATATAAATTCAGTCCCAAGTGTTCTCGTTGTTTTCAATAAAGTTCTGCTTTCAAAGCTTGATTATGGTGTGTACTTTTTTATTGGATCAAAGTCCAGATCCTCTAAAATCCATCAAATAAAAGTCTATAACAACCCATACAATGCAATAGCAAGTCAAGAACATAGAAACTGTATTTTTTAAATCACCTGTTATTTAAACGATTAAAATAAATTCAGCTGCAATGTACTCTTTTAAGCACATCATTTTGAGACTTCAATGTTTGTGCTAGAGAGTGGCTAATACAAAGAGGACCCAAACTGAGGTTTAGGTTCAGTAGGTGATTTGCAGCTCACCTTAAAAACATTCGGTGGCAGAGAGAAATCGTCCAGCTTGTTCTTGCTGAGGTCAAGCCACTCAAGGTTGGGGAGAGCTGCGAGAGCATATGCTGGGATCTTTCTAATCTTGTTATCTGCATAACCAACAACAGAAGGGCAGGTGTTATTTTTCATTGTTTTTGGATGGTGAGCTGATTACATTTTTCAGTGCCAGCTCTTACAGTGTCTCACATAGAAAAAACATCACATGGCAAATATAAGAGCAGCCAATGTAACTTGGCATAAAATCTACATTAAATTGTAATGCATCCTATCCCATCCTATCCTAATAAGCACAATCTTTACATTTACCAATAATTTATAAGCGTAACGTTTATGTTTATATGTAATTGAAATTAAGTACAGACAATTGCAAGTACATACACTAAATGAAGTGAAGGCTTCTTACTGACGAAACTGTTAAACTACACTTAATTTAAGAAATATTTTTAAAGGATAAAACATCTCATGCTTCTGAAAAATGTCAAAAGAATCAATCAAAATATGTTAGCTATGAAGACTCTAGGTTATCGTTTAAAGCTATTTATTTGAGCTGCAAGTACTTACACGTTTTAAGCAGCCCTCATGAGCGGGGTAAGTTCCTCTCACCTTACCTGCCAGAAACAGACTCCTGACCCCAGCATCTCTGATGATAGGCATCTGAGTGATGCCAGTGTTTCCACAGGCAATCAGAGCTTCTGAAAGCAAGCAGCCTGCTGGGAGAGACTCCATGTGAGCAGAGCTGCGGATGATAGGACCACCGAACCCTCTCTCCACAACTCGTCCGCCCGGAGCAGGCAGTGGCCTTCCAGCAGGCAGGGTCATTGATCTTCTGGTCGGCAGAACAAAGGCTGCCTCTGCCCGAGGCAAGCCTGGTTTGGGAGTGGGTGGCATTACTCGTCTTTCGATTGGTCTGGGGCGAAGAGCAGGTCTGAAGGCAGGCAAACTGATGTTGTCATCATCATCATCTTCACTCTCACTGTTGTTCTCTAAGAAGTCGGGGTCATCGTAGTCATCATGGTCATCGCTGTCGTAAGGGATTGGTCTCATAAATCGTGGTCCCACAGGGATTTCATGGGTTGTAGGCAGCTCTCTAGTATCCACACTCACTATTACATCTCGGTTTTTCTTCATGTTGCTTGGATTTGTCTAAACAGACAATAAATATGTTTAAAACCATTAATAACAATCAGTTACAGCCATTCTACTATCCTTAGCTGCTTACTCTTCGATAAGGACATTTAAATATTGCTTTTCTAGACAGTCAAAGTGCTTTACATCTTTAGGGGGTCTCTTAATCCAGCTGGATGACAGTTCCCAATTTGTGTCAGAACATTCTTGAACACACTACATTATTAGGAGTGTGCAAATTTTGCCAGGGTTATACTGGGAGTTTAGTTATCTTAGTTTAGTTGGGATCTTTCAATACAGAGTTCACAACACTGGGTACTAGGACCAGCAACGAGATGATAAGCACCCACTGCTGGCTTCACTAGCACCACATCCCACAGCAATCTTGATTTCCTCTGAGGTTTCTATTAACCTGTAGAAGTTTAACTTTAGTGTGGGACATGTCTTGGTTGCAGGGTGATCAACCAACTCTACAATGATTATAACATTGCAGAGATACATATTTATTATCTGCTCCTTTATTAATTATGTCAAAAAACAGTAATGCAAATTTAAAGTTAAGTCAAAACAAATTAACTGTCTTAACAAGTTTTATTGAAAAGCCAAAATCAACCCGGCCGGAGCTACCATGTGTTTATGTTTTTAGGGGCTTAGTCTCTTCGGGGCCTCCCCTCTGCTCACTTTTAACAAAGACACAGATTTGCATTTACTTTGGGAAAACTTTCCAGTCAAATTCATTGTTAAATCTTTCCCTCGAGATGGAAAATTGTTTATGGCTTCATCCATTAAAATCACACTCTAACACAAGACTAAAACTCCATTTGATATGAGCTCTTTTCGATTACCTGAAGTATTCCTATTGAAATATTTATTTTTCTGTTAAGGAATGTAGACACTTGTTGCTTCCTTTTTTACTCATTCATTAACCTAATGCCATGTTTTCACCAGAGACAGAACAACCTGTCGAACCCCCCAAAAACAGCTTTTACATAAATAGTAACTATTGCATTTTCTTCTGCACATTAATACATACTTCTTTGACTGG
Source organism: Danionella dracula (assembly GCA_900490495.1). NCBI lineage: Eukaryota > Metazoa > Chordata > Actinopteri > Cypriniformes > Danionidae > Danionella > Danionella dracula. The sequence goes on from UELW01000089.1 coordinate 1,825,323, forward strand.
AGGAATCACCCTCTTATTCGTCTTGGGGTTCACCCCTGTTGCCGCAGGTGGGTTTCCATTTCCTGTCTGCTTACTTTTGACCACAGATGTTGGAATGGACTTGCTGGACACAGTCTTCTGAGTGGGTGAAGCTAGGGGACAAATAGAAAACAGTTACTGGGCTTCACCAAGCAGCCCACACTCCCTTATGGCAGCTTTCCCAGCCATTCAATACACTACATAGAGGGGCTATATAGTTAACCCAATTCCCAGACTGCACTGCCACAGGGATGCCCACTGTTATGTTAAGCTCATCGCCATATGACTAACGTAATTAATCGTTAAAAATAAAAAAATGTCGAGGATTGGAATGAAACGTTTGTTAAAGTCAGAAAGCATGAGGTGCACACTACCAGTTAAATAATGTTTGGTTTTTCCCCATATCAAGAAAAAGATACCAAACACCTGCCCAATATTTATACTAAAAATCAGGTAACACTAATGATTTCAGGTGTCATTCACCCTGAAAATGATACATATTTGAAAATGAAACACACACACACACACACGCACACACACACACACACACACACACGCACACACACACACGCACACACGCACACATGCACGCACACAGACAAATACATTCTCTGTGATTAAATGACTTCAAATATTTTGTAATTTAGCCATTAAGAGAAATGATTTCACACTTTCATTCATAATGAGAATGTTAAGAAAGAGAGAGTAGAGTGATGGTGGGTCCCAAACCTGTGGCCAGACAGGGGATGTTTCGACAGCTCACAGACCCATATTTACACTGGCACATACTGCATGGCTCCAGAGACCAGACTGCACCCTCAAACAGAGAAATGCCATTCACCAAGCACTGGCTGCTCGGCCCTGGCACGTGTCCACATACACAAACAGAAAATCACAATTCAGCACATGCAAATCCAGAGACTAATGATGTAACTTCAGTGGTTTAGATTAGAAATGCAAACATTCGAAATTAGTAATTCACTTTAAATAATAAATAGAACATTAAAAACATCTTCATCTTCTTGTCGGCTTTATTCCCTTTCGGGGTCGCCACAGCGGAATGAACCGCCAACTCTCTGGCATATGTTTTATGCAGCGGATGCCCATTTAAAACATGACTACTTTAATTCACAATGGTATAATCAAAGGGGATAGTAATTCTGTAACTGAACAAACTTTTTTTTTACAAACACAGTTAATTTAATTGTCAAAAGAACAAATCTATATTACCTATCATAATTGCTTTTTGCTAAATATGTTAGTTGACAGTAAAAATGTAAACAATTATATATGTAATATCTCATTATTTTAAACAAATAATAAATAAATAAAATAATAATATCCTAGAATCAGTGTTGATTAGAAATAAAGGAATGAAATTGATGAAAATATAATTAGTTCAATGTACAGCGTCACATTTAAAAAAAATAAAACGCATCAAGCGCTGCTCACCTAGAAAGAAAGGGTCATCAAACTCAAGTACATCCTCAGCAGAAAAGAAATGTCTGTTTCTCTGTCTCTCTATTCGTCCCCTTCCCTGCTGACCTTCAGCCACTAAAACAGCTAAAGACAGACAGAAAGAGAAAGCTAGAGGCTTGAGCATATTAATGCACTAAGGTGTAATCCCAGGTGAGATCTGTCTAAGGCAGGTTTCTCAACGTTTCTGAGGCTGCTGCTCTTTCTGAATGGTGAGTTATACTCTCCGCAAGCCATGTCCCATCCCTCTCATGACAAATTTGAGAAGAAATATGCAAAGGTGAGAGCAGAGTGTGTAGGAAGGCTTGGAACAGACTCAGAGGGGAAAAAACAGCTTTAACAATGCGCCTCTTTCATTTTGCCTGAAGAGCAACCACCTCTCACTTCACTCATAACGAACGCCTATCTTACCCAGAGCCAAACAAACCTTTCATCCAACCTCCAAGGAAAAAGTCATTTCATTTTTGACGTCAACGGATGCACTTCTCCAGATGTATGCACAGAATGATAAATCATAACATAAAGTCTCTCTTTAAATGCTGATGCTTGTTTATTCTTGACTGCTAGTTCAAATGTGATAGGAGAGCCGAGACCCTTTGCTCTGAAGAAGCTGCTGGAATGAAAGGAAGCTTTGTTTGCCAAAGGCCTAACGGCTTTGCACTCTCAAGAAATTCTTCAAGAGCTTCTTGCAACTTTGACAATGTTGCTTCTTTCTGTGAGCACTAAATATGCTTACTTCTGTAAATAACATTTTATTACAAGTTCCCTTCACATGTTAGATGAACCAGACCCTTCATGCATTTACAGGAGCATTAATATATTCAAACCAAAACAAGAAGACCTTTATGCAATTCCATACGTTAAAAAGAATTTGCTATTTTACCATAGATTAACATATTTAACCAGTTTAAATTATTTTCTTGACACTTTAGACAAAGTTCTTTCAACTTGGACTTAAAATCGTATTTATTCATCTTTATTCAAAAGCAAATTTCAGAATGGAGTCAACTTATGAGTTAAATACACTCAACAGAGCACAGATTAGCATTTGAATATTAATCCTGTTTATGGCTCCAAGAGAGAAGCGGCTGTTTTAAACAGGTAAAAACAAACAATTTTCAGAGATTTACTGCTTGCATCGAAGACTTGAACAAATACTTAAATATCGCTAAATTGTCATTGCTCTCCAGAAATGAGGATCTCTCCAAAAATATGAAATTGCATACAGTAGCTATATTTGAACTAAGCTGCTATCAGACAGCAAACAGTCAAATGCATGTTTTTGTTCCTGACAACTTGAGAATTTGAGTTTGTGACTTTCCTTGAATTCCATATATGCAAACACAGGGCTGGAGCCAAGCCTGTCCAGAATTTGACAGATAGTGTCCCTGGTTGTAAAGAGAAGATCTTCCAATGGCAAACAATTGAAGACAGTGCAAGGAAAGACACATCTAATTACAATAAATAATACATGTTTTTGAATAATATACGAATGATAGATCAAATAGACACATACAGGTCAATCTCTTTCTTAGTGGATTGTTGACTAACACAATTGTTCAAGAGTGCAAAAAAAAAAATACCTGAGTTGTAAAATAAAATGTGCTCCAATACCAAAGTATTTTCATAGGAACTGCAGCTATTTTTACTTTTGTGGAAATATTTGATAATTTCACTACTTTTGCCATCTTGTCCAAAAATCACAACTCCCGGTTTTATCCTAAAGCTATGAATATATATATATGTATATATATATATATATATATATATATATATATATATATATATATATATATATATATATATATATATATATATATATATATATATATATATATATATTCATTTTATGTGTGTGTGTGTGTGTGCTGAGCTTGAATACATACATATATATATTTATAATTTTTTTTTAAATGTACATAATGCAACAATTTAAACATATATTAGTCATAATATATAAATATTATTTTAAAGGTTAAAAATGACTCCTGTCAGGGTTAAAAAAAAGCTATTTACTGTAACGCTAACCCTAATGACAACTAAACAGTTTCTCTGACTGACAATATTAAAATATAAGAATATCACAATATTACAGTTATAGTAGATTTGGCGTGTATTCTAATTTTAGAAGTTTCCTGACTTTGCTCACCATAGTTTATAACGTCCAAAAATAACCTTTACGTGACGTGGGAACATTCTTTAACGACTTTCAATATGTCATCAAAGAGCTTCAACCAATCAGGGCGCAGTTGAACCAAGCCAACAATCCAATCAGCGCTCGAATAAACAGGAACAGCAACAATGGAGGCGAGCATGTAGTCCGTGGGTGTCTGACAGCATGTTAGCGAGAAATCAAGCATAGAGCACTGAACATGCTTATGCACAGTGTCTGAAGGCTAAATTAACGGTTACATGTGAAAACGAGGACAAATGGGTTCGTGGTCGGAGAAAATGCTACAGCTCCTGCGTCGAATGAATAACTTTCATTTACCAGGTGGGAAAGACATACACAAATGGTTTGACAGTAAAACCCAAACGCATGTGGCGCTGAGTGAATGGACGTGAATTCATTAAATGAATAAAGTAAACCAGTGAAAAAGGTTATTGAGTAATCCGAGAAGGCATTTTTTGATTGGGATCATTGAGAAAGAAAATGATAGAGGGCTCACATGACTGACATTGTCATTATGAAAGTTCTATGTAACACTAATCTGATACCTTAACACTATACATTAGTATCACTATTATTTTTCTGTGTTTGAAATCTAATTACACTGTTACATTTTGTAATAATGTAAGGCTGTTTGTACTGTTAAACATTTAATACTGTTTGAAATGTAATTACACTGTTATATACATGTTAAATCTATATTGTGCTGCTATTCTATATTGCTTGGTCTTCTGCTCCAGGATCGAGTTTAGAGAGCTGCCTTCGTTTTGAGGTTGCTGGAGTTCAGGTTGGATGGATTTCCCCAAAAGTAGCATCCGTTCTAAATCGTTTCCCCTTGGTCTTCAGACCCTATGGGAGTGCAATCACGTTCTGCTCCAGCCTAGACAGCTTTGAGAGCAGGTCCGTGGCTGTGGATGAGGTCCTGCAGGAGCTGAGGGAAGAGTCTTCGTTCTCCTGTCTGATCGGGTGGAGAGATGAGGTGAAAGTGAACCATATCTATACTCAAGCACCTTATGAGGAAATCATATTTGTGTCTAATTATTTCATTGTCAGCAACAATATATTATTTACGACCCAAAGGAGAGTAAGGGTGCAAAATGTAACTGAAATTATTTACAGCTGGCAGATTTCATATACAGGGATTAATGAGACCAAGATGTGTATATTGGTTTGGATATAGTTTTTTTGTTGTTAAAAAACTCCAGTTTAACCCTTGTGTGGTGTTTATTTTATTGTTACTCAGGCGGTGTTTGTGGGTCTCGTGGACCCATTGCCTTTTGCAGATTTTAATTCACCCAATCAAAACATTTTATGTTAAAAACTTAAACAATATTTCCTTTAGCCAAGAAACAAGTGATATAAACAGCAAATATACTTTATTTATTGTTCTTTAACCTGATTTCTTCACGTTTAGAATTTGAACCATATGTGGTGTTCTCATTATTGGTACTAAAGCTCTGCTGGACCCATTGACTTTTAGCGCTTTTAATTCACACAATGACACAATTTTATTCTAAAATGTAAAATGTTATGTTTATGTGTGATTTATGTTTATGTGGGAAGAGAGAATTAAGGTAAAGAATCTACCATTTTCACACTTTAACATGCCCCGGGTCCAGTAGAGCCGAACACCTTGTGTGTAATATAAACGTGTAGGGGGCGTATGTGTGGGGTCATAAAGAATCTGTTCTGATAAATGTTTTTCACAGGAAATGAGCCAAGCCCAGTGAATCTCAGCTTCAAATAATAAATGCTTGTTTCATTTTTCTTCTGACCCGAACACCATACAAGGGTTAAATAGATTTAATTTCTACTAATTAGGGTAAATCACAAAATGTCTCAAATCATGTTAATCTGATTTGAAGATGAGCATACTATTAATTTTGTGACAGTTTTTTCTCTAGAAATTACAGAAAAAGTTATTACATTAAAGTTTTGATGCTGAATTGTAACAATGTTAGATTGTTTTATAAACTTTAAGGGCATTTGTTTTTATAAAACTGAATTAACAAGAGAAACAGTAGAATTACAAAAACAGCAGATTCTGAAAGGTAAAGCATGTCATAACCAGCACATAAATCAAATCACTTTTATTGTCAAATCCCCAGCAGTGTGTGAGCTGTGATGAGTGAAAAGTTTAGGTGCAAGCTCCAGTCAGTGCAGACATACAGTACGAAATACAAATACAAACCAGACATGTCAGTGCAATATAAAAGCGATATGCAATATGAGTGCAATGTGGGTGCAAAATGCGACAATGTACATCAAAATTAAGTGCAATGAATGTCAGTTCTGTGTGTTTAGCAGCCTGACAGTTGGCAACATTAATAATACTGACAAATTGTTACAGTAAAATGAAAAGCAGACTCATACTCAATTCTAAGTATATTTTGTCTTTAACTTTGTTTTTTAGCAATATGCAGTGATGCCCAGGTACTGTGATCCTCCACTGATGTACATGGAGAGAGCTGCTACAAGTACGCTTACAAACCAATAACTTCCTTTTTTCAGCCTAAAGAGAACGTACTCTCACAGCTAATATTTTGAGTTTAGGTTTGTTTGGAGTGAAACGGTACGGTGTTCACGTCAATGGCTTCACGCGAGACTCCGGTGGCAATCTTAACATGTGGCTGGCACGTCGATCTCTGACCAAACAGACATACCCAGGACGGCTGGATAACATGGTAACAAGTGCTTTATGACATACGACTGCTTTAAAAGTGAGCTAAAATCAGCTATATAAAGACGGTTTCATTTCACAAATTCATATAACATAAATATTTCTGCATTTACTTCTGATTTATTTGTATCAATTTCAAGGAAAACAGATATGGGCAAAATGAAGAGATCAACACAATATTAGGAAACCCTAAATTTGACCATTATTATTCAGTTTAAAATCACAAGCGCAATCTCTTAAACAAATTATCTCAAAGTCTACAAACACATATCGAAGGCCACATATTTCCTTATTGTATTTATTTAGTATATAGAAATAACCGTTTTCATTAGTCACAAGCGGTATCTTTTAAACGAATAATCTCGAAGCCTACAAACACATAGTGAAGGCAAATAATATTTCCTAATTGTATTCTTTTGATAGGCGGCTGGTGGACTTGCAGCAGGCTGCAGCGTAAGGCATACATTGGTTAAAGAGTGTGAAGAGGAGGCCTGCATCCCTCCTGGCCTAGCCGAGCAAGCACTGCCTGTGGGAACTGTGAGGTGCGCTTCGTACTACTCAGCTCAGTTAACATTATAAAGGAAAGAAGCCGTTAGAGTCAATGTAGCATTTGCTGGGTGTATTTTGCTGTTCTTTTCTTGATTGCTCCCTTCATATAGTAATGAAGATACAAACACTGTTGCAGAAGGCTGTGATTAATGCGGCAGAAATAGCTTCCTGCTGGCAAACGTCCAATATTCACTGAGCTGTAGACAATTCCAGTTTCATTCAGTGCTATGACAGCCATCCTTTCTGACAGTAAATGGTTTATTTAGACTGAATTATTGATGTTTAAACTTGTCTCTGCAGCTACACCTATGAAGATGATGAAGGGATCTTTCCTGAGTGTCAGTTTGTCTTCGATCTAGAGCTGCCTCTCAATTTTCAGCCTCACATCGGAGACGGAGAGGTGCAGGCCTTTTACTACTATCCTATAGAGAAGGTGAGGCACTCCCTCTTCTTGCAGGGATCGATGGCTTGTATAATTGTGAGGCTTGTGTCTGAGCTGCTTTAAAATTAAATATAGCTTAAGGATATGAGAAAATGTTCAAGAATATACAATTTAACTAATAGATTTAGCCATTAATACCCACATCACAACAGCTATATTACTTACACTGAAATCCACCCTGAAAATATAAATTTAATACATTCATAACTGTAGCTAAAAAATATTAAATCTGTAAGAACTGAACAAGGATGCATTTTATTAAAATTATTTTATAAAATGTTGTTTAAATTTAATTCTTTTCACAAGTGTCATCTGGGATTAAAGATTAGAGTACTGATCGTACAGTTCAACTTAAGCAGAATTACATTTTAAAGTGCAATTAATTATAAAGGAATAGTATTTTAAGCTAACATTTTAACTGTCATCATAGTGTATATGTGAGGTGTGTCATTACTGCAAACGTTTGATCACCAGCAGGCTACTTCCCTAGCTAAATAGCGAGAGACTACTGTTCTAGTTTTCCATTTGAAATAAAACGCAGACGTGACGTGACTAATTTTATCTTAATTTTCCTGTGTGATGTGTGCACAGGTCAAAGATCTGCTGGTCAGTGAAGAGTTTAAGCCAAACTGTGCCATGGTGGTTCTAGACTTCCTCATCCGGCACGCCATCGTTGAACCCGACTCAGGTGTGTGACGCTGGAGCTTTGGCCAATCACCTGCTAGAAAGTGACATCTGTTTTTCTCTCGTTTTACAAGAAGAGCGCAAATAAGAAAGTGACACATTTATTTGTAATTTCAGAGCCCTATTACCATGAATTTGTAGCTGGATTGCACAGATCTCTATGAGGAATGACTGATGCGGATCATCATGGGAGTAAACCGGATGCATTTTCCATTTCTGTTATTTATACGCACGTGTAATATTTTCAGCATGTGTACTCGTTTCTTCAAGCAGCTTAAGAAACGAGATCAATTATGCAAACATCATTCAGACACAAAATAAAGGCTCATGCAAAGTTACCCTATAAGAATTTATTTTGTCCATACATTTCCAGTGAGTCTGGAAATCCGTAGATGCATTGGTATACAAAAGATAATTGCTGCATCAAGGCTTTTTTTTCTTACAATGAAATGCAGTCTTTCTAAGAAATCACTTGCATTTAATAATATGGCATTAAACAGCTGTGTCAGAATCACATTTTCACTACTTCTTCCTTCTTTTAAAACTCATAAATTCTAAAAGCCAAGAATTTGTAAAATATGCAAAAGAACATTATAGAATAAGCCAGTGGAATCTCACAAAAAACATGAAAAACATACCGTACAGGAGAAGAAAGAGACGAATTAAAGGAAATGCAATGTACTGAAAATGGAGAGAGTTCCTCGTTTATACAGTGAGATAAAGAAATGGTATTTTTATTTCTGCACAGCAAATAAAAGCCCATTGTGTGTGTTAATAGGGAGATTTACATCATAAAATGAATATATAGCCCAAACAAAACAGTGTTTGACAGTTAACTGAGAGAGCTGCAGTTCTACTCTGAGCTCCACAAGGGCTGATTTCTTTACATGAGCAAGCACACAAAATACTCACAGAAAAGCTGAATTACTGAATTAGTATGGTCATTGCATAAAGCATTTTACCGTCAACTTTAAAGGCAACTGGCAAATAAGTACAAGATAAACTGAACTATTGTTGGAATAAAATTATGCGACTACCACTACTTTAGACCAGCGAATAAACAGTCCATTTTCAACAAAAAAGGAGAGCTCTGTCGTGTTAGCCATCGATATTAGCTTGTTAATACAGGAAAACAGATCTTTTCAACAAAAATTCAGGATGATTTGTTTAAGACGGCACTGAATTCCTGGGTGTTTTAAGGATAATCAAATGGACGATTATATTCTCCAAAAACTAAACTCCCTGCTTGAGAAGTAGCATATGTGATGTACGTGATCTATTAATGCCTTCAACGCCCTGAATAATGCACTTTGTGCCAAAAAAGACTTTTTAGACCATGCTCTTGCTATTCTAAAGATGCTTTGTGAGCCAATAAAACCTTATTCTTGTCTCTTCCAATCAATCTGAAGGCTTAAGCTCAACTTATCTTATTTGAAGGAGGACTGATGGCCTTAAAAAATGTCCCTTTTTGCCGCTGCATTTGTCCCTACTATCTGTAGTTTCCTTTGGCCTGACTGAAAATGACCCTCCCTGACCCCCCGAGGACATGATTAACACTAGGGCCGTTTCTTCCCTCTATTTATGAACTTTGATAGCTCTTGCGTTTTCCTTGGCCTGGTTTGGTTACCCCGTTCCCTCCCTTGTTCTTCTCTTTCCCTCTCTTGCCGTCTATAGCAAAGCGCAGGCATTCTTCTTGCCACGTTTCTTGGCTTGGAGCGCCGCCCTGGTGGCCATTTCAAACACTTCCCTCACGCCCTCCTTGGTTTTAGCAGAGCACTCGAGGTAGCCAAAGGCATTGATGCGGTTGGCCATATCTCGCCCCTCCTCTGGTTTAACTGGTTCCTGTTCCAAAACAGAAGTTCACAGGCTGTTATTTCACTTCATTGCTTTAAAACACACTAAAACAACACAAACCAGTCGTATCTAGTATTTTTATTAACATTTGTATTTGTAACATTTCAACAGTCAACTGTCATTAACACTCACACAATAATCTGTTTTTGTCATGTTAAAACAACGATTTTAAAGTTATTCCTGAAAGGCCGCAGCCTTTGCTGGCTTTTCTTCCATCCCCGGTTCAATAGACAAACCAGTAGCTTCAAACAAGCCAAGAGGAGCGTAAATCAGTGGAATCAGCTGTGTTGAATGAATGTTGACTTGAAAATGAGGTGGGCTGTTGACTTTGACGAATTTACTTTATGACCCCTGCTTTAAAAAAAAAACTGGGCAACAAATTTATCTGTCTTAACGGATTAAAACAAAGATTAGCAAAAGTCTTTGTAGTATCATTTAAGACATTCCAAATCGTATACTCATTTAAATCAAAACAAAGGAAGTATCCCTTTTAATAAATGTTCAGCATGGATTTTTTTATTATTAATCTAAACAGTCTTAAAAGAACCCATGAGAATTACCCAAACATAAAATAAAAGGGAGATTTTAAAAAATGTTAAAGTTTCCAAACCTGTTTCATCTTCTGCAGCTCCCTTCGAGTGTGATCATCATTTCGTAAATCCTTTTTGTTCCCCACCAGTATGATCGGAACATTCGGACAGAAATGTTTAACCTCTGGCGTCCACTTCTCAGGGATGTTCTCTGTGAAAACAATTCTTAATTCATCAAGGCTTTTTTTTATTAACTAATAGACAAGTCAAGTCAGATATATTTATATAGTGCTTATGTGTGGTTGCTTCAGAGCTAAGGACCTTTACGATAAAAGACACAGATACCGTTCTTGCTGATACTTGTTCGATGCTTTTAAAAGAAAACACTTTTCATGCAGTTGACTGAAAAGACAGATCCGCTCACCCAAGCTGTCAGGGCTGTCTATGGAAAAGCACATGAGGATGACATCAGTGTCCGGGTAGGACAGAGGTCTCAGCCGGTCATAGTCCTCTTGTCCAGCAGTATCCCACAGGGCCAGCTCCACCTGACCATAGAGACACCAGCATAGAAGTTTGTTTTAGGCACTCTTTTTTTTGTTAATGCAAGGACACGCTTAAGAAGTGAATGGAGATAGAGGTTTTTCACCTGTTTTCCATCTACTTCAATATCAGCCACGTAGTTCTCAAAGACCGTTGGCACATAGACCTCAGGAAACTGGTCTTTACTGAAAACAATGAGTAAACATGTCTTTCCACATGCTCCATCGCCGACGATTACAAGCTTCTTACGGATCGCAGCCATCTGTTGATCAAGATACAAATGTAAAAACAAAAGCATGTATCACCAGTCGAATATTAGTGACTCCAGAAACATGGCATGAAGTGAGTAGCTCTCCTGTCTCTATGCGTGCCCTCCAAGAACTTCCAGGGGTTTTTTATGAGGGAAATGACTGTGAAGTAAGATGTCCCATATTAGGGTTATGTTGACCAATTTTTCATCATACGATGTCTAATAAGAAACATCAGGAAATCTCCTGGGAGGGATTGGTTGGTAAAAAAGGAGTACATTCACCTATCTGGCAATACTTTGGCTTTAGACTGAATGAAAGAGGAAAGCCACGAGACACGTCTGAAGTGGTTTGGAGAGTTCAGGCCAAGACGAGAAACTCATAGCTGACCTGAAGCGTATCATCTTAGAGCAGATCGAACGCAAATATCAATAACGCCACCATGAGTATGATGCCCAAAGCAGCCTTGCTTGACCCAAAATACAGAGGAAATCACATGGAACCACACAGCTCACCATCGCAATGTCTATCTGCCATTGGCAATGAACGAGGGCATCGCTTATCGACCCAACTATAAACTCTACTTTTTTGACAATTGTAATCCGAAGACAACCTAACCACCACAAAGTGGTAAGACTAGGAGGCATGAAGGTATATATTGTTACCGCAGAATGAAACGTGTACCATAAAAAAGATGTTATTCCGTGTATACGGCAAAATATAAACAAGAGAGCGTGGCCAATTCACACGAGGCTGAGACTGGTCAGACCATTAAATGTAAGACTGAAGGATACGCTGGGAGACTGTAAAACCAAAAAGGAGAAACTAACAGATGATGAGGGCATCTATTGTCTGGACTTAGTTCGGTTTTGCAAAATCTGACAATGAGAAATGATTTGCAAGATGTGTCATGCTAATGTACTCACTAGCAGCGGTAGCACTAGCAATCTGTTTCACCAATAAGAGATCACTTTCAAAATTGTTACTGTTAATATTTTGTATTTTTTAAGGGAAAAACACATACATTTCATTTAAGTGCATATTTATACTTCAATATTATGTTATTTACTTAAGATATACTTTATATTTGTGAGATGTTACTTGAGAAAAGTTTGCAATAAGTACGTCCACATCAAGCTGTGAAATCAGAGTAGAATTGCTGTTTATATAGTCTTATTTTTACTATATATATATATATATATACACACACACACACACATATATATATAGTAAAAAAAATGTAAAAACAAAATTATCAAATAAGATTAAGTCCTTTTCTTAAATATTCAAGCTTATTTATTATAAAAATCCTTTTGTACATTTTCTAGAATAACAAAAAAAAGAACAATATTGTGAAAGATACCGTTACCGTGAAATAAAAGTTCTTATACCATGAACACATGTAATGAATAATCATTATGAACAGTGACACATCAGTGACATCACCTTCTCTGACTCCTGTAAGAAGCAATCCAACCAAAACAAATAACGTAAAGAAAAAGATTCATTGTGGGCTGCAACTTCACTTTTCAAATGAGAATATTCAGGCTAGATCACTAGAGTGATATAAGTGCTTGAATTTAGCGTTATATCAGAGCTATTTAAAGCTGCTGTTACATTTCTGACCTTTAGCACATGAGCGCTCTCTCTCGCTCTCTCTCTCTGAAGAGAAAGTCTTAATTGTTAGCTGAATATTTATTGGAATTTGATAAAACATCTGAAGCTTGATAAACGTGGCTGTTAGACTTTCACTTTTTACAAAAGTGGCAACAACAAAAAAACAAATAAAAAGAACCATGAATGATCGAATCATTTTTTTTTAAAGAGCCACAGTTGTCAGAGAGAAAAAACTTTGAAGCAACTGGAAGTGAGGAAAATTTTAAATGAGCAGAAGTCGTCTTTCAGAGCCATTTAATTGTGAGACAATGGTGCTTAAAATATCTTTAAAAACCTAAAATATGGAAAAATGCACTGCTCATCCGCTCTAAATTCAACTTTAGTAATATTTATGTTAAACCTGCTGTATTATAGCATGTCAACGTCACTGAAACCATCAGTTTCACCCCAATCTATACATTTACTTGTCTTAACCTGTGACTATTATGAACCTGTCGGGGCCAAACTAACCAACAAATTATTATTTTATAAGGTTATATGACAATTTGTGCAGTTAATATGACAAATTTGATTGACATTAAATACATATGTTGAATTTACTTTAAAGTGGAATACTGAAATACCTATGTTTTATTACTGTACTGTTTTCTAAACCAAACGTTTAGAACCGTGCATAAGTTGCATTTTAACACAGCACACATTCATAATTACGTCATAACTTATTTAAATCACTTAACTTAAGAATGACGCAAACTATTTTTGAATAGTATCTATATTCGCTCTTTCAGAAAAGCTATTAATCTGTGCAGGGACTACGTTGATGTAATTGCAGCAGCTCCTCACACACCTCCCAGCTGCTGTCACAACATCACACCGCACCCTTCCTTCCCAATCCACTCTCAAATTCTGTGATCGACACACTAAAGCCAGACACGACCAATCAACAGCTGAACCACAGCAGACTGCAGCCTGTCAGGTCAAAAACAATCCAACTAATGGCCTCGATTATAGTTTAACGTCGACTCTATCACCGAATTAACTGCATGTTTGATGACTGGTTTCTGTGCTGGTGAATAAACGAGAGGTGGTGTCTAAAACAGCCGCATGTCTGCGCCAAACTGGACCGTCCCCGGTTTCCTCCCAGCGCTAACTGAACGCCTCGCCTCACACCCGTATAAGTGTTTAACTGTAGAAATTCGATGGTGTTTTCAACTGTGCCAACACACCAGCCAATGTATCAACGTAATAGACCATCTGTAGTCTTGTTAAGAAGAGCTTAGCGTAAATACTATCTCAAGTTCGGCATCTTGACCGTTCATTTCCGTCATCATCACACTTAGCATACTAGCATTTGAGCTAGCCATAGACAAAACGCCTTTTTAAATCACCGAGGTTGTTTTTGTAACATACTACATGGCTCTTTCTAGAGTAAAACTTTTAAGAACATAAAAACCGTTCGATTATGGTTAATTGACGTGTGTTGTGTTCATATTTACCGTAATCGCTTTAGATGTCCTCGCTTTCTTTATCTTTTCCTGTACGACCCCAAGGTCCCGCCCCACAGACGGTGCCACGCCGCGAAGACACGCCCATTTCCACTTGATTCAACCAATCAGACAAAAGCTTTGAAGCGACATTTAATGTGTTTTCTACTCATTTTGTTATAAATATGGCAGTTTAAGGGACAGGTAAAAAAAAAAAACGTGACTTTTTGGATATGTCGTTTACTCTTAAAATTTATGATTGCATTTTTAAACTGAAACATTGCTAGGCTCATATCTTTAATCTTTTTTATAACAATGTCTCCACATTAATATCAGCCTAGGTGAAAAAAAAAATAATGAAAAGGTAAACTGCACCAGTCAATTAAAGATCAAAGATTTAAACGCAACAAAAACTTGATATACTTGAGATACTTGATATAAAAACATGAAATTCAGACAAGAAAATAAATATTATAGTTACTCAATAATCCTCTTCAAGTCTTGTTTGATCACAGATTACACATTAAAAGGAAACAAAGCAATATTTTTTAACTTTCCTTTTTATTATAATACAGCTGAGGAGTCAAATGTACAGTCTAACAGAAATCAACAGGGTAATTATTGACAAGTTGCGATCTATTCCTCTTGAGAAGACGGGAGAACGATGCTGCTTGCATCGTAATAGTTATCAGTCATGACCGGTAGACCAGCAGCTTCCCTCTCAACGATCAATCTCTCAGCCTCACGACGAGCCCACTGCCTCATACTGGAAAATGAAAAACAAAACGGAGACCAGTTGGGTTAAACACAAGCGAGAAAACAATGTTCATTTATAACATTTCAAAGACAAACTAGAGACTTATGAACCTTTAAGAAACATTTAAGAATGAGTTACTGATTAGAAAAAAAATGAAGTATAGCACTTTTCCCATTTTAATTACCTACTTCAAGAAAAAGATAAAGAATAAACTGTCAGGTATAAAACTTGGTATGTTCCGGCTTTTCTGAAACTGCCGTTATGCTCTGCTCATTCTGAAATCGGTTCATGTTACATCGAAGAGGAAGACGTTCATTCTGAACAGGACAGAGCTTGTTTTATTTACGGCTTTATAATGGTCTACATTTTTCTAGTCATACCGGATGAGAATTACCTTCCAGTAAATACTGAATAAGAAATAAGTTAAGAGAAGTTTCAAACATGGCTTGAGGTTACTGTTAATTATTGCAATAGCAGATGTGCAGTAGCTCCAGAGAACCAGGAACTCGATCTGCTCTGGCATTCTGATTTGTAGAGCCTCTCGCACACAAACCCAACACAAAACATCTAACGCAGAAGAAAACAGACTGTGTTGTCTTCTCTTGTCAACTGCATCTGGGCAAAAAACTGAGCTGGAACACACAGACGCTGATGACACCCGACTACTAACTAGAAGATGCTTTTTGCACAGGTGTGCAGAGATATAACGGTGTGAACTTGTAAATGGCAGTAGAACCTATAAACGTCCCGACCTCAGAACCAAAAAGTGTGCTACTTGTGTAATCAGGTGATCGTCCTAATGCCTGATGGTCAACCTTCGGCTTAAGAGTCAGCTATAAAGACTAGGCAGGGAAAACCTTCTTCAACTCACCAAACCAGGAACATTTCTTCCTTTCCTCACTAAAAGGCTATATCTATTTGCAAACACAATGCATAATGGATCACATAACTATAGCAGTTTGTAGGCTTGACGCACAACTATAGATTGGGCTTAAGCTGCCTCTTGAATTTACTGTTGGTGCAAGTTCCTGACTTTAATGCAGCACTGTTAAAAGTTTCAGTAAAATCTGAATTTGTTATCTGGGTCACTTAAAATTTAGGAGACTTGAGAACGACTTGTGTTTTTTTCCCCACGCAACTGGAACATATAGTGTTAAAAAAGTTTTTGTTTTTGTTTGACCATGTTCACCCTCTGCTCATGTCCAAATATATATTTTAGCATTGACTGTTGAGAGTAAATATTGGCTTCAGACTGCTTATTGCACTATGATCTGATCACACATCTTGATTTTAATCAGATCCAAAATGTTTTGGTCCATGTTGCTTTCATATAAAAACCAGATTGCATAAGAGTTGGAAAATAAAAATGCACCGTTTGGTGAGTTAGTACACACTGAGGTACAGGTGGCCACGATCATACTTCACCCAATGATGCACACTAACTGAGAAATCACATTCACATTAGACTCATGTGTCTGATTTTAACACACAAAGCTGCCTGATGTGATGTTTTTGTATGATGATGTAATGTTGCACCCCTACATAACAAAAAATACAATTTGAAGTGAAGCAATTAAAAAATTTACATTTGGCTTTACTTGATGAAGACAAAAAAATATGAAAATTGATGAACTTAAACTTAAATTTTCAATACATAAACAAGATCGATCATTTATGCAGCCACAGCCAATCAGACATCAAATAAATGTCCAGCTGTGATACAAAGTGAGAAAAAAAACTGAACAAAATTTCATGATTGTCCACATATTTCTAATCCTAGCAATACTCGGAGTAATTTAATAATGACTGGAAAGTCATTTGAGATGAAAGATAAATCATGTGAACAGAAAAAACTGCAATCATAACACGTTCTTTAATTATTGCAAAATGTAGGCTGCACAAAAAAAAACAGAAAAAATTTAAAATTGCATGCAGCTCCAAAAAAATGGTTACAATTTGACAAATTGTATAAACTTGCTTCAAACCTGCTTAGAGTTTAGTGAAAACAGGTCAGTAGTGTGCAGGTGAGATATTGTTTATCCATGGACTTTTGAATCATACTTGTCTGATTCTTCAGAATATGGAACATAAACAACTGTGTAAGTTAATATTTTGCAATTCCCTATATATTGCTTATAGAATATTGAGGGCCCTATTTGTGATATATTAAGATTAATAAGAGGAATGCATGGAGTTTAAGAAGGTGAAGTCATTCCCCAATGCTTTCAATTAACAACAATTACAGCAAACTGCTTGTTTCCGACACGACTCACCCATGATCGGGTAAATAGTGGATGA
Organism: Danionella dracula; assembly: GCA_900490495.1. Taxonomy (NCBI): domain Eukaryota; kingdom Metazoa; phylum Chordata; class Actinopteri; order Cypriniformes; family Danionidae; genus Danionella; species Danionella dracula. The sequence goes on from UELW01000089.1 coordinate 1,842,670, forward strand.
AAACACTTCCAACAACCAGGACTAAAGAAACCGAAAAGAAAAATGCCATTCTCATGTTCCATTCATCCACGACCGGGTCATCATGATGGAAGCCATGGAAGTCTGGATTCTGAAAACATTAAAAACCAAGAACATTTACCACATGCAATCGTGCATTTCATACTTTAAAAAAAACAGCATAGATTTTTGTTATCGATTCTGCAATTAGAAATATTATACTGTAAACCATGCACTGGAAACAGATAGCAAAGTGCGGCTGTGGTGTTTTTCATTGTAGCAGAGTAGGAATTGTGGAATTGAAACTCTGATTAATAATGAAAACCAACTCAACAACTAACGTTACAACATGCAACATAAGAAGCTAAAGTGAGTACGAGTTTGGATACAGGACTAACGTTCCAATGTAAACACAGGCTAGTATGTCTCATTAGCGTTACATGTCATTAAAAAGATTTTTTTAACAGTAGCGATAAAAATGCTCGAACCAACACAATCACTTACGATGTTTCGTCTTCAAAAACATTTGTTTGAGTTTTTCTTACCTTGTCAAACGGGCTGACCTCTGCGTGTCCATGAGCGTCATGAACAGCGGGGGCGAACGGCCGCAGGTCCGCGGGAATCGTAGCCCCAGACGCGCTGGATTTTGGTGTCTGAGACACGAAGCGTGTTCCGAGCGCGGAGCTCAACCGAGCCCGGTACAGAGCAGGACAAAATCGGCTCAGGCGAGACAGCATTGTCCCCGACTGGTCGGCCGTACTCGATGATCCCGTTCCAGATTATTTTTTTCCGGGTTCAAAACAGGAAACGAATGAGTTGAAAAGGCCATCACACTGCCATCTAGCGCCTTGGATGACTATTAACAATGCAGTTGAAACGCGAACAGCAGGTGACTCTTTCTGGGCCGATTTCCCTGTATGAACTTAACAAACATTGCGTGCCCTGAAAGGTTTAGTCTGTGTAACGCCCGGGTATGTTTGGTTTTTATAGTTTTGCTTTAAAATGTAATTAAAATCTGCAAACGTGAAAACGTGAGGATTTAATTAGATTCAGTAATTATTCAGTACTTTACAGTAAAATGTACAAAACAAGCGAAAATATTTAATGAATAAATAAATTTAAATTAAACAACATCGTTGCTAATGTTTTTATAAACGTAAAGGATACATATAGTTGTAATCCACAACGCTTTACAGTGTTGTCTTCGTGGTTTTTTTCTCTGACTGCAAAAGCAGGAAGTTCTCAAACCACAGACACATGTTCCTCACTTGAAGAAATTCTCGTTTCATGCATATTTTTTTGCAAACGAAATGCCAGTAGCATTCAGATTAAACAGCTTTGTGCCATTAAAGAAACCCCTCTTGTGACCTTTCGTAATTCACTAAAACCATTTTAAAAAATGTAACCTTTATTCACCGTTCTTCAAATAAAAAAAAAACTGGCATCTTAAAATGTACAAAAACTATGATTTTTAACAAGCTATTGACAAACAATAGTCACTTATAAAACTTTACACCTGAGTTGTTTCTTTACATCACATCAAATGCACTTGACGTCAAAAACAGATAGGTTTCATCTTAAATCAGTCTTGGCACACTTCTTCTTCCATTAGAAGTTCTTAAGGGATTTCCATTTGACCATTTGTTGAGAAACGCTTGTCGGAATCGCTCCCTCCTCTGCTCTCCATGTTTTCCTTGCTCTCCTCGTCTTTTTCCTCTGCTTTCGTTCTCACCCGCAGACCTAGGTCCTTCTGTGAAGGGGTGCGAAAGCTGGAGAAGGATCCACCTCCAGAGGCTCGTTTTTCTAGATGCAAACAGATTCAGCAGATAAGGTTTTAGAGTAGCTGGTGCTCGGTGAGGTTTTAAGAAGTTTTTTTTCTGAAACCACAGCAGAAGTGGTGTAGACACATATTGCATCTTAGAAAGAGTGTATCAAAATCTCTCTGTAGATAGAATTTTATAGTACATGATTTGTTTATGCTTATATTTTATTTCAGATGAAGACCATCAATATCTACATAAAGCAGATGAATGCAGATGCATTAATAAAATAATTTGCATACCTCCTGGCCCAATAGGATGCATTAACCTGTTCATTTGAACATTCCAGTGTTTAACATTGGTGCTCGCCTGACGAAGCTTCCTTTGAGCAGCCTACAAGGAGAGAAAGATAAACAGAATAGAGCAAAAAATAAGAATATTAAGTCAGTGGCAGAGATTATATAATGCACATGATACGTACTGTATCAGTTATAAGAGATTCTAAGTTAAATTGTCTGGTCAAAAATTAGACTGGTCAAATTGTCCAAAGATTTTGGGCCCAGAAAGAACTGACCATCACGTCCTGGTCGACTCGGTAGCGGTTAGCTCTGGTCTCCTCCAGCTGCCTTTGAGCCTCAATCAGATCCCGAGACTTGCTTTCCATTTCCTGCTTGAGCTCCTGTTTCTCCCGCTGAGCTCGCTGGATGTACTCCTCCTGCTCCTCCCGGAGAGACATGAGAGCCTTCATCTTATCCTCCTCTTCAGCTAGGAGTCTGAAAGGAGAGACCAGACTAACATTTGAGGGCTATTTAGCATTTAGAAAGAACACTTCTAAGGAACGTTTATTTACTGCTCAAAACAAAAAACCTTGAATAATTAGAATTACCCATTCAAAATCTTTTTTTTTTTTTCATAATACGAAATCTATCCATACTCCAAAAACAGTGCCAAGTGTGCAATCAATCATTGTTTGAATATTTGAAATCTGTGCTCTCAGTTAAACCTTAAACAAGAAAAAGACTTGATTGGGAAAAATAGAAACAGAACTTTAATTTCTTGTTAGATTGTACATAAATATATTAATTACTTCTGCCTATTACTTCCTTGAGTTGCTTCTTCTTTTTATGAATTCCTCTCGTGACCATGTTCAGTTTCACCAAAGTTCTTTTTTGCCAGAGATAAACGTAGATGTAAGTAATGACAATTATTTATTTAAATGACGAAAGAATGAAAAGTTAAGCGATTTAATTAGTTAAGAATGACATTTGAGGCTACATCTGTTACGTGTGATATTTAGGCAATTTTATTTGTATTGCACATCTTGTTATGCAAGCCATAGCCAGTGAGCAAGCACATGAGAAATGGTCCATAAGAGAATTGCTCAAGAATGGTTGTGGTTCTAACCGAGCCTGTGCATGGCGGAAGGCCTCCTCGTCCTGTCTTGCTTTGATTTCCTGTTGTAAGGCCTCCTCAAGCCTCTGCTGCATGGCCTCCAGCTCTCTGATTCTTGTCCTCTGCTTCTCAGCCTCTGCTTCCTTCAGAGCCATCTCCACCTGCATGCTGGCTCGAGCCTGTCAGGAATGGAAAATAGACATTTTACGAGTACAATCTATGAGCCTAGCTTCATCATCTCTGGATGATGCTGGATGAACAGAACCCAGGGAGTTGTAAATGAGAAGATTGACAGAGAGGGGTTTGGATTGACAAAACTGATACTGTAAATGAGCAGTAGGGTTTTTTTTCTCCTGAATCTGATCATTTGCTTTGAGGATCTGCCAATTCTGATATTGCCCGATCTGATCGCTTTTTTGACTCATGGTATATTTCTGAACAGATTTTTAAAAACCAGAAACATTTTGGTAATGCGTTAAGGAAAAAGGGATTATAACTTATTCATGTTTTCCTCATTCCATCATTAAAACTAATTCCCAAGTTTCTTCCCAAGTTTTTATGTTCAGTTGAAATCACTGTAGCTATTATTAGCTTCTTGCTACAGTGCATTCCCACCTCTTGTAGTAAAGTTACTCACGTGTCACTTCTGGCCACACTGTTGTGTGCCAAATAATTTTGTCGATGCAACAATAAATCAAGGAGAAGTTTGTGTTTTGATTATTATTAACCTAAACCTTTTGCACTGTTATAAAAATGAAAACTAAGGCCTAAATAAATGTCCTACGAACAGCCATGCACTAAGAACTGAGGAACTGACCCTCATAGCTAAACTCTTCACAGGAATAGTGGAGACTCTCACTTTCATGACTTAAAGACCTCTATACCTTTAAAAAATTCTCTTCTTCAACACTCACTTCTCAAACACTGAATATTTCAGTGACGTCCGTTACTCTTCATTGCAAGCTTCCAGAGTGGAACCAGCATCTTCCTAACCGACTGGGAACTGATCATTCTACAGAATTTGCTTGAATGGTTGCAAAACCATCTCAGAGTTGAGATCAGTTGTTAAGGACAGTTTTGGTGAACATCTCTTGTTTTGAGATAATTACACAAGTCATTCTTCAAATCAACCATTCCAAAAAGCTTTAAATCTTCAGAGAGTGAGCCTCGTGACTGCATATTCTCCGTATCTCCTTGATTGAAAATAGGAATCAAAAGTTTCTATCAAAAATAAGAATAAAACGATAATTAGGTTTCAGTCGGTTTGGGCTTTTTTTTTTGTCCAACAGTGGGTGTTTCCAGCACAGAAAGATTGACAACATTATAGACATTTGTAAAAAGAGATATAGTCATGGGTGAACAAAGATAAATGGATTGACAGACAAAATGTAAGTGATCTTAAATTAATCTATAGATTGGCCGATAAAGGGATGGACAGATGAACAGATAAATAGTGATTGGTGAACAAACAACGATAAAGTGATGGAAGGACAAACAGGTGTATAGAATGTTGTGAATCATATAAATAAGAGATCAACAGACAGATAAACAAATAGATGAACAAACAGACAGATAAGTAAATTAACGGGCATACAAACTGACATGGATGTCTAGACAGACAGACAGACAGATTAGATAGATAGACAGATAGGTGGGTGGATGTCTGGGCAGGCGGACAGACAGATAGATAGACAGACAGACAGACAGACAGGGAAATAGCCATAGTGATATTGATAAAGTGGAGCACAAAGTAACATATAGACAAAGTAATGGACGGACTAACAAAAACGGAAGAAAATAAAGAAGTGATGGAGGGACAGACTGTTGACGTGATTATTGGCCCAATAAAAAAGATGGACAAAGTGATCGATGAAAGAAAACCGAATAAACTGATACAAGAAGGTTTCCGAAGGGAAGAAGAATTGACAGACAGAGGCAGATAGGGAGACGATCTCTTACCTCCTCTGCTTCCCTGAGCTGGATCTCCAGGCTCTGCTGGAGCTGCTCATGTTGCAGTCTCCGGCGCCGTTCGTCCTGCTCCATCATGGCCTGCGCCTGCCGCTGCGCCTCCTGCAGCAGCTCCAGCTCCTTCCTCTTCCTCTCCCGTTCCTCCTGCAGGGCACGAAGGCGTTCCCTCTCCTGCACCTGTGCCTGGCGACGCTGTTCGCGCTGCTCCCTCTGCTCTCGACGGGTCAGTTTCAGAGCCTGGTGAAGGGAACCCTTGCCCTCCACATGCAGCCGGATCGCAGTCTGGATCGCTGTCCACCGGCAAATAGAATAAATGTGTAGCAACAAAAACAGGTTGTTGAGCCAAAAAAAACTTCTTCTATTTTCTTTTAACGCCATGCCAACACCTTTGCCATGGCAACAGCTTTTAAAAAATCCCTTTTTTCCTCTTCTCTCTATTTCCTTCCTGCTATGGTTGATAGATCAGCTGATAAAACTTCTACTACGAGTGATCTGAGTAAGACTTTGACAGTGTAACAGTGTTGTCTCTCCCCTACTGTAAGTCGATTTGGACTACAACGGCTGCTAAATGCATAAATGTAAATGTAATGTAATGTCGCTATTTTTACTTGAGTTAAATGAAGATAAGTAAAAAAAAAATAAAAATCTAATGAATTACATTTGGATTCATTTTGTGTGTGACACTATGGTGGACAAAGTGTTTTTATTCCTTTAAAAAAAATCACAAAGGTGTGATTAAGCAAGGTAAAGTCTGCAGACTACATGCTTTCTGCAGGTTCCATAAGATCAAATTTAAGAATCAACTAAAAGACCCATATTATAATATCTAAAACACATAGAAAACTTTACATTATGCTTCAAATACATTGTCTGAAACCCTAAACCTTACTTTTTTGTTTTTGAGCTTTTACAAGGTTTTCTCAAACTTTGGAACCCCTAACCATTGCTTTACAAAGCTGCAAATTTACGAGTATTTTCTCAATCTCTGGCAACCCCAACAAACATTTTGATACTTTTGAGAACTTATGCACCTTTTCTCAATCTCTGGCAACCCCTACAAAAACATTACCATATTTGAACATTTACGAGTCTGTGAAAACCCTGTAAAAATGTACAGACCTGAGGTCCACTCCTGCCTTTGCTTGGTGTCTGATGCACTGAGTTCATAGGTTTTGGTCAGCGTCTTTAGACAGAACATGCACCTCTTCCCATCTCGGTCCGGAAGAACCTACGAAACACAGAGGAACACAGAGGGAAATAACCAGGACACGATAACCTGAATATGAACAGATCTTTTATCGAACCTCTCGGGTTCACTTGATTTGACACTTGCTATTTCTAACAAAAACACAGCACACCTTCTTACCTCTACACAACAGTTTCCATCAAGCTGAATGCTGCCTTTTTGGTCCTTGCGGTCCTCACTTGTGAAATATAGTAAAGTGCTGGGTCTCAGAGTGAACCAACGCTCCATCCAGTTTCTCCTCAGCTGACCTTTCTTCCAGAGATATCCCTATAGTTCATAATAAATCATTTTAGTGAGTAATTCACATCAAGATATCTTTACCAAGTGTTTAAACAGTACTCTACATTACTTTCACTTGACTCCAGGCACATCCTGAACAGGGGTGCAGGGGCATCTGCCGTTGTTGTTCATGAACTTATCAAAGTTAGATTCTTAGAAAATGTATTAAATAAACCATTCTTTATATATTGAACTTTTATACTGAGCGATATTTTATAATTTAAGCATCGGATCAAACTAGTTGAAATTGATGGTTGTAATTTGATGCATTATTATTAGCATGTAATGCAGTTCTGTATTCATTTGTTAAAAGAAGCTAGTAATACATTAAATTTTAGAGAGATCAATATTATAGTGGCAGGGATGTCAAAGACAAATATTACTGGTTCAATGTCTATTTTCAGTCATTTCAAGGGAAAACCCTTTCCTCATGCAAATAGCAAAAAAAAACTAAATGTCTTTCAAAAACAAAACATGTTCCTTAAAAATAAGAAATGCATAAACGATATTGAAGGTATTATAAACTGAAAATAAATAATTGTGCTGCTCTATTAATTACTGCTTTAAAATAGAAAATGAGAAGGGAAAAAAATTGCTAAAACTAATCGGTTTTGAGTTTGTGGGCTACTGTTGAATTGTGGGGAATGTAGTGTTGGTGCATGTAAGACACAGGTGTGCGACTACAGGTCGGTTTTAATACAAATTAAATATAATCCCAGGGGCCATAGATAATACATTTGCAGGTTGATTTGGCCCCTGGGCCTTGACATATGCTGTTTAAGGAATTACTTTAAATTGCCCTACCAAGTCAAATGTATAATATTGCTGTTTGCAAGTAACTTCCACACCACTAACAATAAATGATGAGCATTAATATACTACAACAGGTAATAAAGCATCACAGAAACAGCAGTGAAGACCCAGAGCTGCTTGAAAAAAAAACATGCTGCTGTAAATATATTCTCGGTACTCAGAAAAACTGTTTTTTATTAGCTAGTTTTTAGTTTTGAGACAGACGAGACAAGTTGAAATATATATTTACCTCCTTCAGTACATCACCAACTATTTCCCGATACACCTCTTCTATTGCCATGGTGATGGTTTCCTTAGCAATCCCCTTGGTTAATTTCCCAGAGTTCATCATTTCTAAGAAGGCCCACACGATGAAGCCATTCTGCTGCACCGAATCGTGAGAAATGAAGTCTTCTAGTTCAACATAGTTCAGCTCCACGCTCATGGCCATGCACAGCTTCTTCAGTAAATATTCAACCTGGCAGTGACAACACAACACACACAAGTTTATGACAATAAGTAAAACTTTCTCTACTGAACACATCATTTGAAAAGTGCTGATAAGTTTAGTTCAGGAGTATGCTTCTGCCTTCTTCCTTCTCTTGTGTGAGACTATTTACAACAACCTGCTTTTAACTGACAGTTGCAAACGTAAGCACAGGAAATCAACTGAGCAGAAAGATACAGCTCAAGGGCTGTGAAACACACTTGAGAGAAAAACGAAGGAGGATTTGAAAGTGTGCAAGAAGAGCTGCTGACAGTGAGATGTTAGGAGGGAGTGCGCGAAATCGGTCCGAATCGGCTAATCAGTCTGCTCAAATATCTCAACTTGGTTAAAATGTAAACAGTGATTATAAATGATTGGTGCATTCTTGAGCATACAGTATAGAGAGAAACTCACACTTCGCTCTAAAATTATAAATATAAAAAGAAACTCAAAGTCAGGAATAGTTCAAAAAGGCAAAGTTGCATAATTACCCAACTCCCAAAAGTAACAGTAATATATACATGAACGAACAGACAATTTAACAGTTGCTAAATTATACCATACCATAACCCATCACTTTCATGATAATCTCCAAAAACACAAGATAAAGGCTACATTATAATGTATCAACCACTGATTGTATGACTTAGCTTTTAGTAGTTATAACCAACACCATTTAAAGTTTACATTCACTTAAGTTTGTAAATTTATCCAAGGATAAACTTCAAACGCACAGACTGCATCTAAAGAAATCTATCAGCATGAGGCTGACCTCGTCAGGGATCATGACCAGCGGATAGCGGTCCTCTGAGAGGAAGATAAACAAACACCAGAGGCGGAAGGCATCTTTCGCAGGTAAAACGCTGGCACCCTCGGGTCGGTAGTTCTTCTTAGCTGTGAGCGTCCAGCAGAGCTCATCCACATTCTCTTTGACAAACGTGCCTTCGACCACCTGAACACAGGGAGGGAGAGAGTACAGCGTACAGATTATGAGACAATACCTGCACACAATTGAGAAGCAGATCCAAGTGAGGTATTTTACTCCAGGTCTTTTGTGTCAAGGCTCACATTTAGTAGCAAACAATAGGAGATAGTAACATCAGTTACATTTAGACAATTTCATTAACCCTCTGTTTAAGCAAATAATCGTTTATTCATATTTACATGTATGCATCCTTTGTATAACTTTAAACATTTCTGATAAATTACTCCAGCGAGAGAGAGATGAGAGAGAAATATATATATATATATATATATATATATATATATATATATATATATATAGAGAGAGAGAGAGAGAGAGATGAGAGAGAGAGAGATGCTTTTCAGGTGAATGCAGCATCTTATTTTAAGGCTGTAATAAAGTAAAGACTGATTTTGCCAGTCACTTTAATCACTTTAACTTCAGAATGAGAACATTTTTCCTCCAAACAACATAGGATCAAAAGCAAAAGCTGATGAGGGCTTAGAGGAGGCACCTTGTCCAGAATGTATTTGTTGAGGTAAGGCATGTATCCCTGGCTGGACACCGGCCCATCATCGTCATCTCTGAAGTGCTCCTCCAGAGCGGCGGGATCGTGAGGGATTCTTAGAACAGTGTACAGATTATGAGACAAGACCTGCACACATTTGAGAAGCGGATCCAAGTGAGGTATTTTACTCCAGATCTTTTGTGTCTCACATTTAGTAGCAAACAAAAGGAGATAGTAACATCAGTTATATTTAGACAATTTCATTAACCATCTGTTTAAGAAAATAATCCTTTACTCATATTTACATGTTTGCATCCTTTGTATAACTTTAAACATTTCTGAAAAATTACTCTGGCATCATTTGCAGCCAACTAAACTCCAAGTTAGCGGCCAATACAGCTACATCGAAGTAATTTACAGAAGAAAAGAAAAAGAATAGCAAAGAAAAATCGAATTAAAAGCTAAACCAAAATCATCTAAAAAGGGTCTAAGGGTCGGCTAGATTCGGTGAAGGGCATGGAGCAACCTCAGGGCAGCTGGCCAATCAATGGCAGGTCCACAAACACAACCTTCCATTAGCAAACTAAACATTCCAGTTTTTGAAGGGACACACGAGCCAAGATGAACCCGAAACCCATTCACTGAGAGAACATTAACCACTGCCTGAATCAAATCCAACTTTATTTTACAACACATCCATTATTCTTGCTACCAAATCACCATCTATTCTCCAAGAGGGGGTACAATTGTAAAAATTTATTTTGGAACAGTTCAATGATAGTAATTAGTGTTTGATGGAAGCTCAGCAGCAATGATTCTTGTTCAAAGTGAAATGCTTGAGAGCTACGTAATATCAGTTCCAGAAGAATATTCTCCATGCTGAAGAAATACAACATGTCAGAAACAGAGTTAAACCTTATAATGTAGTTTCAACTCACAATATCGGCATTGTGTTAAGAATTGTTCTTCTCCTCTCAGGCAATGCTAAAGGCATTATAGCAGTTACTGCTTCATGATTTATGTTGATACTATTATTCTTATTTGTTTTTGATCCATTCCAGTCAGGCACCTGTCAATTAAATTGTAAGAAATAATACTAATACTAACAAAAATCTGGAAATTTAACTGTTAGGTTCACATTAATCATATAGAAGTATATGAAGTAATGTATATAGTATAATGTGTAAGAAACTGAATTATGTCGTTGTATGATCTGCTTGAAAAGACCAAACGAAGCACAGGAACCAATGCGAACTGCTATCTTTTCACAGGCTCACCATGCAAAACGAGCCAATTGAAATGACAATGCAAAGAGCCAAAAACCAGTTCAGGGTGTCAGAGTAATATGTGCCCCGCTGTGTTTACTGAATCTGCATAAGAGTGTGTTTGATTATCAGAAGCCCATGGGACTAGCCCTAAATTTACACCTACATCTCACCAGCTTTGTCTCTCGATGAGCCTCACCTTTTCTCTGAGAGAGCCAATCCTGTATGCCTTAAATATCTAAAACTCCAAACAGCTTTGGCTAATGCTCTCCTGATTCGCATTCCTAATTAAGTCACACCTCTCTGGGAGGAGATTGGTCTGAAGAAGCTTTCAAAAGTAGATAGCAGACTGAAATCCTGGCCCTTTTGTCTCTGAAATCTGCCCATGAAGGAAGAGCTCTAAAGCTTCCTTTTCATGTAGTAAACTTGAAGTAAACAATAACTCCTTATTCTTGGTTCATATTTCATAGGTTGTATAATGTAATGCATTGTTTATACACATCAATGATAATAAATGTTTGAACCTTTTTCGGTCATTCTTCTTTTACTGAAACACATTTAAGGGTTAATAAGAATATTAACGTCAAGTGTGAGTAAATTTAAAGGACACTGAGTGGGTTAAAACTTAATATTATCATTAATAATTAACATGCTAATTTATTTGGCCGTAACCAAGAATAATGGTAAAGATAAAACCTTTTAAATCAATTATGGAGTCAGATATATAAATTTATGTGAATTATTAAAAATCCTTTAGCACTGTCTCAAGACAGAACACGTGAGCCTTCAGTCCCGACTGGTATCCGTTTTTGGGCCAAGCACCGGGACCCTACAAATGTATATAGAAGTAATTTGTTGTTCAATACTGATAAAACAAATACTTCAGAAAAACATTATTTATATCTTTATATTTTAATAGGATCGAAAAATAAATTTTTTTATATTAATAATATAATGTGTCAGCCTATTTAAACCACAAGAAAAAGTAAAAAAATTTAACTCAAACCATGTATTCGGACTGCTTTGCATTGACTGGGTTGAAGGGAGCAACAGGGAATCTCCATGCAACACAGGTTTTAGACATCTGGAGGCCCTACACTATATTTAGAGGAAGCTCAAGAGAATAAAGCTATCATTTACCAAATTGATCAGTATGTGTTTACCATTATGGATGAAAATTCATATTTGTTAAAAAAAAAAGTTTTTTTTTCTTTTTTGTTACGCATTACTAAACAGTAGCCTGTGGTTTTTAATAAATTTTTCTTTATTTTATTTTAAATTTACCAGTACAAAAAAAAAACTTTTTTGGCATCCTTAACTATACAATCGGTTTCAAAATAATATGACTTTAATATCTCTCTTTGGTTTTCAAGCGCTTTTGAGCCACATAACTTTCAAATGTAGAATTGTTGGAGAAATAATTTCCTCTTTTTGTTTTCAAGTATACGAGAGTAACTCAAGTCTACTATGCTGTTAGCGTGTCACGCAGAACTGGATTGTTTGACTTCTGTAACTTCTGTAGCTGATACTTCTCTAAATGTTTCATTGAAAGCAGCCGAGCTGACTGAGTGGATTGATAACTATATGTGATTTTACAGTATTCTCACACATCCAGAGGTCTGGAGCTGAAGAAGCGTTTGAACCTTTAACGGAGTTTAACTTTGAGCTTATTCATTATTTAAAATGTAAAAAATAGATTAAAATCTCACTAACTACGCTTTAAAAAAAGCATTTCTGTATATGTATAATGTTCTACATTAAATTAATTCTACATTAGTCTGAGCAGTTTTCTTACTATTCTTGTAAACAGAGAAGAAAAAAAAACCTGTGCCCCGGATATTCAGACCATGTGGCTTTTGCTGATTTGCTCACAGGAAACACACTGCAAGTAGAAGCATTTAGCACAAGCACACAGCAGCTTTCAAGCACAAGCACAAGAAGGGTAATAGCATTTTTTAATCCCTTCATTCCATTCAAATTATTTAAATGGAATGGAATACAAATGATAACTCTACATAGAAATGAAACACTGCTTTTCTTCTTTTCCTCCTCCTCCTCTTCTAGCACCCCAGAGTTTGACCACACTGCAATAAAGGATGCAGAGCTCACCTTGAGTTGAGACTTGGACACCTTTCCACTCTTCTCCACATCCAGGGCAGTGAAGGCGTACCAAATGGACTTGAGCAGTTCTGAGCGCAAGTCCATGACTGCAGTAGTTTTACTTTCCGCTTTTCCTTTTTTCTCTCTCTGTTTCTTTCTGTCTCTCTGTGGTTCAGAGCCACCCACACAAAAACACTCATAAGAAGAGAGACTCTGGCAGCAGGTGCACTTCTCCACCTGCTGGAGCTAAACTAAAGTGCAAGCGGATCACAATCAGAAGCAACACACATACTTTGGCACAGGTTCTTTGCAATCACAAAACAGGATCAAATGCAGTTCTACCATTAATTTATTTGCAACATTTTTTCTGAGGAAAAATCCCATCTTCTTCTGAAAGCAAGCAAGACTACTAAAAAATCAATTCGAATTTGTATAGATCTTTGACCTGATAGATCTTTATCCATGAAAAAGACTTAATGGCATTTTGAAAATGTTGGTCGTAATGATCATTTCGGTTTCAAAAAGCTGACAGCTTTATGTGTGGTTCCTTAAACACAAATTCAGGAGAAACGATCATACAATCAGCAAACTTAGCAAACTATCAAAAAGTTAATCCAATCCTTCTCATCCGTTCCCCAAGTCATAAAACAGTAGCCATTGCTCTTCAGCTTTGGCAAATAGACACAAAATTCCCTCCACCTTTCTCAGGTCAGGGTCCCTTCTCAACGTGAAATTCACCTACATTTTGTAGAATATTTCTTCGTAACCAATCTCATAAAATCTGGCATTCTTCCTTTCTTTGTAGTTTTAATAAATAAGCCATTGATGTAGGAAACATTGACATATAGACATCACCCTATTGCTTTTCAGACTTCCTTTTAATTTCTATGAATGAGAAACCACCCAAAGCTTAAAAAAGATGAGTTTTCAAAATGACATTGGGTTCTCAAAATTAAAAATTTTCCTAAAAGAGAGCTTTTCAGCCCATTATCAAGGTATGCTACGATCAATTTGTAAACTTAACTTTACACATTTTATGTTAAACCATCATGTCAAAAAATTCTATAAAGCAAATTAAACTAAAGTAGATTGTACAAGTGCATTAAATTGAATTGAACTGTTAGACACACAGCGGTCTGACCTCTGTTGAATCCACCTCAATGAGAGACATAGTTAGGTTAAAGTGAGTCAAATGTTAACGAGTGAGAAAGATTTGAAAAACTTTTTTTTTCTTTAAGGTGATATCACTCTTCATACACTGGAAGTTATGTTCTAGTGAGGTCTGTAGGGGTGTAAAAACTTGTGCAGGTAGTCAAGGACCTGCAAGCAAGCATTATTGTTTGGATCAGGCACAAGCTGCAACTGTGTTAAAGTGATATAACTCCCCTAAAATGAAAATTTAGTGATTACTCCCATGTTGTTAAAACATTGTTTTGGCTTAATTCTTCCTGTGAACATATTCTGTATAAAATCCAAGAGGGAACAGTTTGTGATCGCAAAAGGCGCTAAATCATCTCTTTGTCTTCTCGGTCAGAAAGCTTGTGTTCACAACAGTGCTTCTCAGTTTTATGCATGTGTAGCACATGAGGAACATCTAGCATAAACTTTGAGAGGGAAGAGGAAGAGATGAAAATATGGATTATATCAGAAAGTGTTCCCATCTAGGTAATACATTTTTATATAACACCTGATTGCAGATGACGATGTTTTAAAAGGTTATGGATTATCTCAAAATGTGTTCAGAAAAGAAATGAAGCGTAAATGCGTCTGAAACAACACAGGGTAAAAATTGAAAATTTATATTATAATATCTATTACCTGTTAAAAACAAATCTAAATGTCAGTCAATATAGACTGTATATAAAAAGAAGCTGGAGTTTATACTAAAAATGACCAAACATGAAACATCCCTGCAGCACTAAGTATTGATCTGTTGTTAAAAATTTCAGCAGGAATCAACATCGTTTCTTTAAGAACTCCACAACTAGGTTGTTTATTTTGTGATAACTGATACAGGATAAATGTTATACATTCTTTTTTTTTTTTCCAAAACACTGATATTTTGTCATTTTCTGTTTTAATATGTAAAAATTACATCAAACAAAAGCAAGGATTTGGTGAGATCGATATGATACATGATCTGAAAGTTAAAGAAAACAGAATTGAATGGTGTGCAGTGATTGAAGGTTACACCGGTAGTCCTCTGCGTACTAAGAAGCCATGATGAAAACAAAGCACATAAAACATAAAGAGAGCACAGAGGACACACCAGGGTGCACCAGAGAAACATCATTTTTCCAGCTTGTGATTAAGAAAATACACACAGAATCAGCTCCCTGCCATATATGACTGTGCTGTACAGATAAAGACATACATTGTAGACATACTTTAAACCTAATCTCTCAATATTTCAGTATAAACAAATCAAACCTCTGGTTCAGGCGCTAAAAACTACAATGGACTTTCATTAAAAAAAAAGTTCATGACATTCACATTTATGAAAGATTTGATAACTGCACGATGGACTAGTGTCGAGTAGTGAGGTGCTCTTTCCTCTTCTGAGCAGCCGTCTGTCTGAAGTTTAACAGCGAGTTTGTAGAAGTCTGTGCACGTGCGCACGCATGTGTGTGTGTTAGATTCAACCAGGTCAGGGTGAGACGGGGGCCTTGCTGTTGTAGTGCACCTGGTACCTGTTCACCTGCAGGCCTTTGAGTGGCACAGACACACAGCTGGTCTTGCAGGGGATCATGTCCTCATGGTCTTCCCCCATCAGCCACTGCTGAACACTGCGCCTAGCAGCCGAGGACACGTGTTCCTTCAACCAGCCCTGATGCCACAGCTCAAAGCGCTCATGCTGAGCCCGCGCCACTCTGTGCTGAGACTGCAGAGAGAGAGAGAGAGAGAGAGAGAGAGAGAGAGAGAGAGGATCAAAAATAAAGCAAGAACTTAAATCCCCATTTGAAACTTAGAGTCAGAGTTGAATATTCCCATGTAAATGACTAAACTCAGGGACAAATCCTAGGAGAAATCGTACTAATAACAGTTTTCTAAAAATGTATACCCATTATTCCACCTATTATAAATAATTATAATATGTTATTTATACAATAGCATTTCTCCTCTGTGTAAGCAGGGTTTATTCATTGCGAATCTACATTTTATTTGAGACATATCAATACCAACTAACACGAGTACACATCTTTACATTAGTTAATTATTTTTCCAGCAGGGTGTGTGTGTGTGTGCGCGCAAGTTCAAATCCGAATCACATATAGTGTTACGATCTCCACAAGATTGTAATTGTTATTAAGTTTGGTGTTATTTTTGTGTTCTCTAACACGTGTCCTTATTTATGTTTTACATGCTGGGGATTGGAGTTAGAGCGGTTGACGCGCTGCTAATAAACCAATCCGTAAGCGCGTCTGCTCTACACAGCCCTGGTTCAATGCAGCTCAGCCCTCTCTCTCTTCAGCCCGGCTTCATTCCATGAACGCTATGCTGCTGTGTGCTTGTGTTGTGAACGCTGTCGGCTGGTTTCATGAGTGAGTGTGAGAGTCCAGCTTGTAAGTTTAGTGAATTTAAGGTGAGCGTGTGTGAAGTTAGTGGCTGTGCGTGCGACCGGAGAAGCACACTAGAGAGAGTGAGAGCAAGAGCGAGTGTGGCGTGTATTTTGATTTTGCTGTTTGAGCTGTGTTAGTTTGCTCTATTAATTATTTTATATTCAAGTGGATTTGTTGTTATTCAATGTTTCAAATGCACCATACAGAGTTTACTTTATGTTAAACACACTAGATAAGAGTGAAAAAGCATTTATGGTTGTATTTTGGTTAGTTAAGAGCGCCGTGTCGCTGAAGATTTCGGTTTTCTTTTGTTACAGATTAGGAAGGTGGTCGGGTTCAGTTAGAGGGTTTTATTCATTTATTGTGCTATTTCACAGTTTTTTTTCCTTTCCCCAAAGTCCCGGGGAACTAACAAAAAAAACCTCTTAGAAAGTAAAGTGCATGGGCTGCTCTTCGGAGATCTTTTGGTTGTTGTATTAAGTTGTTGTTATATTTGGTATGTGTTTGTAAAATAAAGAGTATATGCAAGTTTCTAACACTGTGGCTCTGTTGCTGTCTATCCTTAACTGACCTTACTTCAATGTACGCTCCTTGAGCCAATCTGCTTCACTGAAGATCAGGGGCGTAACATTCAGGTATAAATAATACCTATATAAAGAATACCACTTATTTTTTTCTTCCTAATATTTAAAAAGTTGTTTTATATCCCTCTGGGAATAAAGTAAATAAAAAGGTATAATTCCCATACTCTGCGAGCTTTCACCAGTGCTCCTCTGCGGTACATGTAGTCTTCAGAGTTCATCACAAACACCATCTTGTGTGTGTTGAGTTTGAAGCGACAATCCAGGTTACCGGCCATCTCTAAGCCCATCTTCCGGTGCCACTTTCTCCGACACCGCATAGCTTCAACTTGCTTCAGCTGCCAGCCACGGAAATGCCTGAGATTCCTGTTGGTGAAGCACAAGGAATAGGTTCTTTTAGGTGTTTTATACAACTCTTAAATAATCCCTATTTGATGTGATGAAAGTAAAGTATGGAACTGACAGGAAACTATATGAACATAGCATTTAAATGCAAATCTTTTAGATAAGACATGTATGTGTTACCTAGGAAGAAACACAGGTTTGAAGTAGTAGCCTTCCGCCTGGGAGCACACAGCCTCAGTCCCGAGATACTGCTCCATATAGTTGGATAGACTCTGAAACGACACCGAAAAAGAGCAAAACCTCAATCCCTAGAATTGCAGAATCTCTGTTATTAACTAATGAGGTGATTAGCTTTAAATTGATCAAATAAATATGTAGAGGAGCGCAGGACCAAAAACATATTGTAATTATATATTATGAATGAAATATTTTGCTGATGATATAAAGTTTTTGCCTGAATATGAAATTCAATTAATTTATTTTGTAATTTTTCAAGTCACAGAAGCCTCTCTGAATAGAAGAGACTTAAGATCCTTTTTAAATAGCATGAAGCTCGAGACAGACTGAGACTGCAGAAACTTCCAGAACTTTGGACCAGCCCCCTGCACAAATTTTTATTTAATTTATTATACATTTAAACAAGTAACTGGTCAGATGAATGCAAATTTCTGATCAGGTTTAGAAATAAACATAAAAACAGATTTCTTGTTTATTACTCAGTACATAATATATGGTTTTAACAAGAACCGAGAAGCTACCTGAACATCCAGTGGATCATCACCCTGGGCTTCCTCTGTGTCCAGAAGCTCAACTGTCAAGGTCACCTGACCTTTGTTTTGAATGAAGATAACCTGCAAAAAAAAAAACAGACAGGATTCAACATACACAACAATCAATAGCTCTTTAAACACTTGGATAGAGGATCTTGTTAAACACCTTAAAGCAGTTCTCCTCTGCCATGACTCGCTCAGCTTTCCATTGGTAGCTGGCCTCCCATGTGGCACGGACACTCTGTGATGAGAGATTCCCTCCAGCAGCACCCCTCTTCCTCTCCGACAGGTACAGATCAGTGACTTGAAGACACACCTCATCACTCACCAAGTGCTGGAGCTGCCAATCAGAAACAGAGCAAATCAGCATCCATTTAAGGTTGAATGATAAATACAAAGTGTCAGTAAAATTGACAAAACCACTACTTATGCTAACAAGTACTACTCTTGGAGTAAATGTAATGATGGATAGAGCTTCGTTAAAAGTGCCTGAAAAGTGTCAAAGTGTTTGGTAACTCAAAGAGCCAAATTATTTACTTCAGAATATGTTACTTAAGTTTCTTTTCATACTCACGGTGACACATGTTAAAGCAAGTGTTCCCTGTTTAACTCCCTCTATTTCCATCTTTATTACTTTGTCCTTCAAAATGCTACATTGCTGGTATATGTGCCTCATGGTTGTTGAGATTAAAATAAATCTTATATTTTATTAAGTCTATTTGAACATGGTTGATACCTTACAAAAAGCAATTCATGCAATAATAAAATTGAGACTTTGTGTTTCTTTTAAGCCCCACCTGCCTAACGATGTTCTGAATGAGCTTGTCGATGGTGAAGCCGATGTAAGCGTGGATGGTGAACATCTCTCGTAGGGTGTCCTCGTATTGTGTGGACTCCAGGTTTCCATCTAGTAGACTGCGTACCATGTCTAAAAATGCTGGGTAATACTCTTCTAACTCCACCTCACCTACAATGATTTGGACAAAATGAGCAAGATAGCAGCTTACTTCAAAGATTAGATATGCGTTCATTTAAGAACATTCTGGAGCCTAGTCTGACAGCCGGCCAACAGAATTATTCCTTGGTCCTTGGTTGTCTGTGTAGGAGTTAATGGTTTGGATCAGAACCATAAACAATTGTGGTCTGAGGACGAACAAAGGACTTACAGGTGAGAAAAACAGAATTATCAACTTAGGGGTGAGTCGTCCCTTTAAGAAAAAGGGCTTTAGAAGCATCAAACAGGAAATACTCACTTGGCTGTTTTAGTCGGAGCTCCATGGCCAGGTCGATTGCTTTTTCTCTGCGGGTGTCTCCCACAAGCATCCGTTCCCGATTCTGCTCCGCTCTGTGTTCCAGTAACTGTCTCTCAGCCTGCCTGTAAATCCTCAGCAGCCGTGAACAAAGAGTCTGGTGCAGCCGCAGGAAAAAGTACCAGTTATTATTCACAAAGAACAGGTTGTAGACTCCATCCAGCTCCTTCTGGTGTTCGGCTTCGGAGTCCCTCAGATCCACGGCCTCCCCCTCAGGATTGATGCCATGGGCAGCTGCAGACGTATCCATGCTTTGAGGAGAAGTGCATCTCCTTCGTCTGGATTCACCGTTCAGCTGCTGTGGTCCACCTGCTGAGACGCCGCCGCCTCCTGTGGCGTTGGTATCCTCACAGTCAGCCTCCTCATCTGTGAATTCCTCTGTCTCGCTGAGCTCTCCACGTCGGGAGAAGAAGAGGTCCGGGACGAAGTGCTGTATGATACGCTTGATGTGGTCCTTGTCATCCTTATGGATTGTGGGCTGACGTTTTACGTGGTAGATTATGAGAGTGGCAGCATCTTCCAGAATCTGCTTGTCTTCGTAAGAGAATATCATGTGTGGTTCACTGGTTGAACTGGTGCCCGAGCCTTCACGACCTTGCTGACTAACGTTACCCTCTTCTGTGTTTTGCTCTTGTCGCTGTGAAGAAGAGAAAATGTTTGTTAGAAAGCACAAGACTTGGTCATCTTTGAAGCCCTTTCCATCTTTTAGGGCTTTTACAAATTAGATGAATCATATAAAGAGCTTGAGTTTATTCCACCAAGTCGTTTTTCAAGAAACAAACCATGTTTGGTTGTTCATTCAATTAAAGAAAGTGGCAACAGCAAGCTAAACTTGCTTCACCTCTCGTATCTTTATCTTAACTAGAAATAAAGCCGTGAAGAGTGAGAATATTTTTAGTTCTTTAGGTGAGATCTTTAGCTCAATATCCTCTTTCGCATGATGACCATAACAATGTGAGAAACCAAAATGTGCTTGAATGTTTTAGATACAAGTAAAACAGGACATTACCGCACCATTCGAAAGTACCTTAAACTGCTGTTGGCTTTATCGCTTTCAGAAATGTCAGAGAATACAGTCACACTATGAAACAGATGGTTTTGACTGAGACCAGAAGACAGATTCTCTGATTCATGCTATATGGTGCCGACCTCGAATAGATGCACATGTATGCTAGCCCTCTTTCCCCAACAAAAAAAGCAACAATAAGCATTAAATCAGCTGCCTACATTAACCGTCATTCAAGGATATCTGCTCCAAAGTAAATGTTTATCCTACTTTCAAACGCAAAAAAGTCCATAAATTTCCAAAGACAGATCTTGACTGCAGTGGGTAACAATCAGCTTTTAAATATCCAAATTCTGAGCCAATAAACAAATTATGGTAAAGATAAACCATAGAATCTCATAGAAAAAAAAGCATTGCTTGTTTGCAAGGGTAACTCAAAATACAAATCAAAAGACAAGCAAACTTGTTAAACGCTTGAGTGTAAAGAGGTACTTGCATTTCAGCAAAGAAAATGTCACAGAGAACATTAATTACGGCGGAAGAATTTTGGAGCATAATTGAATTGCAATAACTTCTAGCTAATATGGTCATGCCGATTGACAATGCAATTATTTTTGCCAATTCTGCTCCTCAAATTTGTCAAGTAAGAAATCATTCAAATATTTTGGTGCGTATTAATCAGTACTATCAGAACAATATTTAAATTAACTAAGCATAAATACAATCAAATTCTGTGATTCTGTGACAATCGTAGTAGTCCTAAACAAATAGATTTGTTGAACCAGGCGTTGAGAACAAAAAAAAGTCAGTACATAACTGAAGTGTAGATTAAAGAAATAATAAAGTGAAAATGTAGCTATAACATAGTTTAATCATTCAAAGTCACCTTAACAATTGTAAACGTGTGGATTGATCTTTTTAAGAACTTACTATTACTCACACATGGTTTATTCATATTGCGATTTAATTGTTCAGCACTATAATAACCTCCACATATTTACGTAGATGGGAACACTACATATGCTTGCTCAACGGTGTGTAGGGTACAGTGTGATGCAGCCCATTTGTAGATGGTGGTTATTAGGACTTGATTTCATATACGAGAAATAAATAAAAATAAAAAAACCATGAAAGCTCAGGATAAACCTCTATTCTTCACATGCAACCCCTTATTCAGTTTCCCACAACAAGTTGTATTAAGAGGTAGGCGTCTAGCCTTGGGTCACCAACGGGGATATGACTAACATGGTCTTTACACAAACTATTTCACCTTTAAATACATTAAGCACCACAGCTTGCATAAGGATACAAAAGTTTTTGCTAAAACCAGCTTAAAACCCCAGAAACTTCCAAGTAAACAATACAGTTAAATTTAGTTAACATTAGAATGTAAGTCTCACCCATTGGTTTCCTCAAAAATCACCAATAAATAAGAAAAT
Source organism: Danionella dracula (assembly GCA_900490495.1). Taxonomy (NCBI): domain Eukaryota; kingdom Metazoa; phylum Chordata; class Actinopteri; order Cypriniformes; family Danionidae; genus Danionella; species Danionella dracula. The sequence continues at coordinate 1,864,439 of UELW01000089.1, forward strand.
GCATTGTTAAAAGGTGTTAAACTCACCTCATCACAAATACTCTCTATTTCATTTAAAAGACTCTTGGAGCGAAGGGCCTTCATGTCGTTCTGTTTGAAGTTGACACCTTGGTGATCCAGCGATTTCAGGTACGCCTTTTCGTACTGCTCTCTCCAGATTTTGTTAAAACCTTGCTGTGCCTCCCTCCACTCCTCCTCTTTAGCTTTCAATCTACAGAAAGAAAAACACCCGTTAATTAATCAAATACTTTTGTGAAATAAAAATGTAACATGATAGACATCATGCAGCCAACCTTTTAAATCCGATCAAAAGAAACAGAAAGAATAATAATTTTGGTGTCTAACCGTTTGAGTACAACAGGAACTGCAGTAGCTGGACTCCTCTTCAAACCATCTATAATCTCCGGAGCCTTGTCCCCATAGATCCGATAAACTGCACGCCGTTGGATGACTTCAGAAGTTCCACCTAGGCAGTCATCCAATCGAAAGCGCTCCTGATCCTCTGGTGAAAGCCTCGATAGCTTTTTCTGTACACTTTCCAAAACTCTTATAGTGGCCAAATTAGTTTCAAGCACAACATCCAGCTAAAATGGGGCAGAAAATCAGAGTGAGACTCACCAAAGCCAAAACCATCAATCCTTTAATTTTTAAACAGATCCACTTACCTCAAACCTCTCATCCTCACAGCGATGCAGTTGCTCCTCATACGGCGTTTTCTTGGAACTCACAAAAGTAGAGTCTTCTGACCATGAAGGGAACGAGACCCAGGTATCATTCAGCACCTAACAGACAAACTTTGAGTTGGTTTGGGGCTGAATAGGAATGTGGTTAGACACACAGTCAATATGTACAGTGGAGAAACAAGGATCTAAACATTTGTTAACATTTAAACCGCCAAGTGGTCATTTTGACCCAAATCTGTTTTAAAATGGTTGTAATTTAGTTTTTCTTAATCAGTGACTTTTCCTACAACACCTTAATACTTATTTACTGAATTATGACAATTGTGAAACAAAACAACACATAATAAGATCATTTATACCTTAGAGCAGGGTAGTAGCCCTGATGGCTATAAGTATCACATTCCTTACAATATTGTTCCGTGAGAACCAGTAATGAACAAGATGACCCGAAATGAGCGAGTGCCTGTGGTCGAGTCATCCAAAAATATTTGTAATGATATTAGTGTCATGGTCTGTCGGGCTACTTGAAATAAAGATGGCAATTAAACCTTTGTAATTGATATAGTACTAGACACCGCGATCGAGCGCGACTATGCAGCTACCCAATTCATACAAATCTTTAACTAGACATTTGTTCAGGAAAGGGTTTATTTTCAACTCCTGATTGTGTGTGCTTGAGACGCGAGCTTCCCCTTACATGCTATTAGACACGATGTCAACAAACGTTGGATTAGTTAAAAAAAAATTTGTTCAGAAAGTTCTGGAATTGATTCGACATCAACCTGTATGAGACTACAGGAACCACAAAGAAAAGCAATTTCACTCATGTGTGTTCTCTCACGTTTCATCAGTTGACTTATTGCCTATACATCGACCCGGGCATCACTGGTGAGACCCATACATGTTTAAAACTAATTTTCTAAAAACAATGATGAAACCAGTACTTCTCATCATTACTGTGACTTCTGGTGCTGCAATGGTTTTGCTGATGATGAGGTTAAGCTTCATGCAGGTATTGAGACTTCCATCCATTAACCGTGATTGATTGAAGTTTTGACAATCAGCTTGTCTACGGGTTAAAGATTTTCCATTTCTCTCCACTTTTTTTAATCTCTCTGTTTAATCTCTCAATTCTGCTTACAGTCTTTCCAAGTCAAAATGGAACTTTATATTTGACAGTTTCATCAATGCAATTTTAACATTGTATTATAACGATACCCCTAATAGTTTTTTTTTATTTTTGATATCCCTTCAATAAAATTGATTCTGCATATAGCTAGCTGACTATGTGATGAAAAGGGGGGAGAGGTTTACTTCCTGACCTCATAACAACCAGTGTATGTTACGCATTGGCCAATAAAAATGTTGTGTTGTTCCAGGGGACATCCGTGATTGGTCCCAAAAAAACATAACCATGAAAATGAGTGGTAGGATATGCATGGGTTAACATACATTAGAATGTGTTCATATTTTTGACTTTTTTTTATTAACGACTTGTCTGCAAGCCAGATGCAGCCTAGTGTCAAGCAATTGATCTATTATTTATCAGAGGAACTAAGCCTCTATATTGCAACATGGCAATGTGCTGTAAATTATAGACTTACCCTGTATGGGTACAAAGCAATTGTAGTACTGAAAACATCTAGACACAGTTGTGCTCCTAAGACGTGCAGTACCTCTTTGCAAATAGCAGTTCGTCCACTGCATTTGGGCTGCTGGTAAGTCTTAGGCAGAGCCCTATAGCTGGAACCCAGGCGTTTACAGGAAGCATAATCCACTTCTCTACCTCCACCCTCCATGTAGCGGTCAGACAGGCCCGAGATGGCATGAGACAGCTCTTTATCTCCCAAAAATGACTTAAACTGGGTGTAGAGCTCTGGAAACTTCCTACAGAATGAGAGAGCAGCTTTATATAAATCCTGAACTTGACAGATGATGAAAATTTCATACCCCAAGAATGGAGTCACAAGCTGCAGGAGTTCAGCCCCAGAAACCACCTCTTGATTAAAAAGGGCTATGCAGCGTAAGAAGTTTTCATACACTTCCTGACATTTGAGCAGACGACGAACCTGCATTGAATTACAAAACAATTCTTCAGTGGTATAGAGTTTGTCGCTTAAATAAAGACAAAAGATAACATGCAAGAATTTACTTTTAAAAACAACAGTGTCTATAAACAGCACCTTATCAAAGAACGTAAACTCCCGGAGGACTCCATGTTTTCCAACAGGAGCAAAAGATGCATCTTTGGAACAAGAATACTTCATTTTTTTCTATAAGGACAAGAATGTGTGTATTAGAGACCCAAGCAGTGATTTTGAAATAATACATTGACATGCATTGACAAGTCAATTCAGACCTTTAGAAGTGGGGTCATATGAGGTAGAAGCATTGGTCTAGGCCTTTTCTTGCTCTGCTTATTCAAATCCTCATCCTCTATTTTCTTTAAAGGCAAAGAACCTCCGGTGAACTGAAATGGAAGGCAGAACACTTCATACTCACAAGAGCAACCCTTATTCATAGAAGAACATCCCAGTAAAACTGGCTATATAATCATTACTACACTTTTAAAGCACTTCAGAGGCATATGCTCTTTAAGAATTAATTTCAAAAGTTAAATTTATCCAATAATTATTTTAAAAGAATTGCATTTGCAAAGCATTTACTCTGAACTTGAAAAATAAACAATTGTACTCAAATGAACACACCTACAGAGAAAAGTTAGGAACAAGTGGAAAATGATCAACTAGAGTTTACTCATTTTTAAAGATTGTTTAAACAAAAAAATATATTTTTGTCGATTTTACGTCACTGTTAAATGAACGAATGGTAAATTTAAGTCACACGGTTTACCTTAAAAATTTTCTAAAATCTACACCTAAACAAGACAACCCCCGAAGACATATAGAAGAAAAACAAACAAATTAACTTTACAAAAACTTGTTGTGTCATAAATATGAAAGCTGCAATATATAGACTGTGCTAAACTCAGTTCGCTTGACTGTAACTGATGTAATTATGATTACTTATTTTATTGATTATATGATTTTATTCTTTTTGGTTGTAAACCCACTGAGATCTTTCTACACCATTACAAAATCTCCAAACCTCTGTCAGACATAGCTTAACTTAAAAAAAAAAACATCTACTCTTCAAATTTAAACATTAACCCTCATTAAGCCCTCATTTCACCAACGACGCTAACTTACGCTAACATACAAAGTCTGGGTTTGGTTGACAGGTTTATTTTGAAATGTATCTCCATGTTAGTTTTTTCTCCTGTCGTCGATACTGACAGGGTGACTATCCATGATTTCTTTTATGGTTAATAAATGCATTTTAATAAAAGTCACACAAAAAACATGCATACCATTCTGAAACGTCAACAATAACAGAGTTTCATCTAACTCTATGTCAGAACTTAGTTTGAACATATTATACTAAATGCGGTCAACATTTCCTCTATCCATGGTGTCATTGATGCTCAACAAGCTTGTCTGCCTGGAGGCAACAAAAATGTTGAGGAGCAACATGTGTGTGTGTGTGTGTGTGTGACATTGAGGTATCTTTAACGAGGGAAAATTAGGACATTCATCCGATGTTTCTAATCATATTTATTGTACTTTGTAATTTCTCGTTTAAGTTGTATTGACTAAAAAACATGTTAAGTTAAATACAAAAATAATTCTAACCAGAGATCTCTTTGCATCTGGTAAAAACTGGCCAAACTCCGACAGTAGATCCTCTTGACCTTTGAACAGACTAGCCACTTTAGAGAAGACCTCATCTTCAGTCATTCCCCCAGCGCTGCGATCTCTGCTCTCTTTCACCTCTAGCTGCTCCTTCTGCAGATGGACAAAATCAATGAACATCAATATGTTTATGGGATGCTAGAAAACAACACGAGTCCATTTCCTCAAATGCCAATATATGCTATTCTTCTCTGAAGTCCCTACTCCAGTCTCTTCTTATCAGTTGTCTGTTACTATATTAACACAAAATATTTTTGGGGCTTGAAAATGATGAGTTCAGCCTTTTGGTAGCAAAACCTTGAGATTGTTGATGGGTTATCTACATTTATTACAAACAGAACAAATCGAGGGGATGACAATCTATGGCAAAAAAAGTTTCCTGAGAGAAAAAGTTCTGTCAAATGAATTGTGATTAATGAAAACATGGTAGATGAATCTTTTGTTCTAATTAAAGATCCTGGGAGAAATCTGCATGATGATCATTGTTTCTGTTATTTTTCTAAATTCATTAAAAAGCACCCTCTATACCCACCTGGTATGTATGTAGAATTTCCAGAAAGGCTCTATAGGTTTCTGGGTTGTCCAAAAATCGGTTTTTAATCTTATTGACATAACTTATGGCACTGTCAAACTCCACCGGGCTGGGCTCTGATGCGGGAGGGGACACAGAAGAGGCAGCTGGCTCTGATGGGATCTCTTGGTTGGGCAGAGGAAGTGACAACTTGTTGGATGACTCAGGAGGTCCTGATGAGGAAGCAACATCCTCAGGAGAGGTCACAACCTCGTTTGGAGTCGACCTGGGCTCTGCTACTGCTGATGAAGAGGCACTGACATTGGTCTCTGGACTCCTCCCAGGCACTGGAGAAACCTGCGGTGACAAAGTTTACTCAAATGATAAACAAGAAGTGATAATAGTTTACCAAATTCATTTAAGATAAAGTATACTCCGAAAGCTAGGACCCCAAACATGACTCTACAAAATTGGCATTGGAATCCAGACTACAGCGTTTATGAATTTTATACATAAAGATGACTCTCCTCACATACAGGCTTATAATTGAGCATTGAGTAATGGCATTGAGGCATACTAAATAAAACGCCTGAGGTTTGCTGTTGCCTACATAAATATGAATATGTTATTCCCTACTAGCCTTGGAAACAAACATCAGTTGTTTCCAGCACTCAGAGTTAATCAGAACAAGTTTTATCTATAAATACAACTTTAGAAGACAAGTGAAAAAGTACAAGTAAAAAACAAAACAAGAAAGTTCAGCCTGAAAAGGAAATCAAAAGTTACAGAAGCGTCTCTTCCTACCGATTGGATGGACAGGCCAAGTGAGACCATTGGCCAATCAGGGGCTACACATGGTTGTGGGACATGTATAAGTTGTATTATTCAGTCCCAAAATGTACCTCAGTGGAAGTCAGTGAATGGCAATAACTACTCAGATGTTAATAGCTTTGTAATAAATAAAAACATGTGCTAAATTCCTGTCTGGGAATTTGTTTCGTATTGACTGTGGAAACAGCTTTGATTTTCTATAAAATATGAACTAAAAAAAACTTATCTTTAAAAAAGCAAAAGCTCACATCCAAGAAAATTCAATATCTTTTCAAATAAATGTTTGTACATTAAAAAGCCTTCTTTCAAATGAAACCAAAGATGTGTTCTTATACCAATCTATGTGGGTATGAGAGGCTTTTGAAAAGATGTGGAAAAAATAATTAAAATACATTTGAAAAACTACAGTGACTTTAAGAGGTTAACATACATGTCAAAGTTAGACAAAAAGGACGTGTTGTTGACTACTTGAACATTTGCTAGAAAAGTGACAAATGACAGAAATGCATTAGGTAGAACAGCACAAAGGAGGCTTGTGCTGATAAACTAGCTGAAGCTTAAATTTTAAACTTTTCAAGTTCTATTGAGTGAGTAAGAGATGCCACTTTCATTCCAAAACTTGTTTTTGATGGCCTGAGGAAAGCCAATCATATCTTCAGTTTTGATAAACTATATTGACAAATATATGTTCAATAAAAATGAAGGAAATGCTTGTCTGTAGTCAGAGAAAAAAAAAAACATTAACATTTTGGCATGTGGCAGCACTGTTTATTCAAAACATCTTATTCCGCTACATAGGGGAGAACAAAATTAACCTTAGCATTGTTAGCATCAGCATCATTTATGTGCTGCATTCATTTCAAACTAAATACTATGCTTGAAAGCACAAATGCAAAACTACTCAAAGAACTGAGTGGAGTATTAGCCCATAGTCTATGTGGAATGATGTCACCAAAGTATAAACCCTAAGGAACACAGCGAGGGCCCCATTTGGGACAGAGCCAAATTCCACATTAAATCAATTTCAGCAGTATTTACTTTATTAACATAAATTGCTTGAGTACGTGTGCATGAATTCCTTCCAAACAAATACAAAATGTCCTCACATATTAGATATTAATCATCACCTACACCTGTTTTAAGCAGTTGATAAAGACCAGGCTTAAATTACAGTCATAGTAATATGAATATATACTTTTCAAACCCCATTCCAAGACCCTTCATTATTCATGTACTCTAAAAATGTAAAAACGACGCATGCAAATCAATGCAGCACAGAACGTACCTGTGAGGAAAAAGGTGATTGAAGAAATGCCATGCCATTCTTGGGTATTTCTATCCGATACCCAGGAGGCAAAAAGGCATTAAACCCCAAGACGAGGTCTGGATGTCCATGGAAAAGCTGAGAAACTCTGTTGATAACACCTGGGGTGTCGATGCTGTGGAGGGAAATAGCATTTATGCAATGATTTACTGCTTTTTTTCTTTAACAAAATGGAACAATTTTATGTTCAACAACAGCAATATACCTTTGTGATTTAAACTCTTTCATGATATCCAGAAACTTATTATATATTCCTGGATCATTTCCAAACCGAATTTTCACTTGGTCTAAGTAAGACAAGGCATCCTCCACCTGCAAGAAAAACAAAACATGTTCACCATTTATAGTAAAAAAAAAATCCATTTGTTTATTTTTTATTTGCTACCCAGTTCATAATCTTCATGCTGATGGTTTGAGTACGTTGCATTCTTGTGACTCTTTTCAAATGAAATGTCAACACGAGATCAGAAAAATCTAATTGTCTCCTTTAAAATCACCAAAATACAGGTACCACCAGACCAATGGTGTTTTTGACAGCTATTTCATATTGGCTAAAAGTTTGTTTTAGTTCTGATAAGCCAGCTAAAAAGAATAGTGTGGCACATTGTTTTCTGCTCACTAAAAAAAGATTGTGTATCAATATGAAATTCTTTTGAAAATGTATTTGTATAAAATGGGTAATAACTGACAGAATTTTCAATAAACTTTTCAAGTGATTAAATATCTCTCTGTGAATTAATTACCAGCACATACACAACAGGGAGCTCTGTTGCCTCTCAGTTAGAAGGTTGCTGGTTTGACACCAACAAAAAGCCTCTTTAAGTAGAATTTAATTCAATGTTTCTACCAACAACACAACATGTTCCAGGTGTATTAAAGACGTGCCTTTGGGAGTTAATATGGAAGTGAATGGTTAGTGAATGTGGTCCTAAAGGTCTGGAGTGTGTTACCCAAAGAGAACCGAGGATAGGCTACATCAGAATTGGGATTACATGGATAAAAAAAGGGTTGGGTGTATTTAACAGCACCATTTCAGTTTTACAAACCACAAATGCTCGAAGACAAAAGAACGTGGTCATTCAACGACCATATAATATGTTAAAACGAGCTGCTACTGTTAAATGGCGTATTTTACTTTAATAAATAGTGTGAGGTAACAGTGCCGCATTGGTAAAACGGGATGGTGACATTGTGGTAACGTTACCTTTTTGTCTAGATATGGGGGCGTTGAGTTCATTTCTACTGGACGTGAAGCCTCATCCCATTGAATTACTTCGCATTTGCTAAAGCCGCTAAAGTAATACAGTTGTCCGAAAAACAAAGAACACACTAAAACGAAATATTTTACGTTAATCTGCTGCAATGAGACAGTAAACTGAGGGTATCCAACTGTTCATTTATGCACACGAACAAAACCCTAAAGACATAAAAACGACCAAGTACGCAAAAACAACAATTTAATGGAAAATGTAGTACAAAACCTCACACAAAACTGAACATGAAATCGAACGGCTTCGTTATTTTGTGTTTTTTTTATGTTGGCGTGAGGGAAAGGGCTCACTGACTCTTTTACGTTAGCTTCGCTGCGTTAGCACTAATGCTAGTCACAACACACAACAACCCCACTACGACTACACAGCACAAACAAACAAAACATACACCAAATTGTCCTTTAGTAGAGTAAAGCTTTGGTGATGCCCAGTAAACACTTCGGGTTTACCGTAAATGCCTGCTAATAGCCGAAGGGTGGATATTTAAGACAAAAGCAGTTGTTAGCGGAGCAAGAGCCTATTTCGTTCGTTTACCTGAAACAATTAAAAACAAACATATGGACTTAAAATCAAATAGATGTTGAGTAACGTGTGATTTTGGTGGACGTTCTAAAAATACACCGTCGGTTAGTCTTAACAAAGAGCGGCGGCGAAAGCAGGACCGAGAAAGAGAAAGCGTTCAGACTTTATGAAGCAGGTTCACATCTATTGTCTTTAACTGGCATAACGTTAAACTAGCACCCTTTAATCCTGAGATGGGTGCATTACGTGATTATACTGCAGCTGAACGACTTGAGCGAGAGAAAGGAGTATAAAACCCTTAACATACACACTCTCATGTGAGTGCTTTAAATAAGCAGATGAAAAAGTAAGGTTGCAGTACTTCCTAATGCACAATGCGGTTCACGAAAGAAGGCAAGCAGCGCGCAGGCTGAGTCGCCTTTACCTTTAGTTTCTGAAAGTGCTGCTGCTGGACTTGTTTCTGAACCACATAGGCCTTGTCTTGGATCTGGCTGATTTGCTTCGCAGTGCTGCTGTGAGCCTGAATTTTCGCCATGGTGCGTTGCCTTCACCACCAACAGCCTCCGAAGCCACGATGCTCTCTTTGGCGTTACCGCTCCTCCGTATGGGCTTGTTGTCCGGGCTTCCAACGAAAGACTTTGTTTCGAGCTCACTTCCTCCAACAAGTCCAGTGTACTTTACGGACAGCCACTCGAGTCGGTTACTCCAGAGTGAGACTTCCAGCTAAAGCCAGCAAGTGCTCGGATCTCCCAATCCCAACCAAAACTACACCATCCGGCTAACGCGTCAATTATGAGTCCCCATCGACAGACGCGAAAAGAGCGATATAACAAATAAATCTGTTTTGTTCTTCCAACGCTATTAAAACAAATGAAGTATGTCTCTTTAAATTCGGCGGCAGCTGTACGCTTGATCCTAGCGCCCGGAAACGAAGCGGGTTGTGGAATACTGAGACGCGCATGCGCACAATTTAAAAGAGGGCGGGGTGTGCTGAATCTCAGCGACCGCAGGACATGAATGAGATTCAGTACACGATTTGAGCTTTGAGAAACAACGTTATTTTAAACTATTGTATAGTTAAACATCAAAATGATTCAATTTTCGTATGAAAAACAACTCTTTCGTGTTACTTTCCAAACTGATATCCGCACAGTAGTGCAGTGGATAGATGTCACCGGTTCGATGCTGGTGTTCGGTTGCAGTTTTATGGGGTGAAGCCAATCAAGAAAAAAAAACACCTCACACTAACCTCTATGTGGTGCTCAATATCAGTTTGTTGGATATAAGTTCATCATGAACAGGCTAAAGCAGCATGGATTTATTAACATCTCGATCGATTAGAACGAATCGGTAGAACATTAGCTATAGATTTTCTTACCGGGGGTTTCACTATTTAGTCCATTTTCTTTATTATCTATTGCATGCATCTGGTGAGCTGATAACTTTAAGCTGCCCCAAACTGAACCTTTCACGTAATGTGAGCTGGAGATAACCAAGTGTAGAGTGGTGAAGAAAACGGATGAATGTAGTACTTTTTTAACATGGAGAAATCACTCATCATCTAACGAAGAAAATTGATTTAGTTCATTCATTTTAGGAAATTAATGTGTGCAATATGTTAACACTGAATAAAGCATAGAAATGGGGTAGAGGTAGCTTGAATTACCCGATCAGAATTTAAAGGTGTGACAAGGAAGGTATCTAAACAGCCTTTTTAATGGAAAGTTTCTGAATGGACATGCTATGTTAACTGCTACTCAAAGTGAACTTCTGCTGTGTTGAGTCTATTTGCCACCAAGTCTCTAAAATGTTGTGAATGCATTCCAGAATGATTGGTTTGTTTAGGTAGAGCTTAATGGTTTTAGAAGCCACACATTTAAATTCCACTCACCCTACACACATGTATACTTTTTGTATAACTTTAAAGTGTCAGTAATTTAATTGGTACATTTTAACCCCTTCAGACAATGAGTTCATTGAAATGGATATCACATTTCAGTAAATGGTTATTATTTTGGACAATTTCACATATGTTACTACTTGTTTTTTCTTAAAATTGCCTATTTCTTTAATGCAGTAAATGGTCAGAAAACCTCTGCATGTTAACACTTTAAAAAACAAGATGTATTACTCTTCAAACACAAAATTAAACCAGTTCTACATTTACTGTTCAACATTAGAAAAATCTTTCTATATTTTCCAAAAGATCAGATACTAATAAACACCAGAGAAACTAATAAAAAACGAACAACTAAAGAGCATTTAAAAAGTTAGTATAATTTGATTAAAGAAGTCCTAATGAGAAAAATGTGCTCAAATGTTTTATTGATACAGAGAAAACTAATTCAGGTCTGAAGCAATTAAGACATGCCCCTGATCACAATTTTGGCTAACTTTATGTAGTTTAACATAAAAAAACAAGGGTGAGTAAACTGTGAAGTACACTTTTAGATAAATTAATCCCTTTCATCAAACAGAATACAACTTAATTCCTTGACGTCTGTTGGTTAAAGGTGCTTGAACCACAATCTATAAAATTATGTCCAGTTCAAGTACCAAGTATACAGAGTCTTGGTATAAGAGCTTATTTGCATTTAAACATGTAAGAGCCACAGAGCTTTTGTTTATGTTTTATGTTTTGTTTATGACATGCCGTTCCACCTCTCTCCAGTTAATAAATAATTGTATTTGTTCATTGTCTCAGATGATATTTTATCAGCTTATCATTATTATATAATTTTTAGTAAACATTTTGGCATGCACAGCAGCACAATGTTATGGTTGATATCACTGCTGAAGCTCAGTTCGAAGGTTGTAGGTTTTATTCCAACAAGAGGCCTTCCCTAGTGAAATCTACATGTTCTTTCGATGCTAGCGTTTCTTTACACATATTGAAAAAAATGGTTGATGTGAAATGAAAACTCTAATTTCCTCTTGGGGTTAAATGAGTGTTTGGTGAGTGAATGTGGCACATTGATTGGCTACGTCACCTCATACCCAATGCAAGCTGGAGCTAGGCTTCAGCACAATGCCTCGACCCTAAACAGGAATAAATGGATAAAGAATATGAGTGAAGTTTTTCTTTTACACACAAAACAAATGCTCAGCTGGAAAGATCTGTAACTTGAGTTAGTCTGTGTATTTGAATAAATAAAAGTCTGACACAAAAGGAAGGTTTAAAAATAAGCGTGGTTTATAAAACCCAAATATGACAGGATCACCAAGTGTATACAGAAACACAAATGAGATCATCAGTGGAACCATCATAGGAATACACGAAACAGATACAAACTACTCTTTAAAAAGGGAAACTATGAGACATTGTCTCTCTTCTTATGTCTCTAAGAGCATAACCACAAGGGTTTCTACTTTTCTTTAAGTACTAACATAGTCAAAATTACAACCATCTATAAACTACAAACAATGTCACAGTCAAGTATTTACCGAGGGATGCAACAACAAGATTAGTTAGAAAAGATTCACATATCAAGCACTTCACATCATGGGTTTAGCAAGCAATCGGATCAACGGTTTCCTCGTCCCATGAGGTCATGATGTCAGGGCTATTTTTTATTACAGCTCTACGTCTGAAAAAGTAAAAATGTACAAAATGAAACCCCACATTTAGAGGGTTCCTCTCTAGAACAGGCCAGCAGTACTGGTATCCCTTAGATTGATAATCTCTCAAGACTTTTGAGCAAGCTTTAATATTCACCCAAACCCCCCGTCACCCATCAACTCCTGTCAAAACGACACAAACCCTGGGGATGAAAGTGTCATGAGCAAAAATAACTATATTGTATAGTTTACACTATTTTTTTCATCAGAATTCAAATATGTAAGACCATTTGGGACTGTTAATAATCAAAAAAGCAGTTAATTTACCATAATACTGCTCATAGACAGTAAAAGTCTCTGACTTATACATAAATAAATGCCATAAATTAAAATGTTCTTTTAAATGTTAAAAAAGTGAAGCTATTTACAGTGTAAAACAACAGCAGCATGCAGGCAAGAGAATTGGCAAAGCATGATAAAAAGCACTAGATGCGGCAAATGTGTGCTCAGTACCCAAATACAGTGAGATTGGTATTGGAAAAGTATGATTTTTTATAAATTTTAACTCCCACACAAATAATTATTTAATCGGTTCTTATTTAAAGAAAGACACAGTGTGCCAAAAGGTCACAATATTGACATTTCACTAATATTATAGGACAAAAATGACAGTACGGTTACAGCAACATCACAATTTCGAATGAGGATAGCACTTTTTTTTTGCAACCACAAATCACATGTACTTTTGTGTCACCTTCCACCTTTGTATGAAAACGTCAGAGTATTTAAATTATGTCTCAATTGTGTTTAAGCTACATCACAGATAACCAAACACAACGCTCATTATGAATCTTCCAGGAAGCGTAAACAGCTTGTAAAGTTAATTACAACGTGACAATAACGGCAACATCCTTTGATTGATTTTAGTTCCAGCTGAACGATTGTGCTTGCGCATTGAAGCTTGAGTCTCAGACTGAACAAAAGTAACCAAACTGTAAAAACCTTACCAGATAAAAACAGCCCTGGTGGTGTGTTTTGATGCCAACAATGGATATTATTCATTAAAGCCATTAAAAGACCTTTTTCTTAAACATGTCACTTAAAATGAAGACCACATATGAAAATGTATGAAAGGCGAGGCAGTTACACCCGTCTTGAAAAATGCACTTTATAAATCATGTACAAATACATTCATACTGTAAAAGCAATTACTCTCAAACTCATCAAGAACACAGAGGATAAAAAATGTCAGCAATATTAAGATTTGCTTCATTCTATTATTATCTAAAACCATACATTTAATTTGAATGGCAGTGTTTGCATTTCCTCTTTGGCTTGCAGTGCTTATGGCAAAGTGATATAAAAGCCATGTAGGAAACAGTTCAATAAAGGAAGTGCACTTCCTGTTGGCAGCTATTTCTGCCATTTTTCAGTTTAGTGCATCACCGCACAAATATTTTTTTTAAATAAATCCCCCTCAACGGGTGTTCTTAGCCTAATTCCTGCTCAAAATAGGAATAAAAGACGGTCTGAAAGGATTCTTGAGTAAACTTAACTTAGCACCTACTGTCACTCTCTTGTTAAAGATATCTCCTACACAATCCATTCTTCCAACACTATAAAGTCATGGCAAAAAAAAAATGCTTTTATTTTCAAAGCAACATAAAAATATATATTAAATATGATGAAACAATAAAACACCTCACATTCTTACATGTTATTCTGGTTTGGAAAAATAGGGCAAAACTCCCTAACTCAAACAAACAAACATAAGAAAGAAGTATAACGAACTCTGGCTTCTGAGCTGTTGTTATTTCGGTGATGAGTTTGTGATCCTCATTATTATATAACGTTAATATTCAACATGACACGGATGCTCTCCTCCATGCAGAACCAAATTATTTAGTTGTAAACAGTCGTACGCAGTAATAAACACTCAAAATCCTAAACAAATGTAGAAAACTCAGTAGTCTTAGTATAGAAGATTTAAATGAAAAAGTTGAATAAAAAATTAGTTTGAGGAAATCCTGCGCATGCTTGTGTTAGTCTCCTTGTGTCTGTAGGATGTCGTTGCTGTGTACTGATATGTCTCGAGGCTGTGTTTGTGCTTAACTCTGTCCGCTGCTCTGTCCTTCAATGCTTTCCTGTGTGTGAATCTGTATGTGATTTAATCTGAATCAGTGGTGCTGAGGCAGCTCTGTGAGGAACCATCAGAAATCAGAGATTTGAGGCTGATCTGGGTTCAGCTGAAAGCCTCATCATCTGTATCTTCAATAAGCACCTTTGTGTCCTTCTTCGACCTGCGAGAGAGATGCAATATTCAGATTAAATGAGTCAACTTAATCACTTTTTTCAGTGACTTCCTTGTTTTTCATGTTGGAAGTCAGTGGTTCTTATTTTCAGAATATGCAACGGAAGACAAATCATTAAGGTTAAGGGCTTTGCATATCAGGCATGATTTCGACACATTATTCCTTCACAAAACATCTCAGTGATCCTTTTTACATCAATGATGTAACATCGCAGAAGAACATTTAGTCCATGTATACTTTAGTACATTTTACAATGAATTTACTGTTTAGTGTATTTGCTCCTAGGTTGTTTTTTCAGACTTGCAGGAGACTGCAACACATCTGACCAATCGCAATGCAGCTTGTTGCCATGTCACTCAAAACTTGGTAGATGGGTTGATCAGCTTTGTGGCTACTTATAGTATACTAGTTATTTGAACTATTTGGTATGTGAGGGTTTTTCCTGCATAATCCAGGATAACATTTACATGAAATAAAAACGAGGAGAGAAAAAACACATTGCTGTGTTTGTGAATGAAATAACACGGTCACGTGACCAGATGTGTTCCTGGCCAATCGGGTCTCTGAAGCTCCTCTGGGTCTTCATACCAGGTGTGAGCAGCACCAACAGCTTCTCAAACTGGCCTACGGATGTTCTGAAGTATGGTAAGTTTGGAAGAGATCACAGTAGATCTTTAGCTCCTGTACCAAATGATAAAACTCTGCAGATTGCTCCTCAGTTTTAATAAAGAACGAACCCAAAATCTTCCCTTTTCTCTTTGTTGTTGATGCAATCTGTCATCATTGCTCAAGCTTTTTTTAGGTACCTTGTCACAGAGTTGCAATTGATGCGTATACAACTGTACATTTCATTTGTGTATGGAAATATTGGTCTTTTCATACCCTTAATTCACATCGTCTCAGATGTCCTGTCTTCTGAGTTTTACATTTTGCTACTATTCTTTTTGCTTAGGATTATGCAGTTCCAAATTGGTAATATACTAATCTCATGACTAATAATATATTTTTAGCATCAATATCTGGGCCAATTACAGAGGATTAAAAAATAGTGTGCTTATGAAATAATTTATATTAATTTTCTTATTTATTCTTATAAATTTGTGCATTTTCTAATTTAGAGAGCCATGTTTGCAGACACAAGTACTGCTTTTCTCATATGAATAGAGCAACACATGTACACAAGTACAAAACAAGTAGTTTATTAAGACCTTTATTCCTCAACCCTGTAAATCTGTCTGCTTTTGTGAATCATATGTTGTATTTGGGAATACATATGTATATGTTTACCTGCATATTACATGTTTTATTGCTATTCCATCAAAGTAGCTCTACAAATACTAACATCTGCTAACAGTGCAAAGCTGCGATTCAGTTCAATGTGGAAAAAATCACTTTAAAGAACCATAACTATTATTTAATGAACTGTTATTATTACTATATGAACCTAGCACCATTGATATGCTAGATGTTGCCTCCCTCTAATAACCCCCAGTGGTGAGCAGTGCTTTGTTCTCTTACTGGGATGAGAGCAGGGGTCGTCGGAGTGACAGGCTGTAGCTGCGCTTCCAGGTTTTCTTGCCCTGCCGGTTACGAACACCATCCTCCTGGTCCATCATCTGCTCGAGGACCGTCTGGTCATCAGCATTCAGAGGAGCCACCGAGATGTCCCGGACTGCCCGGAACTCACCACAGTTATTCAGGTGCTCGTTCTCCAGACGGAAGAAGTTCCAGACAAACCGTCTGGGAGAGAAACAGCAGATAACAGGAGAGAGATCAGACTGGTTCAACGAACATAGTGCTAGATTCTTGTTGTAAGGTCAATTTCCCAGAAAATATTGAACCAGATAAAACTTTTATTTATGCTTTCATTAAAGTCGCACAACATTCAAACAAACAAACAAATAAAGAGTGGGTAGATGTGTCTAGGTTAAAAAATAGTTCTAAAATATTATATTTTCCATGTTATGCCATCATTATTTGTGTTGTTAGTGAATGTATTTGTATGCATTTTTTGACAATACATGTCAAATATACAAATAATTTTTGACATTTCTATAATAACACTGTGGTGTCATAGAAAAAAAATCGTCTTTCAAGTTACAAGGTCTTCCTGCAAATTATTAATAATGATTAGTGACTTTTGGAGCAGCTTTACTGAAGATTTGGCAACACTGCTCACCTTGAAATTATGAAAGCGCTAAATATCAATATTTACAAAGAGGGAAATTCATTTTATTTTTCCATTTTGTATCAATAATATTATTACCAGATAACCAGTCATCTTTAAGGGCTTTTTAAAGCTTAAATCCATAATTCACCTCACCTAAACACTTCCAGAGGAGCCAGGATAGTGACCACGATGTCCTCGATGGATGGAATGCTCGTCATAGAGGTCAGAGAGATCTGAAGAGTCCAGGCGAAGCGCAGGATCACATCCTCGATAATAGCACAATAGTAGTAGGCCTAGAAGGCACAGGTAGTGATCTCATAAATACAAATGTTCAGTCTAGGCAGGTTTACTACTTTATTCTTAATATCTAAGCCAGTGTCACACTATACATTTTATGGGATTTATTTTGAGAGGGTTCTGATCCAGATTGCACAGATGTATCATTTAATGTAATGTTTTCTATACTATATATGTCATGTAACGCACAGCTTTCCGAGAGAGTATATCTTGTTCTGACTGTTCACGAGGCTTCAAAAAGCAAGCATGCATTTCCAAATCTGGATTCTTCTTTTAAATTAGGTTTTTAAAGAATTGATATAAAAGTGTTTGCAAATTATCTGTTTCAAACTTATCTAGGACTATTAGTGTCAGGGACAATTTTTTTTTTCGGCTGTCATGATGCTTGACCTAAGATATAAAGCATTGCGTTCCGTAGACAAAAAATGTGTGTGCACAAAAAAATCAGAATTTTTGCTGCTATTTTTGAGGATACGTTTGTGTTTCTCTCATGCCTTACTTTCTGTGGGTAAACAATCTCCTCTCTCAAGAAGATGTGTTCTCCTGCGTTCCGGTCAAAAAGACCCCAATCCATCTTCAGATCCCAGATCAGTGTGTAGAGAGAACTGACTATTGACGACAGGATCAGCATGTAGAAAAAGACCTCAGCGTCTGCATGCTTCTGATCTGAAACATAGAAGGTCTGAAGTTCAGTGGGATCGCTTCCCTGCTATAACCACCAGAGGGAGACTCTTTATCACCCTTTACCATATGCACTGTATGCTGACACGTTTGGCTCTGTAAATGTCAGGTCAAACAAAGGTCAGATTTTTAAAACATATTCAGTAAAATTAAGCTAAACAAGTTACAATGAAAATGGCAAAGTACACATGTTAAAACATTGTTATAACGAAAAAAATCTTGACAGCCAAATCTCAAAACTAGAAAGCTTATGAATTAGCATGTGACTATTTTTGACTGTGACTATGTGTAATTTTTAATATTCTAAACTGTATTATAATGTTAACACACAACCGCTTTTGGCGATTGATCAAACTTCTATGATCAATTATTTGTATTTCTCATTAAGGTTGGTATTCGGTGAATAATTTAGTAACTCAACTGTAAGATTTAAATAATATGTACTTCTTTTTTTCTTTTAAGAAAGGAAATCAAGCAGAAATTCATGCATTGCATAAACATGAATGGTAGTTCACAGGAATCACAGGAATGCTTAGTAAAGACCCGTTTCCATCAGAAGCTATTTTTCTTGAGCCACATTTACTTCCAGAACAGAATAAACATGAAACGAAAAAAACAAGCTTCTATTGATGAAGAACATTTGAATCCAATACAGCAGAATCAAACCCTAGAAGCCTTTCAGACGCCTGTAGCACATGACCGGAGCATCCGTGCAAGTCAATAGTTGTAAGATGTGTATCAGATTGTGAAAGGAAGCAGGTCTCAGGTCAGCGAATGGTTAATTCTCCAAGGCCTCAGGCAGCAGATGGAGCTGAATCTGGAACAAGACCCTCCATCTTAATAAAGCTTTTCACACGCTGCCACCCAGGCGCCAGGAGAGCAGCCCAGGACATTTTTCTCCAGAACACACACAAATACAGCCGTGTTCATGCAACCTCAACCAGGACAACCCAAATTGAACAACATAATCCAGAACCTAGAGATACAAACCTAACATAATGAATTTCCGCTTGCATAATATATTATCACAATGCTTATTTTCTATGTAGTGCACATTACAGCAAATCCAGGTTTTATTATTTCACCTTGTTCAAACCTTTTGTTCAAGCTTGACTACACTATAAAGACCCATCTTTTGTTCATGAATCCAAAATTACATCGAACGAATGTTTATTGTTCATTTACGGCACATTCTAAAATAAAACAAATCTAACTCAACACTCTTGTTTTTGTGTATAGTGCTGCCAACATAAAACATCCTTGGATTTAACCCCTTAGTTCTCTCCTCTAAGATGCCTATTCTCATCAAAGATCCAGATCCGATATGAGACTGACAAAAATCTTATTTCTGCTGTTCATCGCTTCATCATTATTCTAGCCATTCACTCTCACTGTTCTGTCTCGCCACAGGCAACCAATTACAGTTCCACCTCCTCCGGAGAGTCCATTTTCCCTCATTTCCTCTTTTTCTCAGTTTTCCTCTCTCCTCACATTTCTCTCTCTCTCTCTATCTCTTTCCATCATTTTAGCCTGTATTGAACATGTAGAATGCTTTCTTTGAGGTCTTTGGTAGAGATAGAGTATAGATCAGATCAGTAGTTCTCACTGAAGATGAAATGAAATATTTGATGCCACTAAGGCCGAACCAGTCAGTCTAGGTCAGGGGTCGGCAACCCATGGCTCTGGAGCCGCATGTGGCTCTTTAGCGCTGCCCTAGTGGCTCCCTGGAGCTTTTTCAAAATGAAAAAATAAAAGGAAAAATGTAAATATGTTTTTTGTTTCATATGGTTTCTATAGGAGGACAAACATTCTTAACGTTTTCCAATGCTGTAAAAGAGTGTAGAATAAATATTTAATTTCAAGATTTCTGTCAGCGACGATTTGCGTCATCACCCGCGACACACGCTTCTACCAGCAGGGGGCGGGGTGCCAGGTAGGTGGCTGCTGTAAACAAATCGGCGGCTGTGTGGTGGGCCCTGGATCCCAAAGAGAAAAAGAGAAACATAATCGAGGAGAACTGAGGATTCAACGGTTCTTGGACCGAATCGTTTGCATTCATTGCCGATGCGGAAGGATTGCCTGAATGTTTGCTCTGTAGTGGGAAGTTGTCTAATAACAAGAGTAAAGTGGAAAGACATTTCCAGGGAAGGCATGCACGTATTTAGTAACAAAGTGGCTGTGATTTTATATACTTCTTTTCAAAAGGCTGCTGTTTTTTTTATAAATGTATGCTGCGTTTTTTCGCATTGTTGCCCAGTTAAGGGGCACGTTGTGCACGTTCCATTTTGATGTTGTTTTTGTGAGTCCTCAAAATAAAAATGACATCAAAAATTCGATTTCATCAAAGCATGAAACATAATTCATTAATATTGTAATCGTACAACAGAGTAGTCACGTGGTGCGTCGTTCTCTACAGGATTCACTGCAGGGAAAATAAACATTTAATCATGAAGGCTCATTATGTATTCGTAGCAAACTTAGTCATTTTTATAGTAGGCTAATATAGATACATAAAGCATGTGTTGCCTTCATTATAAGGCTTATACAAGGCTTTTAATTAATTAATAAACAAGGCTCCGGACCTATTTGTTTTTTGTTTTTTTGGTCCAATATGGCTCTTTCAACATTTTGGGTTGCCGACCCCTGGTCTAGGTATATGAAAGCTGGACCGACTGGGAGGATACCAAAAGAAAGGTGCAGTCAATCAATAGAGGCAATCTAAATGTCTACAAGGTGCTATTGCTCTAGCGATGTGGTTTGTTTTGGGATCTCAATTATCAACATCAGAGCCCATCGATCATGTACCTAAAAGTCTGGAAAATATTTTTCCGAAAGTGGGTGAAAATGGTTGAAATAAAACAACCTTGTTCCTAAACAATAAGTCAAAATCAAGATACTGATGGTGTAGGTGTAATTTCAGTGCCTCTGAAAAATATGATCCCATACAATTGTAATTTGTACGTAAACTAATAGCTGCCACACACAGACATTTTGTACACACAGTTATGTCGTACTAACGAGTTCTTTAAGTCTTTATGTACATATGATGTAGTTTTTACAACTTAATTGTGTTGTTTGTATGAGATCATTATGCTATTTGTATGAGATAATTATGTTGTTTTTACAAGATTATTATGTCGTTTTTTTGAGCCTATTGACTTTACTTCACCATTGTGAATGTTTTCTGGTTGGCTTGTTCAATTACATTATCCCCAAAAACTCTGAAATGAGTTTTTGTACAACAGAGACGTAACAGTCTAGTTTTTATAACGTAACTATGATGTTTTTATTACATAATTATCTTGTAAAAATAGACATAAGGATCTCATGAAATTCACATAATATGTCATAATAACGTTTCTTGTAAAACAACATAACGAATTCATATTTATGACATAATATGTGATTATTACGACATAATTGAGTGGAAAAAATATATGTTTGTGGCAGCAATGACTGTATAAACTTTCCTAAAAAGGTTTTTATAAGTAAATTCATTGTACAATGTAGTAAAATTTACATAGTCTCAGCATGGTCTTGAATAAGTTGAACTAGTATATATAAACATTAATAAATAAAATGTATTAATTTCAGTAGAAGTTTTTTAAAGAATTTTTTCTCTAGGAATGTTTTGTCTCTAAAGTGGGTGTGTTTAGCCCAGGTTTATTTTTCTCTTAATATATATATATATATATGTTTATTTATTTACATTTTTTTTTTACAAAATAACAAAAATAGATAAATATGTTTTTATTTCGTTTATTATGACTTTGGTACGGTATGAAGCCTCACAGTTGAATGGATTGTCGAATTAAACAGAATTGCCAAAGATGAACAATTCCTTAATGATGGATAAACCTGCTGTGTACTCTATTTTCATGAGGAGCTTACAGAAAAAGGCCCTCACAAAACAAAAACTCAAAACACGTTTTCATTAAACCAACTTAAATGCATACAAACACCATCAACACCTTTATTGCTGGTCTCAATCTCAAATATTTATGTAGCCTGTGAACACTAACATTAACTGCAAATGAAATAATTTTTCGACATGTTGCATGCCTTTGGGATTTGTTTACGCGGAGACTAAAATAAATCGAATCCAATGACTCATTTATCCAGACGGCTTCGGCAGAGATGTATCAGTTTCAATCAGGCTTCCGATGATGGAGTTGATTTCTGATGCATTCATATATTAAACGGGCTCGCTGCCAGCACTCCTCCAGCCAATCCTAATGAGTGCATCAAATGCTTGGTCATGGTGGGTTGCCAGGGGTTGTTTTTTTACTCCTTTGAGGCAGATGCTCTGGGCTGCGGTCCAGATTTCATTTATACCAGAGATACAGACATGTTTCTTACACACCCTGAGAACTAGATGCCTTTCAAGATAAACCTAGAAGCTGTTGTCTGTTAAACAAAAACATAAATTCAGTGCAGTTATGTGCACCCTAATATTTAACAGATTTTTCAAATTTCATTACATCAGCAGACAAAAACATCCGCTATCTTAAACTGCTGGAATATGTGATAGATAAATATTTTCTCCAGTTTTTTCATACATTCAAGATTTTGACTTTTTAGTTTCTGAGCTTGTTTTGGAGGATGAGGCAAACACAAAATTGCTTATTTTCAATATATGCTACAAAAAATGTATTATGGCTTTGGAGACGTGAAAGCTTGCCTTTCATGCATTTTAACTTTTTATGTAGCATTAGATTTGACTTTTTTCTATATCATTTACTACATGATTAAATTGCATTTATTTTTAAAATATGCAATTGAGGGTTTTTCATCAAATTTGTTCAACTTCATACATGAATTTAGAGATTAAAGAGTCAAAATACTGCACTTAAAAAATAACAACTGTGTATTTTATCCAATTTATGCAAAAGACTATATGAAAAATATTTATCTGACACATTTTCACAACAATTTATGTGTGTTTTTGCTCACATAAAAAGGAGTAGTCATACCATTGAGCTTTTTGACAATTCAAAGCATTTCTAAAAATGAAATTTGTCACCAATAATCATCTCATTTGTGAAACACAGAGAAATGTGTGGCCAAATTAAGATGAAAATCCCCCTGAAGTGTAAAAACTGTCCCCACAACCCAAAGGGTTAAACACTAGTTTGGAATAAACAGTGTGCCCGTATATCTTTTCAAATGCCAAAGTAAAATTATTTGAAAATCATTTAAGTGTGTTTCTCCAAAGACAACTGGGAAAGCATGGAATCTGAAGGTTTAACAAGAACGATAGATACAAGCCTTAGTGCTTCTGATATTTTCAGAGGGAGAATAATCAGATGGTAATTGTAGCCAGAGACAAGGGATATGACTGGAATCTTAATGGCAAGCTTTCATGTTACGAGCTCATTTTAAGCTAATGTAGGATAATTACTGGGATTCAAAGCTAAAAGTTATTTTTGGCAGCAAAATAAATTCTAACTTATATCCAGAAATGAAGTATAAAACTGTTTTGCTTAACCCTTCTGTGGTGTTCATATAATTGTTACTCAGGCGGTGTTTGAGTAACCCTTGTGTGATGTTCATATTATTGTTACTCAGGCGGTGTTTGAGTAACCCTTGTGTGGTGTTCATATTATTGTTACTCAGGCGGTGTTTGTGGGTCTCGTGGACCCATTGCCTTTTGCAGATTTTAATTCACCCAATCAAGACATTTTATGTAAAAAAATTTAAACAATATTTCCTTTAGCCAAGAAACAAGTGACATAAACAGCAAATATACTTTATTTATTTATTGTTCTTTAACCTGATTTCTTCACGTTTAGAATTTGAACCATGTGTGGTGTTCTCATTATTGGTACTTTGGCAGGGTTGGTGGCTCTGCTGGACCCATTGACTTTTAGCGCTTTTAATTCACACAATCACACAATTTTATTCTAAAATGTAAAATGTTATGTTTATGTGTGATTTATGTTTATGTGGGAAGAGAGAATTAAGGTAAAGAATCTACCATTTTCACACTTTAACACGCCCCGGGTCCAGTAGAGCCGAACACCTTGTGTGTAATATAAATGTGTAGGGGGTGTACGTGTGGGGTTATAAAAAATCTGTTCTGATAAATGTTTTTCACAGGAAATGAGCCAAGCCCAGTGAATCTCAGCTTCAAATAAGAAATGCTTGTTTAAATTTTCTTTTGATAAAAACTGAAAATGGGTCCCACAGACCTGAACACCATACAAGGGTTAAAGCTTTTAATGTTTCTGGCTTTATGTAATGTATCTAGCGCTTTAAAAAGTAAGATTCAGTACAGACAACAGCTTTTATAATATTTTTGGTTTTCTTAAAACCTACTTTTGTTGTCTGTCTACAGGATACAAATAGCCAGATCCGGCCCGCGAAGGGGTTCTGCCTGGCCCCTCACGTGGGTTGTACTGTAGAATGCTGAACTCAGCATGCTGCATTTATCTACGCGATTTAACGTCACGTAAAAGTCTGATACGGTTTAACAAACACGTAATACAAAACTTTGAATACTGAACCCCTCGCTGTTTCAGCACGATCTCTCTCCCCCTCTCTCTTCTATCTCCTCTCTCCCCCTCTATTCTCTCTTTCTCTCTCCTCTCCTCTCTCCCCTCTCTCTCTCTCTCTCTCTCTCTCTCCCGCTTCTTCATCTTCTACATTCGACTCTCCCTCGTTTCTCTCAAGTTGTCTTCCCTCTCTTTTTTCTCCCCTCTCTCTTCTATCGCCTCTCTCCCTATACTCTCTCTTTCTCTCTTTTCTCTCTCCTCCCCCCCCCTCTCTCTCTCTCTCCCTCTTCTACATTTTCTACATTCGACTCTCCCTTGTTTCTCTCTCTCTTTTCTCTCTGTCCTCTCCCCTCTATCTCAGCTCTCTCTTCTCTTTCCTATGTCCTCTATCTCTCTCTCTCTCTCTCTCTCTCATGTTCACCCATAAATATGTTCCTTTGTTTTAATAATGATGAAAGATTAAGGAGTGTTAATGTAAAACAAAGGTTATTCTTGGCTTTGTGTTGTTTACGATGTATTTATTTACAGTTTCCAAATAAAGAAGGTTGTTATTTGACCTCATTGGAGGAAAAGTGGATGGAAATTTAAATGGTTAATGCCTTCCGGTTTGTCTCTTACAATTTGGCCCTTGAGGAAAAAATAATTGGGGACCCCTGTCCTAAACTCATCGAACTCAACACACAAACACAATGAATTTACTTCCACAGAGTTCATACTGAAAATATTATACTTTTAACTACTTTTTAACTTAAGAGTTCTTCACACATCAAATTCTGTTTGCACTGTTAACATGGATTACCAGTTAAATAACATGCTGTTTGTGTTTACCTTTGTGAGTTCTGTAGAGAGCAGCGAATGTGACCACGAAGAAGGTTGTGGAGTATTTCCCAGCATTCACCAGGTGAGGGAAGGCTCTCTTGGTGTCTCGGTAGCGCCGCAGACACTGAACGAAGCGCAGCCAGGCTGGCAGACAGTGGATGATCGCCCGCACTCCGTAAGAGTAGCTGTTACACCTCTCGTCACCTGAAGCACAACGGACACACATCAGGGCTATTCACGAGGTGCAACAGGTCAAGGTTTTCATGCACGGGAGGACTCTTACATGCATTTCTAATCATACATTTGTGAGTTTTAGAAATTGCTGTAGCTCCTGGATTTGTATAAAAAATTCTTAAATCTACTTGAATTAAGTGCACAATACCAATAAGTTTATTAATATTATTTCATTTAGTTTTATGTTTTATAAAATCAGAGCATTTTAGTTTTATGTCGAGAAATGGCATCTATACCTCCAGTCACTGGAATATGGTTCATAATGACTATGTCAACAAAAGTCTCTTTTTTATTAAGGAAACGTGAACACAGGTGGAAAAATATAACTTTTTAATACTACGTGTTTTTAATTTACAGGTTATTTCGAATTTTTTTTGATGCACACAAGCAAATAATGAGCTGATTTAAATTTTTAAACCATCTTTGTTATGTTACGCCAGTACATTTTTCTCCAGAAATAAACAGTGTTAAATGAACAGAATTGAATAATAAACCCATTTTTGCATTTTAGATAACTGCTTTAGCCATATCAATAACAATGACTGAACTTGTGATAACATGAACATTGTATAGTTTCCATCATAAATCTACAGCCTTGTGCTTTTTTAATCCCTCGACTGACATTTATATTCAGCTCTTCGTGATTTTCTGCTTTTCTGATCTTCCAGTCAGCGTGACAATCTTCCGCACCATTAGTCAGTGACTGATGCTCTGAATTGTTTGCTTCAGTTCACATCACAAACTCATTTGAACCTGAATAACTCCAGTCGGTGTTGTGACTGCTTGAGTCAGCTTGTAGCATAACTCTCCATTCATCTCCACAAGACCTCTCTTTGCTCAAGCAGAGCGAGTGACTGAAACATTTACCGTAGCTGGAAGGCAGTAATCCGCTGCGATCCCCCCACTGCAGCTCCATGCTGTAGTAGCACACCAGGTACTCCAGATCAGAGAGCACGATGACCAGAGAGTTCAGTTGATCCGCCAGCCAGAAGTCTGCAAACTCCACTCGGTGGAACGGAGCAGTGAACACACGGAACTGAAGACAACAGAGAGGAAAAGGATGATGCTGATTGTCTGTACAATGCTTATGTTACAGTTTTTCACAATTGCTAAGACAGTTTTTTCAATACATTTAACAACTTTCCTAAACTCTTGACACAATTAGCACAACATCAGTCTACGTAGGTGATACAATTAACAATTTTTTTGTTGCTTTGATACAAAACACATTCAGTTAAGACAAATTTCAAATGCTTGAACTTATTTTACACTCGAGCTCCACCAACACCAAAACTATGTCATTTTAACACAAAGTTTGTTCTCAGTGTGTTATGATTGACTAAATGTTGCTGTTGGAAGAAAACTTGCGTTAGTGTTTTGAAAACTGTATTATTGTATTTTGAAAATGAGTTTTGGAGTTTTGTTTACAACGGGGGGGTTTGAGAATGAAATTAACTGTTTTGCCAATTGTGTGTTTTAACTGATTCGGTGTGTTAAGAGTTAAGCAAACTTGTTAAAGGTATTGAAAAAACTGTCTTAGCAATTGTAAAAAACTGTAAAGGTTAGAGCTTAATGAAGGTTCTGTCCAGATCTAACACAACTCTTCTGTCCTTTTTCAGCATGCAATATGCTTCACCTTCACATAAGATCCATTTAGCTATTGTGTTAAAAAAACTGTAGATTTACATACAATAACAATAGGAATATAGAAAAAAATAAGAATAAATAAGAAAACATTATAATACAATTCAAAACATGTCCAGCTGATGAAACATTTTATTCGTTTTTCATTGGATTTTATGATGAAATATACACTTATTGCAATGTTTGCACTTGTTTTGCTTTGAGAACTTTTCCCTAAATTATAGTCTTGAATTTTGCAAAAATAAAATAACGTTTGGGCTAATTTAATAATTTTTCTAGGTACACACAACAATTTAATTGAAGCTGGTTAAAATAGTTTCAGTCTAAAAGCTACAATGACTATAGAGAGCGAGCTTTGAAAGTGATAAATCTCATTGAAAGATTGGCAATTATAAGTTAATTTTTTCCTTTAATGGATGTTACATTTCAAAATCAGGAACACATAGGTTACATCAATTTTGTACACCTTTGGATAACTTAAATCAGTCAGTTGAAAATAGCAGTGAATTGTGATTCAGAATAAAAATCTAAATATTAGAAGAAATGTGCCGTCCTGTTTGGGTAGCACTTGTATTTATTGTTTTGGAAATGTACATTTTTGCAGCAGACACTTGAACAACGAATATACAACATTTAGCAAAATATACAACATAATAGTGAACGAATTCATTTATGGTGTTGCCCTAGAATCACGCTGCATTTCTCTTTTGCAGTTATTCAGATACATGCTTTGAAACCGCCCTGTGAAATGCCCCTGTACCTCTCTCAGGCTTCGGGGCAGCGCTGACATTTACCATCGACACAGTTTTGCACTGCACCAATCTATGCCATCGTACACCTGAGGCTCAAATACCAGTGAAAATCCATTACCTCCTACACAAACTCTGATTGAACGTTTCTACCTTATGAAATATTTTGGTTGCACATTGGCCTGAACATGAGGCACACTCGAAGGTTACAGCTGCATGTGTGAAGCAAGTGAGACAAAGCGTTTTGGAAAGAAAGCCACCGTATGGCTGAGCATCTGTACGTGTCTGTTTTCATCAACTGTGTGTGTTTGGGTGTGTGTGTGTCTGCATGTGCTCCAAGGATTCAAGCTTGAAGCGAGGTCAATTAGATGTGGGGAGGGCAGTGACACAGGGACTGGCAGCCGCGGATGCCTCCATCCTAGTAATGATTGCTCAGGCACAGACAGAGACACAGTTTATTTTCCTTTAGCTCACAAAGAGGCACGTCTGACTGCACACAAACCCCCAGTGAAAAACGACACACAACCACACTAAAGTTTGAAATTACTTTGAAATATCTCCTAGTAATAATATCACTCACTTTCAGTTTATGTCGGACGGCAATAGTGTTGCATGTATATGGTTTTATAAACACTAAAGTCCTTAAACGAACACACTCTGAGTAAAAAAAAATATTAAACTACGTAAAAATAACAATGAGGTTATCATCTAAATTCCTCATCAAAACGAGTACTTTGTGATAGACATTTGAAATTCACTATAAAAAAAGCAACTTTCAACTATTTTCCTCAAATAAAAAACAAGGGTTTACTAAATCTTTTTATGGTTCAAGTTCGGTGTTACTTTCCCTATGTTTAGAGTTTGTAGTATGTTAAGACCAAATAGACTCTAGATTTTACTGTGTAAAGCTTAGGCATACAGAAGAAGAGACTATAAACTCATTGCATTTAGCAGAAAAAGCACCAGAAACTTGAGTGAAACTTGATCAGACATTTTTTTTACACATGTGTAAAAGGTCTGACAGAAATCGTATTGCATAAAGAAGGTGGCTTGCTGTTTGGCCATGTTTTCTTTTGTATTAGCAAAATATGTAATTTGATGTACCATCAAATTTATTCTCGACTAAACGAACTACTATTCCATTGCTAGATTTGCAATCTATACTAATCGAAGCTATGTGTACACAAAGAATTCTAAACTAGTTTCTATATATTACATAAAACTTTTTCCAAAAGTGCATATTGTAATAATTTCCTAGTGTAAGGGTGTCTGTGATGTTGTTGAACATAATATTTTTCATTATATAGTTTAAATCAAATTGTATCGCAATAAATGATATGTGTGACCTGATTTAGGAATTAAGCTAAAAGACAAATAATTTCTTGTAAATGGTGAAAAGTTAAACAAATCGCAACTAATAAATACCTTCAATTAATATGTTAATACTTGACCAGTTTAGACCTTTAAGTCGCAAGGCAAATTCTGAATGCAGAAACATTTAAGAAAACCAAACTTATAAAAATGCACTTAAATGACTATAAAACTTTTTTCATTGTACATGGAAAAAATCTTATTTTATTCCATGTATACCTGCAGGTAACTAATGAAAAGAATAAATGGTTATTTTGTTGAACACAAAGTGAGAACCTTTATATCCAAACAAGTCAACCCACCAAACAAGTAACCTTAAATAGATGTTCATATCACGTTTGTATGACGTCTTTTGGTTTAGAACTAGTAAAATTGATGTCCTATTAACATTGACTGCTCAGAGGGAATAATGCATAAGTTACATTACTGGCTAACTTTTGAGTGGTTCAGTGCTAGTGCAAAGAAAACAGATCCAAGCTCCCATGAAAGGTCTAAATATTTCTAGGGTTACCAGAACTCCTCGCTCATCAATATAAATTCTACCATCTCAAGTATGCAAGTAAGGACTCTCACCAGCAGTTTGATGAGCCAGAATCGTGATTTGTAGTAGGCTGTTTTGAAAGGGTTGATGAGGAAGAGCAGCATGAAGCCATAGAGGATGAGGGGGTTGGCCTGTGTGGGGAGCCAGGTGTAATCCGCAAAAAGACAGGAGAGGATGCTGAGCCCCCAAAGCACTCCTAGGAACCCGGCAATCTGATAGAGAGAAACAAAAATTAAATATAACAAACCAACCGCTCAGAAGAATCACTAAAAAGCTAAAATGTGAACTCATGTTTGCAACATTTTTTGTTAGAGTAAAATTGTTTGTTAAGGAACCATTAGGAGCTTTGATTGTCCTCCATGAAACTCACCTCGAACAGGTGCTGATGTGAGAGATTGTTTCGAGGGTTGAGCTCAAAGATCAGCACATGATTGACCCCCGCCTGCCTCCAGCCGTACGTATTGATCCCCAGCAGGAAGAGGAACTGGATCAACAAGAAACCGCCTCGGTAGATGCGCACCAGCGGCCAGATGTTCTGATTACGAATGAAAAAAACTCCTGGAGAGTAACATCAGTCACAAAGCTGGATTAGTGATTATCATTTCATTCTTGTAGTGGTTTTAGAATAATGAGATTATTATTATTATATTAACATAAATTATGATTCTATTAGAACTGGAAAGAGTGTAAGACTAGGATGCATACCGGTGAGGACGAAGGAAACAGACAGGACAATGAAAACCCCACAATACAGTCCCACGCGAAAGGTGGTCCATGCAGGTGCAGGCTGGAAGTAATGGGGAAAAGATCACTGTAGTATCTATTCTGAAACTTTCCTACGACTCACATTTTTCTACCAAGAAAGAGTTTACTGAAATAACGCATTTGCAGCAGTGTTGAGTGAGTCGTCTTACTTAGAATTCAAGACCCATCATTTGAAGTAACATTCATAAAGATTTGCTGGCAGATTGTTTGATGTATTTTTTAACAAACTTCATATTGTTCACATTTATGCAATGCACAGGGCACTTAAACACAGATCTTGCTTCCAAAAAAAATGATGTGCATTATTTAAAAAGTTTTACATTACAATTTTGATTAAAAAAAAAAAAAAGATTCCAAACACTTATGCTTCACCGAAGACAACCAAACTGAAATGACGTCTATTTATCATGCTATTCCTCACTAAACATATTTGTTTTCATTACTTTCTACTCATCCCTGGTCATGTGGCTGATGGCCATGTAAACACGGCTGGTAAATTCACCTTTTAGTATTTAATGCTGGCCTGTGCACACAAAAAGGACTTTTTAAAATGGTTTAGCTCTGAAAACTCCAGGTAGTGGTTTTAAATTGAAAACAAAACAGAATATGTAACACATGAGTTGTAAACTAGATTTTAACATGCATCAGATATTTCATTTCAAATAAATAACTAAACACTGCTTATAACTATAGGAAATGGCAACATTATCCTTTGCAGATAATTAGTCAGGTTTAAGAAACTAAGTTTCAATGCTCAACATTATAGAGCACCCTCAAGTTTTGTTTATATTTCGTAGCTTCTTTCTTACCTGTGCTGCTCCGAGAGGTGGAACCCTGAGTCTTTTCATTGCCTTCTGACGGTCACCTCCCTCCAGCTCTGTGGTCACCAAAGTCTGGATACACAAGAGTTGAAGGTCTCACTTTTCTAAAAGACTAGTCAGCAGCAGCCGAAGCAGCAGTATGAGTTTAAATCAACATTTGAATTAAACAACAGGAAGACGATTGGTGCATCAGTGTACCTCGGTCTCAGAGATGAGCTGCGTGATCTTCTTACAGGTGTAGAATGGTGCCACCTCCACATGAGCCACACGCCAGTCAGCTCCACGTTGAGTGTCCAGGATCTTGTCATGCTTCTTCAGAATCTTTCGGAATCCAGTAAAGTTCAGATTCTGGAGAAGGTTCCAACACATCAATAAATGGTGCAGCATGTAATTTATTTGAACAAAACTGACACTTGAATCATCAAAACAAGCATGCTCTTAGACAATCAGTGAGCTCCGTATCCCTAATTTGATAGGTTCAGCTGATTGACTACAAGAGTTTTTGATACTAGGAGAAGGGATACCCTTTATCTGCTCCTTTCTGCTTTTTGAAAAATTACATTTAAGATAAGATATTAAGAATAATCCAGCAAAGGCCGGTTTCACGATATCCAAGGTTTGCCTGGCCCAAAAGACTAAGATGGGGCTATATTGTGAAAAATATCTTTGTGAAAATCAAGACACCATCAATACTTCATAATTCTTCTCAAAATCCAGATGTATAATTTTAAACAATGAATTGCTAATATATGTGTGTTTTTTTTTATGGAATAATGTCAGGAATCCCAAGAGGAGCTCATAGCAACAAATAAAAACCCTGGAGACCTGGTAGTTCTGCAGGAGGATGAGGCTGAGGTAGAACTCGCTGAAGGCCAGCTGTAGGTCCTTAATGTTGCGATGCTTGTTGCGCTCTTTGTTAGAGAGAGGAAGCACGGTTTTGCGGCTGCGGAGCCCAGGTGCGTTGCTTTCTCTCTGAGCATCCAATGAGGTCTGCAGCTCATTCTGTAAAGTTGCAAACCGCCGCTGTGCTTCAGCCAGTTTCTCTGTAAAGATCCAGACCAGAGGCATGATTTGAAATCTGTTTCAAGAAGAGAACCAAAAAATCCTGTGTGTCCTAGAAGGAAAAACGATTGCCTCAAGTCTGAAATTAGATGGATCAGAATCCATTTCACGAGACACATACATTCCTCATTCTACTCATCAAGTGAAAGTAAAGCAGAGAGATTTCCTGTCCGAGACGAGCCTCTTCCTGTAAAGGAGATATCTCCAGACAGCATTATCTGCTTTGGCCTGTGTCCCAGCACAGTTTTATGAACAGGATACCTCTCGCTCATCTTACTCGCTCAGAATGAAAATGGTATTATGTTCAGGAGAATGCAAACCCTGGAAGTCCTTCTAAGGGAAGGTTTATAAAGACATTGCTTCCAATTGGGAATGAAGGACATAACACTTGTATTTAACCGTTGACCTCAGTGAAGCATTCATATTTTTATATGAATAAAGTTTCTGAACAAAACCTCAGAATACCCATAATTTAAAGATGAATCATAACACAAAGGAACAGTTCTGGTTTTTACATGCACACCCAGAAGTATAGCACAACATATCAAATGAAAGACATCTAGATTTTCTTTCATGTGAGTTTAAACGTGGCATCCAGTCAGCCTTATTTAGTTTTCCCGTCTAACTCTGGTCTCTGCTTCTGCAGGCTCACCGTTGCTAAGATTGTGCCAAGAACTGATGAGCTTAGCAGATCTGGTCCACTGGGAAAAACTCAAAGCAGAGTTTTACAGACTGTTTAGCAGTGAAAGACCACACGGAAGAAGGCAAGCAGTCTCCTTTACAACACAATAAAGCTTGACAGTTGATATTGCATTTTCAAGAGTTCATTTAATTTCAAAGTTTTGTTTATTTCAGCTTAGCATACTTTATGATACACGTGACATGAAAGTAGAGCTGGTAGTAATCGGAAGAATCACAAAAGTCAAACTTGTTGTTAATGTTGATGTTACTAAACTAAAAATTGATTTCCTGTTTGGACTGTTGCGCTTCCATTGTTCTGTGAACCCTCCTCTCCCTCCTCATTTCATTCACATTATCCACAGCTAACAGCAAGACTGCAAATACAGTTAGAACCACAAAAGTTGTTCTCAAGAAAGGCTGAGTTTACAATGTTTTTTGGTAAACATACTGTTTATTCCATATTTATGATTTAGGTAAAGTTCACATTTTGCACTTACAAATCACAGATATATATTATATCTATGATATACTACTAAAATAACCAGAAGGTGCTGGGCAAAATACATTTTAAAAGCATTATATTAATTCACATATTCATATGAAATAATGAGTTATTTCTTGTTATATTGTTTTTTTTCAAATAAAAAGGTTTTCTTTTACTACAAGGTCTTGAAAGGATACTCCAAGTGTAATTATTAATATTTCCAGACCAGATAAAGCTTTGTTTCTTTTAATACATTTTTGGGTTAATCCAGGAGGCCTGTGAACATACCTTTTTAAAAAGAAAATTTAAATCCTAAAATGTTTGTATCTGCTGTAACATTAAAGGGATTAGCTACGAATGTAACCCCATGATAGAAACCCTTTCAGATCGCAAAAGAAATGTAATAAAGATCTCATACCGAAGAGATGTGTGTGTGCTCATGTCTTGGGTTTCATGAATGTTTGACACTTGAGCAACGTCACCCCGGAGCGCCTGGAGATGTGTTGGAGACGTGATTAATGACTGCCTTTTCTTTTTAGAGGTTGGAGTAACCCTTTAAATATTTGTTCAAAATTGCTTTAAAAGTTAAATTATTTATGTAAAATCACCCTGCTCTATAAGAAATAATGTGGATCAATAAGATTTATACATTTAAAAGCTTTTTATGTACATTTATATACATTTAATGTTTTGCACTTAACTAAACATGCTAACTAAAAATTGGCCTAGTTGAAGAGATAATTTGCTTAACTCAACTCTGCTTTATTAATGTAATAACTTTATTAATGTGACATGCAGCCAGTCTTTGTAAAATAATAATTTATTCCAAGTCAACAGTGAAGCAACAAGCGCTCAAACACATCTCTTTGAGGACCAGCCACTAGAGGCAATAGAGCTCAGTGATTCCTGCTGCCCTGGTTTCCAACAGCTTAAGTTGCAATGTGCATTTATTATCAGCCCAAACATAGTCTATTTTCCCCTCGACGCATGACAGAAAATCCAGGCAGACATTTAGGAATTACATCATGCTCACAAATAGCACTGTCTAACCAGAGCTCATGCACAGGGAATCCCTTGACAGAGTTTAGCAAGCCACAGCGGTTTAAACACACAATGAGCTTGTTTCGGAACAAACTCTTTGCTTGCAAAAGTTCAAAATAATCTCAGGAGATCATAATAAAAAATAAAAAACAAACAAACAAACAAGTAATAAAATTAATTCTGTTTATAATAGTATCTTCATATCATACCTTCAAACATGTTTACATTAAAAACATTCATTTAAATAAGCAAGGTAAGTTTATTTGTAGAGCACATTTCATACATAGGGTAATTCAAAGTGCTTTACATTGGAAACAAAAAATAAAAAGAAAGGAAATGTAATAAAATCAGCATCATTTAATAAAATCAGTGTAAAATCAGTTAAATAAAGCAATACCTGAATAGAAAGTATTGATCTTGGAAAGCTCCTTTTCGCATGTCTGAAAGAACTTCTCCTCAAACTTGGCATAGTAGCGTTTGACAGTGTCCTCGTCTGTTACTGAAAGAGACAGAAAGTAAATTACATAAGTCAAAGAGTACATAATAAAAGTTCAATGTTTCATCTGTTATTTAAGGCAAAGGTGAAGAGCAAACTAGCTATTTTGTATTTTATTTCATACGTTGCTTTGATAAAAAGTAAACTCTTCTCTAAATTGTGTTATTCTTACTTTTATTCCACAAGAAATGTATGATCTTTACACCAGTAGCTAAACTGGCAGATGGAGGCTTATTGCTGATAAACGCCAAATATAGAATCTCATTCATTCATCTTCATGTCGGCTTTCTTCCCTTTCAGGGTCGCCACAGCGGAATGAACCACCAACTCTCTGGCATATGTTTTACGCGGCGGATGCCCTTCCAGCTGCAACCCATCGCTGGGAAACATTCACACACACACTCACTCACACTCATACTCTATGGACAATTGTTTTTTCTCAATTCACTTATATGACATGTCTTTGGACTTGTGGGGAAACCGGAGCACCCGGAGTAAACCCAAGTGATCACGGGGAGAAGATGCAAACTCCACACAGAAATGCCAACCAACCCAGCCGAGGCTCGAACCAGCGACCTTCTTGCTTTGAGACGACCGTGCTACCCACTGTGCTTGATCTCACTTTATGCATGCAAGTAACATGTTATGTGCTTTTTGGAGGTGACTTAACTATTAGGTGCCCTGAAATCAAATTTTTCCAGCAGAAATGTACTCCACCTTTAAAATGAATGAAGTTGACACGAGAACATATTACTCACACATCATAGACACTCCAATAAAATATCCATCAGAAAATCTATATTCAACTGTTCTGGAAAGTCAAATAAAATGAAACAAGCCCTAAAAAGCTAGGCTCAGAAAATACAAACAAATTTAACAGCTTGTTAGCAGAAAAGCATGCATCCTCATTAGACCTAAGTTGTCACAGCAACGACGGAAGCTCTGTGTGACGCCTCGATCGGATTCTTCCTGCTGTTCACCTCTTGTTAGCTTTACAATAGCTTTATGCTCTAGCCATGACCCAGACACAATTAGACTGAACTCAATAAAGACTGGACCTCTGTAGTCTTTGTTACAACTTGGGGCTCTTGACCTTACTCTTTTTGAGATTTCGGTTTTACGTGTGTTTGCAATATACTCAACTTAAGACCAAGGACATGAAAAGAGCAGGAATAGTCATCCATTTTCATTTTTGCAAAGTGTACACATAAACATTAGCATGACATGAATGAAGTAGGTGTAATCATCTGTTTTCTTGTTGACAGAGTGTAAAGCAGGTAATCAAAAAAGGCAAAACATGGGGAAAGCTCAGAGCTTGTGGAATTCACTTCCCTCACGTGTGGAACTATCTCAGAGATTTCTACTTTTGAGTCATGTTTTGAAGATGCAACTTATAAGTAGGGACCAAAGTTTGTGTGTAGCCGGTATTTCTTATGAAATTCTTCAGGTCTTTTTGTATTATATTTTACTTCCACTTAATTTTTATTTTATTTTATGCATGCTGTTAAGTACCCTGGTAATCATATGTATAATATTTATAGAATACTTAAATATAAATTATATGAATCGAATTGAATTCAAATCAAAACCAAAGTCACTCAAGTTTATTGTCTCTATATACAATATGCAGAATAATTAATTAACATAATCTTGTACTAGCTGTCAAAATAAAGCAAATAAAACAATAGCACAGTATTCAACAGGTTGTATAGATATTGATTTCCCCTATAAACTCTGTAAACAGGATTTGCCTTTTTTGACACAAACCGCATGAGGTGAGTCTACGAATTGTTGTTTCAGTCACTTCTTTATTAGATTAATAAAGGACGAGGGTAGGAGCCCACTTGCTTTTAAAATTGTCTTTAAAACAGCATTCAAGAGTTTTCTGAATTATTTGAGACATCTTTAAATAAGTTTTTGGTTTTAAATTGATTCAAAGCAAGAAATAGAAACATTTTTCAGGCCCAGTTGAACTGTAAATACATTTAACCCTTGTGTGGTGTTCATGTTATTGTTACTCAGGCGGTGTTTGAGTAACTCTTGTGTGGTGTTCTTATTATTGTTACTCAGGCGGTGTTTGAGTAACTCTTGTGTGGTGTTCATATTATTGTTACTCAGGCGGTGTTTGTGGGTCTCGTGGACCCATTGCCTTTTGTAGATTTTAATTCACCCAATCAAGACATTTTATGTTAAAAACTTAAACAATATTTCCTTTAGCCAAGAAACAAGTGATATAAACAACTAAAATCATTTATTTATTGTTCTTTAACCTGATTTCTTCACGTTTAGAACTTGAACCATGTGTGGTGTTCTCATTATTGTTACTTTGGCAGGGTTGGTGGCTCTGCTGGACCCATTGCATTTTGGCGCTTTTAATTCACACAATCACACAATTTTATTCTAAAATGTAAAATGTTATGTTTATGTGTGATTTATGTTTGTGTGACAGAATTAAGGTAAAAAATCTACCATTTTCACACTTTAACATGCCCCGGGTCCAGTAGACCCGAACACCTTGTGTGTAATATAAATGTGTAGGGGGCGTACGTGTGGGGTCATAAAAAATCTGTTCTGATAAATGTTTTTCACAGGAAATGAGCCAAGCCTAGTGAATCTCAGCTTCAAGTAATAAATGATTGTTTAATTTTTCTTTTGATGAAAAACAGACCCGGTCCACCATACAAGGGTTAAATACAGTTATAAATGGGGCAAAAGGGTCCATAAGAAACAACTGCTTATCATAAACCCACTTAATGGTTTTCCCTGAGTAACAGTAATCTGGTTAAACACATTCAGCCTTAAACAAAGACATGGTTTAAGGTGACATGTTTCGCATGTTTTAATATTGTTCATTTTTGTAAAACATTCCTCAATCCGATTTTATTTTTCTAGGAACTCAAAACAATTCGACACCAGTTGGCCATAACTCTGACCATTATCCAATCAGATAAGCCACTAATGCATCTCAATGAAGAATGTACGCTCAACCTCTGACCCTCAAGTATAACTACAGTGGAACCATGTCGGTTAAACAATGAAGTGAAAGTGTTTGTGGATGTCTGAGCCAAACTTGTTTATTTTGTTTACCAAAAGATCAATATATTAATCAGAAACGGGTGGATTTCCTAATTGCCAAAAAAAGCACGACCCAGCAGGAGGCGTGGGGGAGGGAGGAACAGGAGATACACAACAAATTTTGAGGATTTTGCAGGGATTCAAAGACATTGTTTAAGATAAATACTGCCTTTTGAAGATTATTACAGGTGCCGTGTTAATCTACAGGGGTCAAAATTGTATGTAATTTAAAATTATTTAAAAGGGGAGTAAAATATTATCTTTAAGTTCTCTGCCAAGAACCAGAACACATATCTGTACAAACATTTTTTCGAAACTCAGGGAACTACTGTTCCTGTCACTATACGTGAACAAAAATCCTGCACGCCAATCCCAGTCTCTCACCATCACACGCTCTTGACAGTCTCACATAAATGTTACATTTTTCCCTCCGGGTGTCTAGATTTAGCAAAACTGACTGCAGCAGCAGATCAAGAGATCAAACTGGTATTGTTTCACCTCAAAAGCCCTGCAGGAACTGTATACATCTGTCTGCTTTTTAGATGAAAAAACGTTCAATCTCTCCCCTCTTGTATAACAAAACAACAAGTTCAGCACAGTGTCCTCTCCAGTCGATATCATCTCTCATTAGTGCTCTACAGGCAGACGACGTGTGAACACAGTGATTCCTCCCCCGACAGCTGTATGATCTTTCCTCATTTTACAACCCATTTAACCGCCTTACTAGTCGTTATCGCCCTCCTCTTTCTGCTGGCATTGTCCCGGCGCCTCCAAACATGGGTGCGAGTCGCTTATCTCCTCTATACACACAGATCTCAATCATCAAAGCTGAATTAAACTGTACGCCTGGTGGCAATAACCAGGAGCGGGAAGCACTCTGTTGCTGGCGGTTTTTATGAGGGCCATCATCCAGAGTAAATTAGAGCGGGTGATTATGCGCTATCGCTGGCACGCTCTATTAAAAGCCTGAAGTGTGTGGGTGGGTGGGAAACAGCAGGACAGTACCCTCTAAGAAGGAATAAAGCATTCATAAAGTGAAAACATGAAACACAGCTTCCACAACCATCCGTTCACCGCCATCCCTGCATCCTCTCCTAAGTTCAACCAAACCCTTAGAGATGAAGGAAAGCTTTATTCTCTCTGCCCTCAAGCCACAATTAGTTCAACCAATCAGAAAGCGTCTTGAGATCGTTAGCAATGCATATGATGGAGACAGACACGCCCTGAGCAGTGTCTGAACAAACATTTAACTGAGCATGAGGAGAACGTTTCAGGATGTCTAGACAGTATCAGAGAGTGCACAGAGTAAATCTTGGTTTGTGTGGGGTGTGGGGGAGGAGGAGGGATTCCCGGCAGCATCCCGGCCGGATGAATGCATTAGGAAGTGCTGAAGATGACACAGATGGGATGTGAAATGGATGGAGGGTATGAAATCTGAGCCGCTCAGAGACACCAGCTGATGTGGATTTGGTTCACAAAAAGGACTCAATGAAATCTTGAGTGTAAGAAGAGATGCTTTTATTGTTTTCTTCTTTGCGTCAAGGTTTGTCATTTATTTCAGGATTTTCTCTTTTTGAAGGAAAATGTAATTGTTCCAATGTTTCACTTTAAACTGAGTGTTACTTCTCTCTCTTTTCTGCATTTGCTGAAGTTTTGGTTCTTCAGAGCCACTGCATACAAGAGAGCTTCATCACAATATAGCATTTACATGTTTCGGTAGGTTAGTAAAATTACGTTTTATCACCTCCATGCCTTCCAATTAATACTTTTTTGTCAATAGCTACCAAGCGACAACTTTCAGCTTTTTCACGCTTTTCCTGTTTTCTCTCAAGAAGAGATTGAAATTCAGTAAATGACCACAAGAGGTTGTTGCCAGAAGTGAGCATATTCAATTTGACACCTATTTTTGAACAGCTCACACATTTTGTTTTTCATTTATATAACTAAATTTGACCCTTACGTCTCTGTGAGAGGGAGAACATTTTTTTGTTGTTAGAATGTTTTTGGCACATTACGACTTTCATTTGTGCCTTGTGTGGTACAGATGTGCTGCCAAGTAGGAAGCTCCTGACCCAATTCTTTTCAGAAACCTATGGTAGATATCAGTTTTTACAGACTATGGATATAACTTAGAAACAAAGTTTCCTTTTGAAAGATAATGACAATGGCTTGAAAACCTCTTCTTTTTACATTTGTTTGTTCTACATTTGTCATTATGAAGACCCAACACCACTACAGTGTGTCAAGTTTGTGAGCATCACAAATTCAGCAAATATTTTGGGTGCAAGGCCTTTCACAGATACGCTGGGTTTCATCTCTACAGAGCAAACCTTGTCCACTAAATATTTCATGTTTTTTTCCACCAAAATACTTCCTTCCTTCTTAGGAACACTGCAGAAGCATACTGTATATGAGCTCTCCTTGGTTCTGAAATGTTGGTAAAAAAAATGACGAACAGAGCCCTAATCCAAAACTATTTCGCAAATGAAACCTCTGTTACAGATAATTGATTGTGTTCTCATTCTACAAGAAAGGATTCTTTATCAGAGTGCATGATTCACATCTATCAAACTTGACCGCAGATGTCCTTAAAAATAATAACACACAAAAGAACTCAAAAACAAGTTCAACAGAAACTTTTCTCTGTTCCACTGACCATTACTCTCTTGATGTCAGAAATGATCTCTTAATACTGACAAATGAACTCAGAGTCATTCCTTTCAGGGCTGATTCGACTTGACAGTAAACAAGCAGGCGATCTTTGAATGATGTCCTGAACTCAACATCTGAAGTCTGTTGTGAGGAAGGTAGGTTAAGGTCCAGCATTAAAAATAATCATAAAGCCTTTCTCTCTACATCACTTACTCTAGTACAATCCACATTTCCAAAACATGTACAAATTAGATTGTCAGAGAAAGGCAAAATAAAAACATCGGTCCGTGTGTTTAAAGGCATATGAATTATTTAGAGCAGCTTTTGTAGTATTTTATAAAAGCTTTGATATTTCTCTCATTGTGTGGGTCTTGGTGGAGCTCATGGACAGACACAGAGCCAGCTCTATAGCTCCATCACTTTCTTGTGAAGATGTCGCTTGCTCGCAGAGTCACTAAGCTTGAAAGCTCAGACAAAATATCCTCTGCAGATGTTATGCTGCTGTTGAAGTATTTATTTCAATGGCACAGCTTTAGCTTTGAAAAAGATAAACTCTCTCAGCCTGTATTTTAGCTGGATATAGAAGTGCATATAAACACGTTTAAGATATTTATAACGAAATGTAAAAAAGAAGACATTTTTACATGGAGACAGAACAAATTAAAAGTTCAAGTATAATTATAAAGTTAATTTAAGTTACTTTCATATGAAATTGCTTTTGTTTTCAAACTGTTTTAATCAGAAATGTATTAATAAATGCATGATATCTTTCTTATAGCGACTACATTTACTTTCATTTTTACCCACGATACTTGTTTTCATTAAACAAATGAACTTGATTGATGTGACAAAATAAAGTAAAAAAGTGTATTTTAATTGGGTTAAGCCCAATTGAGATTTTTCTAGACATAATTCACGATATACATATTATATAAAGCACACATATATATATATATATATATATATATATATATATATCCATCCATCTTCATGTCGGCTTTATTCCCTTTCGGAGTCGCCACAGCGGAATGAACCGCCAACTCACTGGCATATGTTTTACGCAGCGGATGCCCTTCCCTGCCGCAACCCATCGCTGGGAAACATTCACACACACATTCACACTTTAACACTATGGACAATTGTTCTTATTCAATTCACTTATTTCGCATGTCTTTGGACTTGTGGGGAAACCGGAGCACCCGGAGAAAACCCACGCGATCACGGGGAGAACATGCAAACTCCACACAGAAATGCCACCTGCCCCAGCCGAGCCTAGAACCAGCGACCTTCTTGCTGTGAGACGACCGTGCTACCCACTGCGCCACCGTGACGCCCCTTATATATATATATATATATATATATATATATATATATATACATATTTAAAGTCCAATTTAATTAAAGTTGAATAAAGACACGATTTATTTAGTTCTTAAGCTTATTAAAATATTTAATATTTTTTAATTAAATTGTACATGTAAATAAGGAACCTTTTCTTTTTTCCTTTCTTAAGAAAAGGGCAAACAAAGTAACTAGACTAGTAGCAGTCAAAATGTTTTCAGTTTCATGTGGTGAAACCATTAGCATAGATATCTTCTAAATAAAAACATTTAAAAAAGAGAAACTCCATCTATAAAATGAGTCATCATGGTGACAGCAGAAAGGGCTAAAACCAGCTCGAAAAAATGTCGGAATAGAGATTTCAGATATCCTCAGGTAGCATGACAGCAGACCAAAGGTTTATGAGACCAAAGATGAATCATCTTGCTCCCGGTGGTGAGCCCTCGCATCTGCGTTAGCAGGGGTGCATATTTTAACCGCTCTGTTCTGCTTTTCATCTCTATTAAATGTCAGAGAACAGTGAAACACATCACACAAAATGTATGATTAGCTCCACACACAACTTTGGTTACCGAGAAGCGGTTTTGAAAGATTAGTTTCCTAGGTTGATATGGAAAACACAGTAAAAGATATTTCTAATTAATGTTGCATCTTAAATAGCTTCAAGATTAAATGGCTATAACCCTGTTGTCACATGAAAATTAAACAGAATGGCTTCCAATTCTTTCCGTGTGTGATCATTAACACTGTTCACAGTCCAAAACTTGTCCATCTAAAGCTTTATGACCTATTAAATCTCAGCTTTTAGTCAAGTAAGCCGGCTAATTCAGGGACAACTCGAATGAATAAGGAGCTGATTTAAATGCTTTAGGCAGAAAGAGCACGAGTGGGAGTTTTTAATCATAGGAAACAACAGAAGCCTCCATTAAAACACTCAGGTCTGAATGAGATAGCTCATTATCACTTCTTCCCTTTGGAAGCTCTGCAAAGACCTGATTCGTACCCTTTATACTCTCATCAGAGACTGTAAGATTCTCTATTAGAGGCAGAAATCTGAAGACAGAGGACTTCCATCACACCTTCAGAATTGAATTCTGATTATTGAGCAGGACTATATTCTGGTATGAGATTTTAATTATAAAAAAATATGCTGTAAGTGCGGTACACCGTAAATGACCTTTAGTGAAAGATGTAGATTTAGTGAAGTCAATTTCAAAAGGAGGGCGTCACGGTGGCGCAGTGGGTAGCACGGTCGTCTCACAGCAAGAAGGTTGCTGGTTCTAGGCTCGGCTGGGGCAGGTGGCATTTCTGTGTGGAGTTTGCATGTTCTCCTCGTGATCACGTGAGTTTTCTCCGGGTGCTCCGGTTTCCCCACAAGTCCAAAGACGTACGGTATAAGTGAATTGAGTAAGAACAATTGCCCATAGTGTTAAAGTGTGAATGTGTGTGTGAATGTTTCCCAGCGATGGGTTGCGGCTGGAAGGGCATCCGCCACGTGAAACATATGCCAAAGGAGTTGGCGGTTCATTCCGCTGTGGCGACCCCGAAAGGGAAGAAAGCCGACATGAAGATGAATGAATTTCAAAAGGTTTTCCCATGTTTCTCTTAAAATGTCTATCTATCCTAACAGCTGACTCTCTTCAATTTTCTAAACAAGCACAAGTGATCATCAGTCACATTCGACCTCTAAGGCAGATT
Organism: Danionella dracula; assembly: GCA_900490495.1. Lineage (NCBI taxonomy): Eukaryota > Metazoa > Chordata > Actinopteri > Cypriniformes > Danionidae > Danionella > Danionella dracula. The sequence goes on from UELW01000089.1 coordinate 1,908,318, forward strand.
GCAAAACATGAGGTGGAAGCTCGCCCATGTTTCTGTCATCCTGGTGAGGACAGTCATAAGCTGCCTGACGACTGCAGGGCACTTCAACGACACATTCAAGCAGCGGTTAATGAGATGTCTCACGATTCTGCCTCCGCAGGCTCTCCAGAGACCAGCGCAGACACTCAGCAGCTGCTCCCTGCTCTCTGAACACTCTCCAAGAGCGCACGAGTGATGTGGGGCTGCTTTTCTCTCTATGAGGTGCACAAATCTGGCTCTTACCGTAGCATAAAAAGAGAAATTACAGGTGTAATTACATGAAATTCCTTAAACATGAAGTAATACATAATGTAAAACAATAAATTATATATGCCTTCATGTTCACACATAGAATATGTGGTAGCGCTTTATAATGACTACACAATACTGGCAATAATTAAGCATTAGTGAATAGTGAATTCATAATTGATAAAGCATTTTTGTCTGTGTTAAAACAGATTTGTATGTAGTTTATAAATATAAGTATATTTAATATAAACATAAATGCTTTATCCTTTTTTATAAGAATCTGTATAAAATGCTTGAAACATTAATTTCATGCTTTATTGTGCATCAGTTAATCATTTATATATAGTGTCATTTATATAAATTTTTCACTATTTAAAAACCTTTTGTAAGTAATTAATGATATCATTTAGAATATGTTAATAAATGATGATGATGATGATGATGATTATTATTATTATTATTATTATTATTTACATTTATTACTATTATTATTAACATCATCCTCGTTATTATTATTATTATTATTATTATTAATTTTTAACATTTATTTATTACTATTATTATTATTATCATCATCATCGTCAGTATTATTATTATTAGTAGTAGTAAATTATTTAAAAGCATCTTATTAATCAGACATTTAGTAACAATCACTATACAATTACTGTCATTATTTCAACGAGCTAGGAAACATTCGTTACCTGCTCGTTAACTGTTTTTGTGTCTAAACTGTGCCTAAAGTGAGGACTTTGATTACTTTTAAAGCTGTTTTTGTGAGCTCTTTGAAAGTGAGGACTATTTATGACTTGTAAAGCATTAACACATGATATTAAAAGGCTCAGTTTTATTCTAAACAGACACAGAAAAACAAACAGAGGGAACCAGACCATTGAAATATTTATTCTCGGGTACAAATGAACAAAAACATTTAACTAACAGCTAGTAAACGTTGTTTAACAAACTGGATTAACCATGAGATCCAGTAGGAATATATGTTAATAATTATCACACTAAGTAACTGTTACTATATGTCTGAATAATAAGATGAATTTGCTTTCAAATAGTTTAATATCAATTTATTAATTGATCTCATGAATCACTTACAACTAATAACTATTTAAAACTGCTTTTAAATAATGAAAAGTTGAATTTATAAATAATTAACTAGTTCAAAATAAAGCATTTTATCATGCATCATGTTATCAGCTTCATGTTATTAAGCTTATTATATTGAATAAACCATTTAAAGTAATGTGTATTAACAAAGAAACAAATTTTAATTATTGTCTAATGTCTAATAAAGAGTATTAGTTTGTGGTTACTATAAGGTACAACAAATATATTTTTGCATATTTGAAATAGAAAAACTGTGAACTGACTTATTTAACAAGTTTTCTTATAATCATTATGATAAATCCTGTGCACCCTGTGTAGTGGTTTGATTTAGATGTTTTGCTCAATTTGCTATTTGTACATTGCCCCCCCCCCCTTTCCCCACAAATTTTTTATTTCATTTATGAATCTTTATTTTATTAACACTTGCCTAAATATTTGCAGAGTCTTCACATTTTTAGCTTTCAGTAGATTTTTTTTCACACTATGTCTACTAAAAAAAACTCAACATGGATAAGATAAAATATCTACATAGATAAAAACCTTCAAGTTCGACTGCTTTCTTTTTATTCTGCCTCTTTCAGTTCCTCATCTGGAACCTAAGCACAGGTCCGTGCTTCTGTGACTGACATGGCTTTATCGACCCATCACAAGGCCCTTGCCTTTACCTTGTAGCCATTAGCAACCGGCACCAAGAAAATGGCCTTTCAACCGTCAGCCAATCCCTTTCACATCAGCGTGTGCGCATGCATGCGAATGAGCAGGTGTTTGTTGTGTGTGCGTGTGTGTGTGTGTGTGTGTGTGCGCGTGCGTGTGTGTGTGTGTGTGTATGCATTCCAGCAAGTGTGTGTGGGAGTTGGAGCTGGAGCTGCAGCATTGCGGCTGTCTGGCACTTGTTTTAAATTGTGCATGCCATGTTTCTTCTTTTTTCAATTTTCCACAGGCGACGAAGCATAAAAATCACGTCTCCTCTTACGTTGATAGAAATCCTTTCAGTTTTCTTTCCCGATAGAGCTTCACGGAGAAAACCAATCAATGTGATCTTGATTGAGATGATCTACTTTCATTGTGCTGCCTGGCATCAGCCCGTTCATTGATTATGCATATCCCTTGATCAATAACTCACACTATTACTGTTTCCAGCAGCATTACACAGCAGCAAATAATAACAACTAAATCTCAAATTATGACGACACTAAACAAGCAACAGAGTTATACTTCAAATTATAGTCATTTATCAGAAATTAGTCCAATTTTAGTGCTGCACTGTTCACAGAGAAAACAATACTTACATTTTGTATTCGTTCAGTAACAATTTAAAAAGAAAAATATTGTTTTAGCTTCAGTTTTACAGTCCTCATCACCTCTGAAGATCCTTACTGCAGGTTTTCTGTACATTGAGGGGGATGTGGGTAAATATATTGTGTACATACGTTTCTTTACATGTATAGGGATCAGTAATTGCACTTGCTTTCCTCACTGTAATCACCACAAGGCCTTTGGTTACCATGGATATCAGGTCATGTGACTTGCTAGAAGGGTGTGAACTACGAATATGAGAACCTGTGGGATTTTAGTGCGTGTGTGCGGGTTTAAATCCGAGCTTTTATTGAACTCGTCCTTGCAAAAGCTGTAAGTGATGACTGGCTAGGTGACCTGTAGAGGTAAGCCATGCCCCTCACATCCTCCACATTTCCCATCAAACATACTTCATACATTATCATGCACTAAAATAATGAGCCACAGCCATGATGAGACCCTGAATCACATTGTATTGGTGGGGAAAAAAAAGAAGAAAAAAGAGTAAGCATTTTATTCAAAGTTTAGGACTGCTAAGGATCATACACTTTTTAAAGATTCTATTTTTTAAAGTGTCACAGATATTATCTGTGGCTATCTATCTATTATCTGATACTATCTATTACGCAACATGAACTATTGATTCCAAGAAAACTGGTGTGGGAGCTGTGCAATTGCTTACTTTTGGTCACTTACAAACAACATTTTTTTGAATTAACCATAAAAGAGTTCATTTTAGTCAATTTGTCAGTCAAAATTACACAGCATTCACCTCTGTGCCCCAATACTCAGGAACAAATGTGGAGAACATTAACAGAGACACACTTAGTTCCCCTCAATTACACACGCTATTCATGTACAACAGGGAGCTAGACTCTGAGCTAGACCCCAATTTACATCAGTGCCTTCCATTAACTTCATGTTGAGGGGAGAAAAATCATAGCAGACATCTCAATTAATTGCTTCGATGCAAGAAAGCTCCGCAAAAGCTCCATTTGTGCATAACAGAGCCTTCCGCGAAGGGCTCTTATTTACCCAAACCAGCAGAGGATTGCTCAGCACCTATTTAACCTGTATAGCTAATTAGGAATAAAACATTTTTCAGTAATTTCATGGAAGCTTCTTTACATTTATAAAATAAATAGTTTATTTATTCTAGTCTGACTCTGACTACAATAAATAAACTATTATAAAATATCATAAGACTTCATCGATCATGCATTTCCTTGATCAATTATACAAGTACAGTAAATATTCTTGTGTCTGACTTAATCTCAAGTGATCACGCCACTAAATGAGCTTGTTAAAAATCCTGATGTCTAACTGGCATTAACTGTACAAGGGGACCTCTCTAAGACCTCCTTTAAAATGTAACGTTATTACATAAAAAGGCAACCATAAAAAGGCAAGAGTGACTAAGAAGTGGTAAAAACCTGTTTTACGCTAAACAGAAACAAATAAAACCTCGTGTGACTTCACTAATGGCAACGTGGCCTCAGAGAATGAAAGCGCTGATAGGCTCAAGCCCTGAAGCTATGGTATAATGCTAATGCCATGACCTTAGCTATTGATTACTCTGCTTGTAATGTCTTCATCACACACACGTACACGCACACACGCGCACGCACACACACACTCAGGCCTGATTCCAAATGAGCAGAGATTTTAGTACCCCTCCCCCTACAACCCTCTTATTGGCATGGGCCAAATGGAGGCTGTCAGTGTCCGGTCACTGGCGGTCAGGGATAAATCTGGCCCATAAATTGCTTGATTGTAGCGCAGCATAATGACTATGTATGTGCTCGTCCAGAACAGGGGCAGAGAAGCAAAGGAGTGTTTGTTTGTGTGATTTAGCTTTCCCTGTGAGCTTTACATTTCAAGGATTCAATTATTTTGTTGTGTCCCCAGTAGACTCGACATAATCAGGAAGCCCTTGAGCCAATCTGACGTGAAATTAGATCAATTCTGAACTTAAGAGATGGAGATGAATATAATGGAAGAAAAACTATTTTCCTCATTTCCCTTGCAAAAAGTTTGGTCCCAGGAGCTGTTTAAAAGTTTGAGGATGTTTCACTTTATTTTTAAGCTTTCTAAATCTATGTATTTTGATGGAAAATACTATAATAGCTAAACGTTAGAGGACAAAATCATGGCAAAATTTTTATAAAATAATCATATTTTTACACAAAACCCAAAAGTATGAACTCGCATGAAATAGTTTTGTCTAGAGGTGCATTCACACCTGAAATTTGGATCCAAACATTTATGCGTGACAGCTTTAACGGTATATTTCCTGCTCATCCATTGAGAGCTTAAACAAGGAAAAGCTGAGGAGTGGAGAACGTCATGTGCTTGAAGTGATGGTGGAGACAGGTGATTATTTAGGGAATTAAATAGCATCAATTGAATTTTCATCATCACTTGCTTTTTAGACAACTCTTTTGTAGTATTAGCTGTTATTAGGATTTAGAGGTCAGTTACATCTATAAATTACTGGTTCAACATCTATCCTAATTTCAAATCACCCTAAACAAAGATTGAAAAGAGGTTTGTTGAGAGGAAAGAGACAATAGAAAACAGACACTGAGAGATAAAGAGGCCATACTTTGGAGCTTTGGATACACACACACACACATGCACGCACACGCACACGCGCACACACACACGCACACACACACACACTCACACTCAAGATGAAAGTCAAGGGCGGTGACAGTGAATAGCTCTCACAATCGTTTCATCCACACATCTATCAATATCTTGCCCTGTGCTCCAGTTCGCTCTTACTTTCATCCCCTCTCGCTTTCTAAACCAACACACACACACACCCATTGTTTACATATGAAACATACAAACACTGTCCAGGCAAAACGTGTTGTTGAATAAATAATGATCCGTGCCAGACTGACTCAATCGAGCTCTGTATCTGCTATGTGTTGCACTCTTTTTTGAGGTTCAAACTTTGTAAAGCTTTTCATCCTCGTAACCTGAACTGGTCCCAGATTGTAGATCATTTGCTATGCTGAGCGGATCATTTTATTTGAGTAGTTATCAACGACCACTAAAATCTTAAATCGAGTTTGTCTTCTGACAATAGTATTCAGGGATTGCAAATGGAAGAATAACCATCCTCCGTCCCACAACTTTCTCTGGATTGTTTATAAAGCGAGCGGTGTTCTGTGTTGGTCAAGTAAGAAAATAAACATTATAAACATGACTATCGGTCGAATTCATCAGCATCAGGTAGCTAACTCTCTAACTCTTAAAAGAGACGCTCATCACATTCCCCATAAGTGTTCTTGAAGTGTCTGCTAACACATATCTGTTACCGCACATACTAGAGGAGAGCTTTCTAAGTATTTCGGGACTATTTATAGTAAAACCCTTGTCTACTTTAAGTGCTCTTCTTGCTTTAATGCCAATTTCCATGTCTCTCAAGCTCAAGAGCACTACACAAACCTCTACAACACACACATTATATCTGATTTATAACTGACATGGTGTCTTTCTATCCATAGATCTAATTTTATTTTATATACCAATAGCTTTTTAATTGTTCACTCCATAAATCACCAGTCGATCTCCTACTTAGATACTTATCAATTATTGTTCATCAGCACACTAAATCAATAATCACCCATTTTTTTAATTATCGATTGGTTCCTCCAAACATTGTTTTTCTCATTAATACATCTTTTATGAACGCATCTGAATCATGGGGGTCATGGAAAATTGATTTACTTTTGAATACATTTATTTTGCGTATGAACTTTGAGAGATAAATGGATCGATTGATGGAAGAATTGATTATGCATCTGCATACCGTATTTATTCAACTACTTAAATACATCCATCAGAAACTGTCATGAAATTAGATTAATGGCATCACGGTGGTGCAGCGGTTAGCATGGTCATCTCATAGCAAGAAAGTTGCAGGTTCGAGCCTCGGCTGAGTTCTGTGTGGAGTTTACATGTTCTCCCCGTAATCGTGTGGATGTTTACTCCGGGGAATCCAGTTTCCCCCACAAGTCCAAAGACATGCAGTAAAGGTAAATTGGGTAAGCACAATTGTCCATAGTAAACGATCCTAAATGTGTGTGTTTGTGTGTGTGTGGATGTTTCCTTGCAATGGGTTGCAGCTGGAAGGGAATCCACCGCATAAAACATGTGCCGGAATAGTTGGTGGTTCATTCCGCTGTGGCGACCCCGAAAGGGAAGAAATCCAACAAGATAATTGATGAATTGGATAGCGAGGGATATACATGTTGAGTAAAAGCAAGCGTGACAGATACGTAGTGAATAGATTGGTGAAGCAGAAACTTACATATTTTTCAAGTAAATATCGCTTGTTAACTTTTTGACTGTTTGCATGGGCATCATCCAATCAGAAGCTTCCTAGAGTGGTTTAGGGAGGGGAACCAGGAAGCCATCAACGGCAGAGGGCGGAGTTCTCCTGTGGGAAAAGCCAGTGAGTACACAACTAGCTTTCATTCAAGAACATCTCACGCATTTTCCAATTATCGGTCCAAACATGACTAAAAATTAATAAACAGCTAACTCTTTAGTATTCAGTAACATAAACCAGCGATGACTAAAAAAACCTGTTTAGATTTTTATCGATTCTGTGATTCGGACCAACAGACTAACTTTCATAAGCAGAATAACTTTATTATTGTGATACGAGTAGACTGACAAATGTCCTCTCCTGTGGATCACAGATTCTGTGCCACGCGCCACATACCAACAGACTGCCAAGAATTATTACCACTCTCTGCCCTATCACGCCTCTTCTTAGCTGGCATCGAGCCCAGTTTTTTCTTCTTCATTAAATCAGCACCAATCCCCAGACATGAATCGTTTAAGGTGAGAGTAAACTAAAACCAACCCTTCTCTATGTTCTTGGCATTACATTGAATTTCATTACAGAATGCACTGAGGGGTTTTAAAATAACTTAAACATCTGTTCGAATTGTATACATACCGGTATAGCAATAAGCTTGCTAGAATTGGTCAGTATGGAGTTCAGAATCCATATCTTTACATGCATAATTAGGTTACATCACAGGTGTTTGAAGGATCATACACGGAGCTGCATGAAGAGGCTTGCAATGTTTTGCCCATACTTATGCATTTTTGTAAAAATGATCCTAGACAATTGAATTATACTTTTATTTTGTCAGCACATTGCAACGCATAGTTTTCATAATTTTCTCCTTGACACTAGAGAGAGACCGTGAAGGCTAATTTTAAAACTGCACTACATGCTTTTGTAGGAATTTACATAATTGCAGCACTTGTCAAGCCATCACATGGGGAGTGAACATTTTTGCCTAGAATGGACTGTCGGCATGGCAACAGAGTCAAGAGTTCAGGAGGGGTGTGGGTGTGATCAGGAAGGGGTGGAGTTCACCAGGTTACTTGTTAACATACATGTAGCCACAACTTGTTAGAAATGGCTGTAAAATAATGTTTCGTTTTTGGGAAAAAAGAATGTAAAAAGTAATGTAAAATCAACGTATTTGCTTTACTATTCTTCCCATAAACTCCATATCTGTTTGAAAAAATAAAAGTATAAATAGGCTTTTTTATTTTGGGTGTCACATTTCTCACTGCTAATAATAATTCTAGGAGAAACTTATACATGAAGTAACAACATCCTCTGAGTCCAAAATATCCCAGAACAGCACATCAATTACAGCTGTTGTGATCTCAGTTTGACCTAAAGTTGTTTATGAGAAAACACAAACATGTTTCTAGCAGAGCCTCAAAACTCTATGAGCATCTAAATACTGCAGTGATGCAATGCACCATCCATAAGAAAACAGATTCTGACCTAACCAGTGTAGGTTTCCCACACAAACAGCTAATAAAAAACAAACTTAGGAACTAAAGTTCATTTAAAATATAAACTACAAGTGATGCCAAAGTTCATTTGTACTTTGCTGTGAAGGAACCAAAGAAATAGAATCAATTTGGTTTTGAAAAGCCTTTTTGAAAAACCTGGTGAGAGAGAAAAACTGGAAAATAAAGAAAGCGTTATCCAGGTGAAGAGAGGAGGAGATGGGTTAGCTTTTCTTTTCTTTCTTTTTTGAACACTTATGATGTCAATCACTTTCAAGGCCACTTGCACAATGTGTGAAGCTGCTGTTGCCAAGCAACACTGCAGAGTGCCTGGATACTTACAGTGGCTCCCATCCATCAGCCAATCAGCAATCAATGTCGACATCCGCAGTCCCGCCGGACCCACTGACCTTTCAGAGCATTTCTGCTGTGCAGCTAGCTAAACATGCAGACAGGACAGCGCTACCTGAGCTGAATGAGCACCTAACTCAGCATCCCCAAAGGCCTCTGCATGCTTTAATCAGGCACAACATCCACTTGTTATGCCATCCATCAATCTATTCCTCCACCAGTCAGAACACAAGACTAGAAGGACATAAAACAAACAGACCGAACAAACATGTGCTAATTTAACCTAAATATAATGAAATAACTTTTAGTCTGCATGTCTGATATTAAGAAGTTTTTGAAAGATTTATGCACGGTTCTTTGTCCCCTTTAAGGCTTTTTTTTTTTTTTCAGTTTTTTTAAAAGTTTAATTTAATATTTTTTTTTACTGGAATTTAAATGTTTCTTAGTAAGGATAAAGTTTCACTCAACAACTGATAAAATAACCTCTTTGTAATGTTAAAAATGCAATCATGTAGCCAACCCACAGCAGAAAAAAACTTTTCCCACAAGGAATAACGAGAAAAAAACAAACAAACCAGAAGAGTCAATTAAATATGATCTGTGTGATACGTTAAAATACACCTTTTGTAAATGCCACAGATGTTTAAAACTCCTCTTAACGTCAGCGACAAGCTTCGTTTCATTAAGTTAACCCAAAGGGAGCTTCGACGTTATCCCGCTGATAAAAGAACAGCACAGTCACGGCTCATCTTTGGTCTTTCATGTCGCTGCCGGCGCTCGGTAAACTGTTCTCTAAACAGACTGTGACAGCCTCTGTGATAAAATCCTCTGCGTGTGTTTGATCTGAAAGGTAAAAGAGAAGTTGCAGCTCCATATGGACTACAAAAGGTCCAGAACGTTAACAGAGACTAAACTTCAGATTGAGTTCAGCACCACACGCAGAATTAATTATGAAGTGAAGCAGTGCAGTATAGGGACCTGCCAGCTGCTGCTAGGCTTTATGAGGAGATATGACAGGGCCGTACAGCTCAGGGGTCATAAACACTCCGTTAAGTGTTGTGTCAATAGCTTGACCAGAGCACATTAATCTCAAACAAAGTGTTTGGCTAAAGCTCAGCCAGCCACAACCAATAATAAAAGAGAACTAAAATTAAAGTAAATACAATTTCTGACACTAGCAATATTTTATATGCACACGCAACATAATAAAGTCTAAAGTAAATTGGAGTTTTTTTCTCCTGTTCATTTTTGCTCTTTTTTTTACATTTTACCTTGTTGCGTCAAGATGGAATCATCCTAGCATTAAGATAAATCAAATACATACTTGTGGTTTCACAACACAATGGATGCATTTAATAAATCTAGAAAAACTAGAAAAATGTAACTAAACTGCTTTTTTTTCTCGGCTAATATTAAATTCAAACCTCTTCACTGACAAAAAATTACTATATGGAATCTAACTATATGGCTTATTCAAGCTGATCACTTTTTTTTGTTTGCTTTAATAAACTTTTATTACATTTATAGTCTCTTTTTTTTCTAATATGGGATGCACTTAAAAAATGAAAATGTTGGGAAAGCTCAATATGAATATGATTTATGAGAAGCCATTGCAGCACTTTAAGGGAAAAAGTACAAATAGTTAATATCCATGACCGGCTGCAGGAGGTGATAAGAAGTGAAATGCAGAGCTTTGCTTTGAGGGCAGTAACAAAATAAGGAACTCAGCCTGCTCTCAGCTCTTTGTGTGGCAGACAGATAATGGGAAGCTGTCCACAACAATTGACAAACAAGCATTACAATAAAGCTTTCAACAGTTTTACCCCTTCGCAAATAAATTCATTTCATTTGGCCAGCAATATTAGTATCACACCAAAAAAAGACTGAAGCACGAACGCCATTCATTAGTTTAACATGCTCATTCTAATTACGGATTAATTGTGTTTTCATTCTTGCATAAAAAATAGTGCAGCATCTAAAAAGATAAGGTTTTTGTTTCCCCTTTCTATTCTACAGACACATAACACTTTTTCAGATAGAAAAATCACATGTACATTACTCAATAGATGATGTACACTGATGTTTCCATTTCCAAATCAAGTTTTATCATCTTCGGTTTAGAAACTTTAGAAGCATCTAAAGCAGGGATTCTCAAACTATGATACGTGTACCACTGGTGGTCCTTGAAAACCTCTTGGTGGTACTTGAAGCCAGTGGCGGTCATTACTGTGGGAGTGAATGTTAAACAAAAAATTACTGGCTGTGGGAATCTGATATTTTAATTGTGGACACTGGGCTAGGCCTAGTACTGGCCTTGAAAGATCTCATGATTATATTGAGAGCACCTGAAAGCAGAGCTAATAAAAAAATATAAAACAAATGTTTACATATGCCTTACTTACAGAGAAAGAGGGAGAGGGAGAGACAGACAGAGAAAGAAAGAGAGAAAGAGAAATAGGAGGGATAGAGGGAGAAAGAGGAGGGAGGGAGAGGGTGAGAGAGAGGGAGAGAGAGAGATAAAGAGGAGAGAGGAAAAGAAAGGAGAGAGAGAGAAAGAGGAGAGAGAGAGAAGAGGAGAAAGAGGGAGAGGGTTAGAGAGGGAGAGAGAGACAGAGAGAGAGAGAGAGAGAGAGAGAGAGAGAGACAGAGAGAGAAAGAGAGAGAGAGAGAGAGAGAAAGGCCACACAAGGGTTAAACAGAAGGCATTAAATCGGTTGGTCCCCAGCGACGTTTAAAGCTTGCTCTTGCTTTCTAAAATACGCAGGGAAAAGGTTTCCAAATCTCGATTTAGATTTTATTTTAACATTATACAATAAAGAGATATCTGTACAAATAATAAATGTTCTGTAAAATAATGGAAATTTCTGATTAGTTTAAATGTTTGGAAATGTAATATATATATATATATATATATATATATATATATATATATATATATATATATATATATATATATATATATATATATATATATATATATATATAACTGAAAAAGTTATATATATATATATATATATATCATCCAGAGGAAAAGGCTAGCTAAAAAGAAGTGGGACATCGAAAGGACTGAAGAAAGTAGACAGGGACTACAAGGAATTAAAGCGCAGGGTGAAGAGGGAGGTGGCAAAGGCCAAACAGAAGGCATATGATGAGTTGTATGCCAGGTTAGACACGAGGGAAGGTGAGAAGGAATTGTACAGATTAGCGAGACAGAGAGACAGAGATGGGAAGGATGTGCAACAGATAAGGGTGATTAAAGATAGAGATGGAAGGGTTCGAACAAGTGAGGAGAGTGTGCAGAGAAGATGGAAGGAGTATTTTGAGGAGTTGATGAATGAGGAGAATAAGAGGGAAAGAAGGGGGGAAGAGGTGAACATTGTAGAGCAGGAAGTTGAAAAGATTAGAAAGGATGAGGTGAGGAAGGCTCTGAGGAGAATAAAGAGTGGAAAGGCTGTTGGTCCAGATGACATCCCTGTGGAGGTGTGGAAGTGTCTAGGAGAGACAGCAATGGAGTTCCTATCTAGGTTATTCAACAGGATTCTAGAGAGTGAGAAGATGCCTGAGGAATGGAGGAGAAGTGTCCTAGTGCCAATCTTTAAGAACAAGGGTGATGTGCAGAGTTGTAACAACTACAGAGGTATAAAGTTGATGAGCCACACAATGAATCTCTGGGAAAGAGTAGTGGAAGCTAGGTTAAGAAGGGAAGTGGATATTTGCGAGCAGCAGTATGGCTTCATGCCCAGGAAGAGCACTACTGATGCAATTTTTGCTCTGAGAATGCTAATGGAGAAGTACAGAGATGGTCAGAAGGAGCTGCACTGCGTCTTTGTGGACTTTGTGTATGACAGGTTGCCGAGAGAGGAGCTATGGTCCTGTATGAGGATGTCAGGCGTGGCAGAGAAGTACGTCAGAGTAGTTCAGGATATGTATGAGAGGAGTATGACAACAGTGAGATGTGCTGCAGGTCAGACGGAGGAGTTCAAGGTGGAGGTGGGGCTACATCAAGGATCGGCTTTGAGTCACTTCCTTCTTGTTCGCCATGGTGATGGACAGGTTGACAGATGAGGTCAGACAGGAATCTCCATGGACAATGATGTTTGCAGATGACATTGTAATCTGTAGTGAGAGTAGAGAGCAGGTGGAGGGACAGCTGGAAAGTTGGAGGTTTGCTCTAGAAAGAAGAGGAATGAAAGTCAGTCGTAGTAAGACAGAATACATGTGTTTGAACGAGAGGGAGGGAAGTAGAACAGTGAGGTTACAGGGGGCTGAGGTCAAGAAGGTGGAGGAGTTTAGGTATTTGGGGTCAACAGTCCAGTGCGACGGAGAGTGTGGAAAAGAGGTGAAGAGGCGAGTGCAGGCAGGTTGGAGTGGGTGGAGAAAAGTGTCAGGGGTGTTGTGTGACAGAAGAGTGTCAGCAAGAATCAAAGGAAAGGTGTACAGAACAGTAGTGAGAGCAGCTATGATGTATGGGTTAGAGACTGTAGCAGTGAGGAAGAGACACGAGGCAGAGATGGAAGTAGCAGAGATGAGGATGATGAGGTTCAGTTTAGGAGTGACAAGGATGGACAAGATTAGGAACGAGCACATCAGAGGAACAGCTCAGGTTGGTTGTTTTGGAGACAAAGTCAGAGAAGCCAGATTGAGATGGTTTGGACATGTGCAGAGAAGGGATAGTAGTTATATTGGTAGAAGGATGTTGGAGATGGAGCTGCCAGGCAAGAGGGCGAGAGGAAGGCCAAAGACAAGTTATATGAGTGTGCTGAAGGAGGACATGAAGGTAATTGGTGCAAGAGAAGAGGATACTGAGGCCAGAGTTAGGTGGAAACAGATGATTTGCTGTGGCGACCCCTAAACTGGGAACAGCCGAAAGAAGAAGAAGATATAACTGAAAAAGTTCCCGTAAATTTCGGATGGTACTTTCTGGTGGGGTTTTTTGTTGTTGTTGTTGTTGTTGTTGTTGTTGTTGTTTTTTGCAGTGTAGTGGCTCTGAGTAATTTAAATAAAATGTAAACAGTTTAATACTTCTTCCCTAACTGATCAATTAAAATACTTTCCAAATGAACTGTAATGGAATGACTGCTCACATGAGAAATGAAAGGTTTCTTTAACACAAACTCTATGCTTTGAGTTCTATGTGTATTTTACCCACTGCGGTTTAAATTGATCTTCAAACAAACTTTATCTTCCTGTTGTTTCTCACAAACTCAATCACCTCTCGTAGCTTCAGCAGTAGTTTACAAGGTGAGACAGGACAGAATCTCACCGACACAACTCCAGTCATGCCTTGACATAGAAATATGATAAAAATACACAATTCAATATGATAAAAATAAACAATTCGATCAAATCCTCATTATATTTTGTCACAGTAATAGAAAGAAACAGCACATGTTTCCACTTATTGATTATTTGGTTGACTATTTGCTAATGTTTTAGACCGGCTATCCCACCTTCAACCATTCATTCATTCATCTTCATGTCAGCTTTATTCCCTTTCGGGGTCACCACAGAGGAATGAACCGCCAACTCACTGGCATATGTTTTACGCAGCGGATGCCCTTCCCTGCCGCAACCCATCGCTGGGAAACATTCAAACAAACACTCACTCACACTCTTACTCTATGGACAATTGTTTTTTCTCAATTCACTTATATGACATGTCTTTGGACTTGTGGGGAAAACCAGAGCACCCGGAGTAAACCCACTCGATCACGGGGGGAAGATGCAAACTCCACACAGAAATGCCAACCAACCCAGCCGAGGCTCGAACCAGCAACCTTCTTGCTGTGAGACGACCGTGCTACCCACTGCGCCACCGTGACGCCCACCTTCAACCAACAAAACAAAATTATACACAAATGTTAAAAGGCTATAGAAAAAAGTTTGAGATGATTTCCTTTTTAATTATGTTTTTCATTTATTAAAACTTTCCAATGAAGTCTTCAGACATAACAAGAGCATAGCTTCATGAAACCATGTTGTAGCTTTCAAAACAAGTCCAGCGGAGCTATCAGTGGATCTCTGTTATTGCACAGAGGAGAATAATCCTATTACTTGAGAGGTGGATTGCAGTGTTAGAGGCGGAAGCTAAATTTAGCACTTGTAATCAGCATTGCCGTTTTTCAAGCCTCTCTCTCTCTCTCTGGGAGCTTGTATCAGACTTGTTAACCTTATTCTGTGACTCCAGGAAGTCATCTTTCAAAGCATTTCTAATTAACATTATATCCATTAAACTGTCACACAAACGACTCCTCGCGCTCAAAAGCAGACATCACAGATGAGTGTTACTCAGCAGATGGAGAGCTCTTGTCCTGAGTGGTTCCCGAGCTTGCTTTGACGCAGTACAGAGACATTGTGATGTCTGGGGTTTAAATGCTTCTGAACGAAAGCCAGTAAACAGGAACGTCCATACCTGATCTGATTGTGCACATATTCATGCACTGATTAAATATCACGTTTATCTTTCTTTTGACCTGCATCAAATGTAATGGAAGGAAACGGTTCCAAATCTTGCACAAGCAATGTTACATTACAACACAATACAATTATTATTTTACAATTATTATACACCCTTTTATGCATATTAAATGCATTATCTCAATGTGGTCCTTCTCTTTATGGAGTTAAGTTTAAAATAATTACATTAAACTTTTTATCACATTGAGAAAGAAACAACAAAACCTTGTGTGATTTTTGTAGCAAAATACAAATCTTTGTTCAGATGTTTTCCTTCAAAAATTTTCTGTTTCTTTAAATATTTTAACTCATTTTGAGTGTTATTGTAATCTATCCAGAGAAAGATCAAGTTTTGCTTTCAGAGTTTATGTGTAGCAACTATGTTTTATTATTTTAATTGTGGTCATCTCTCACTTAAGAAGCTAACAAAAACTATTGCTGTAATTAAACCAACAGTGCACTGACTAAATCTCTTTTGCATGCATCATGAATATCTATGATACCATATTTCAAGTTAATATAAGCCATTTACATGATTTTCCCTCTTAACAGGAGCTCAATTTTCAGTGTCACATTAGACCTGACATAAAAAGTTCAAATGATGTAATGTTAACTGTTGGTGAGCAATACATCCAACGGAATAAGAGGTTTATCGTTCCTTTAACAGGAGGCCATTAAACCTAAAGATTTGATTCAGACAGAACAACCGTTTTTAAATCATCTTAAATAAAGAGTGAAGAGTAAAAAAATAAATAAAAAAAATAAAGAGTGAATGCATTCGAAACGTTCAACGCTTACATGAAATACAATTACATATAATCTCTGTACACTAATAACATCACCTTTACCTGTGGCAAAGTGCCATGGGCCTATGTGCAAATGTATAATAGAATAGAAAACGCAAAACTACATTTACCATCTATTCAGTAAATTCTATGTGGTTCCATCGATAACAGAAATAACATTCATCTTGTCACTAAAGCTCTTCTTTTATCTACTCCTCCACCTTCACTTGCCATTTCCATCACTCCCGCAGGGCTCACGCAAGCCATCTGCACCTCTGGTGTTACATTACAATTAGGTTCCAATGCTAATTGGTGATTATTAATACTCATCTTAAAAATATTCCTCAAAGACGTAGATGGCCTGAAATACACATACATCCTCCGGGTAAAATGTAAATTGTCAATTGAGAATAATGAACTCGTTCTTGCTCTGAGAATTACACAGTTACTCTGTGAAAGATTTACCAGCAGATGCTGAGGTGATTTATTCAACGGTTGTTGATGGATTCATGAGAGCGGGGAGGATTTATTCCCATTAATTAATACAACTAACGTCTTAAAACCGAGGCTGTACAGCAGTGGGTGATTAACACTAACAACAACAAAAAACATCATCTAGCCGTGCCAATAAATCACAAAGATCGAACATAAATATAATACATTAAGAAAATTAATTGCTTCAGAACACATCTCATTTACTTAATTTGATGTTTGTGCAATTCTATTTAATTTCCAATCCAATACAGTCAGGGTTAAAATGCTGAGCTGAGGCTGCATCTAACAATTTCGACTTTGTGAATAATTTATCATTTAATATAAATCAAGCTGACCGGGAACAATCTCTATCAATAATTCATAACACCATTCCCTCGGTGTCTGGCTGTCCAAAGAGCTCCTTCAGTATATGATTCATATAGTACGGTTCCAGGAGAAAAACATTTCGAAAATGGTTATTTATTGAACATTTACTGAACATTTATTTATATTTATTGTTGTATATTTTAGCTATTAGATTCAATTATTTTTTTATGTAAATCAAAAACAGTTTTTGCTAACATCTACTATCAGCATTAGCTAATTAAAGAAATGTGTGATTAACGGTTTAAGATGACATAATTCTATAACAATGACAATGTTACAACCATTTGTGCTAAATCTAAATGCCACATTTCTATTAGTTAATTTGATTTCAAATGGACAGAGGCTTTTACCCAAAACAGCACTTGTGTTTTCTTTGCCATTTTTAAACCCAGACTTGGCTTCAGAGTCAAATGTTTCAGTTGTATATATGTTTTGTTTTTAGCCAATGTGCAACAAAACGAGACGGGCATTCTTAAAATGTGAAGAAGCGAGCTCCAGGACTCACTCTCCCTCTACTAAAGTGAACCAGTGCCTGTCAATGTCAACAGAGTTTCTGGAGTCGGTGCATCGCTCTGGGCTACAGTGGAGCTTAAAAGGATCCAAAATCAACAAGGGAATACACACACACGGCTCAAGCACACAAAGCATACTCTTCCAGAGGGGCCAGACTCAAATTAAACCCACCTGCTTTCTCTCACAAAGGCACTGGGATAAATTTAGCCTGTATATTACAAAAGCAATCTTTCCTAGGCCCCTGCTAAACGGGTTCTGGAAACTGCAGGCAGACTAAGGTAAGAAGACCCAATATCTGCATGATGACGACTACCATGAGATGAAGATCATTTAGAAAATCGGGCCAATCAAATGCAAAACTATGCTGGTATTTCAGCACTAGCAGGACGTCCTGTAGAAATGTGTGTGTCTGTTACATTTCCTCACATTACTATGGGAGGGTGTTGCCACCTGTGAACTCCCTGGAGAGACAGAGCATTAGAATATAGATTAAAGATCTCTGAGCAACAAAATCTGTTCTTCAGATACACACGAGACAAATCAACCAATCAGACAACTGTGGCCTACAACGCTAAAACAAAAATGTTGATGGATTTTTTGATAAATTCTCTACAGGTGAAAATAAATAAAGGATTCTTAGCCAAATTTGATCTGCTTGAGAGTCATTATTGAGAATCACAAGGTATTTAGAAAGAATTTAAATATTCAATCTTGATTCATCTTTTACACATTTTTAAAAAGTCCAGTAGGTAAGCTTGTGTGAACAATTGCACTGCACTCACACACACACAAAACAATTTTGGTATCCGCCCCCTTTTCTCCAGACGATAGGTTGCCAGATCAACAGCAATGTGGCAAGCAATAACACACGCAGTATGTTTTCGTCTATTAATCATGCTATTAATCTCAGTTTAACTTCCTGGAAATCAAATCCTCTCTTAAAATTTGCATAGTTTAAATGGGAAGTTACTAAATAAAAAATGTTGCATAAGGACATTGAAAGTAATGGCAAAAAAGACTGAACGGAAAATTTAAAAAACACATTTGTAAAAACCTTTGCTTTGACATTTTAGACCCTCAAAACATAGCAGACACCAAAAAAGAGGCAAATGTGCTTTTATTTGCATGGCGGACATCTGAAATACCTGGCCATATGGTTTCACAGCCATCGCATACCGCTTTCTTTAGAACTCCTCACTATGACACGCCACATGCACATGTGAATGAGTGCAAATGTTACATAAACCAAAACCAGAGCATATCAATGCAAAAATCGCTGCTTTTAAAACTAGCATTAAATATCTTAACTTGGTTGGAATACGCCAACAAAAAGCAAAAACTAAACGAAGAGCAAACTCGATTATCTTCATAACCAACTATCGGTGGCTTCTTGACTTCCCTCCTATCCATCACATGCCATCTTAGATGTTTAAGGTTTAAGTGGACATCGACAAATCAGACCTTGACTCCTGCTGCCTCCCATAACCTCCTGCCCTCCCCCAAAAACCTGTCCTCCATCCTCTCCCACAATCCCCCACACCGCTCGGCCTAGATGTAACACTCAAATGAATAATGGATGGACTTTCATCTCTCCTGTACTCGGGGTGCACTGCTCTGAGCCACTGTAGAGGAGGCAACTGCATTTAACATGAGATGTGGGACTCTCCTGCAGGCTGCCAGACTCGAGCTGTGTTTTCCTTACTACTGGCTGTTAGTTTAGACTGACGAAGCAGGGTTTCGGCCAGTCTGTTTCTCTTTCTGTTCTGAAGAGAATCTGTGCAGTGCTAGAGAAAAATATGTGTGATATCTTACTTGGAAAACGTGTACGTAAGTATAGTGTGTCCACAAATGGAAAAGCAATGTCACTGTTTCAATCTATATCTCTAAAAATAGGGCATAAAAAAGTCACAATTATTTAAAAAAGCCAAGCAAAAAAGTACTTTATTGTACTTCAAGGATGCTTATACTTCAGATAGTATGTTTAAAATACAAATTGTACAAAAATACTTTTTGAAAGTATATATATTGTAAGTGTATGGCGCTTTCCCGCTAACACTTTTAACACACTTTTAAATAACTGTACTACATAACACTTATAGAAATATTTTAGACTAAAATATACTTTAATTGAAAGATACATGTGCTTTCTAAATGTACTTATATACTATTGTTTCCAATTTTCATAATTGTCTTTTGTATATATTTTTTTATATATTTTAAATTGTATGTTCCAAATTGTCACTGTAACACATTGAAAATATATTTTGAAGTACACATTTTAGAATCAACTGTAGAATTAAGTTTAAATGTATTTAAAGTAACATTTGAAGGAAAGTTATCAATGCTCATTAAAATCCATATACTGTAGTTTAAGTTTATTAAATATACTTCAAGTTTTCCACTTTTGCACATAAAAGTTTACTAAAAACACTTAAAATATAGCTTTTTTTGCTAGTTATTTACAATTAAAATATATTTAGCACAAAATTAGATGTCCCAAACAACAACTAGAATGCCTCAAGTTGACCATTAATGAATACAGTTGAAATATTAAGGTCAGTGTAGCTTCACATACACAAAAGTATGTTCAAATTTAAATACACTTTTGTACATTTATTTTTCACTTTTATTTTTATGTGAATGAACAGCTAAATAGGGGTGTCACGGTGGCGCAGTGGGTAGCACAGTCATCTCACAGCAAGAAGGTTGCTGTTTCGAGCCTCGGCTGGGTCGGTTGGCGTTTCTGTGTGGACTATTTATGTCCCTCCTGCGATCGCGTGGATTTACTCCGGGTGCTCTGGTTTCCCCCACAAGTCCAAAGCCATGTGATATAAGTGAATTGAGAAAAAAACATTTTTCATAGAATGTGACCGAGTGTGTGTGTGAATGTTTCCCAGCAATGGGTTGCGACGTGAAACACATGTTGGAATAGTTTGCGGTCCATTCCACTGTGGTAACCCCAAAAGGGAAAAAGCCGACAAGATAATGGATGGAACAGCAAAATAAGCTTTTTTTTAACTAATGAACTATTTCTATTATTTATAACTATTCATGTATTTACCTTTTTTAAACTGTAGTTTTGCTGTTATTATGCACACTAATGCCCTTCACCTACCACAATTAACACAATATTCATGTTGCTTGTTAGAGGCTTTGTTTGTGAGCCACCAATGAAGTACACAGACAAACCAATAAGAGCTCAATTCTCCACATCTGAGTGGTATCTTGCGAAGATGTTCATCAATAATGTAGGGGACAAGGATCACACTAGGTCTATTTTTGAGGCTCGCTGCCCCCCTTGAACCTGGCCCTTTCCTGGCCTTGTGTCCTTGGGTTAGTACACCAGGAGCGCTGCATAAATTACTCAAACAGAATGAGGGCTAACAGGAAATGCAGCACCTCCACACATGTGCTGAATAACAACACTACCAACAACAAGAGCTCATCCACTTAAAATAGCCTAGCACATGACCAAGCGGGATAGAAGGGAAACATGAACCATTGTTATTCCCACTTCAGCTGTAATTGTTTGGTTTTCATGCACCGACCCGTTTTAGATGGCCCAGATGGTCAGTGAAATATCTTATTCAATCCTGATTGATTAACAAACAATGCACTTGGACGAATAGAAACGGTTTGATCTCTCTGAAAACACTGCACAATGAGGATTTCCTTTCAGATCGCTTCGCAAAATGACTCCCATTGAAAACGTGTTTATTCATAGTGAATTTTTCTGTTTTCACTTAAATTGAAATTGCATAGTTATTTATGGATGCTGCCCTTTACTGTTTACCCAACACAATATCTTGTACTACATGGAATCAGAGCCAAAATAATGAAAGTAAAAGTACAAACAAAATGTTTAATATTCATCATAACGTGTTTGAACTGTGTCAGTATTCAAGCTTGTGGTAAGCAAGTGATGCTGTTTGCTGATTTGAGATCAAAACCATCCCTGAACACTAATTACACTGACTGCTTTCTCAGCAGGCAACAAGCTGTTCACAGCTCCCTGCTCAGCTTTAGAGCTTGTTTGAATACTGTGTACAACACAGACTACAAACATCATCTACAATCCAAAGTTCACAATGTGGTATCTGGAGACCTAGTAAAAAACAAGTGATGAATTTGTTTTAATGCTATCATTTTTGTCCCACTATAATAAGTAAATTAAAGATTTTGTCATCCAAGATGGGTTTTTAGATGGTATTATGTGTTAAGGGCATTGATTAGATAAGTGTCAAAAGATTCTGTACTTTGACAACTATAACCATCTAAAAAGGGAACTAAATTAATATTAGAAGATTTCAGAAATTAAAAAATTAACAAAACATTCAAATCGATTGTCTGCTGTTCGGAAGTCCCCCAGCTCCTCTTTCCTTTCTGTTTCCATTAGGGATGTGCTATAATTGTTTTTTTTTTGTGTTATGTTAATTCTGACCAAGGACAATGATTTCTCGTTCTCTATTGGATTGCTGGTGGTGTGCCAGTGTGGCCAGCCAATCAGATCTCACCCTATAGAGTTAGAAGAAAAACACAATTGCCTTTTTGCTGCTATTGATTTGACATTATTAAACCTTGAAAGGCTGAAGAATTCAAAAGGGAATGGCTTTGAGAAACTGTCAATTCAAAGAAAACAAAGACATACAAATGAGATTTCTAATACAATCACATGTTTAACGTAATGCTCAATTTTTTTTTTAAATGGTATTAAATCTTGTCAATTAGTGCTGTACTTGCTTGGAAAATCCAGTATAAGCAGGCTTATTCCCTTAAAAGGTGGAGTTAAAGTAAATGCAAGCAAAAGAGAAAGGCAGCGCTCATATTTCCTTCACTGCTGTCTTGGTCTTAATTACAACTGCTTGGCTCTGCACAAAAAGCCCAGATAGTGTGGGAGTCTTCAAATCCATAAAAGTCTTCAACGAGCACACAGAGGCCATTTATAGGCACTCACCTCAATCACATTTAATTTAATGAGGTTTAAACTGGCAAGCTAAGCTGAGAGGCGAGCCAATGCTACGTTACAAAACACTCTGTGGTGGGAGTCAGATGGCCTTTCTGTAACCATGAAGAAACCAGTGCCTTAAATAAAAAGGGTCCTGGCAAAGCAGCGCCGAGGGCAGCTCATGTTCATCCACGTTTGCTCGTCACAAAAGCATTTTGACACATCTATTAATATTAGCATGTTGCTAAACTCTACATTTAGACACTTTCAACAAAAGGTGAGAAAACACTATAACATACAAGGCCAGTTTTTGACATCAACACAAATTTCAACATTGTCTAAAACAAACTAATAAATATAAACTTCAAAATCAAAACATTTTAGGGTTAACACTAACTATATTCTTTAAATGAGCCAATGACTGAAACCGGAGCAGGTGTATTTGAGTGCTCATGTTAGCATGTTAGCATCTCTGGGCTTTAACATGAATACTTTTGCAGATATTCTGAATCCAGCAGCAGTGGTGTCATTGGTGCCACGACCAAAATCTACTAGCTTTTAGAGGCCTGTGTTACTACAAAACAAAAACACAAAACACGGGAAACCTCTGCTGCTCTTAAAAAACACATTAGAGGCTTTAAGGTAGCTAGTATTTCAACTTCCAAACATCTGTAAATCCTGGCTGGGGATGCGACTGGAACTGTTAAGAGCTACTCAGACAAACATGGATTTGAAGCTCACTTGTTTTACGTAAAAGTGAAGTGTGCACAAATAAATGCAGGGAAAAAGAAATGCCTTTGGAACCAATTGGTGTCCTGTTCATACCTATTTAGGAGTTCAAACCACCTTAACTGCATCCTTTAGGAGTCTGAATTCAGGGCATTGATAAAAACACTCACGTTAGAGAATTCAGCTGCTCATTTCCACTGCTAAACACAGTTTCTTACTGAGTCAATATGAGGAACTGACGGAGAACGGGTATGTCGACACTTTGAACTGCCACTCTCTCAATACTGAGCTTCAATTAATTTATCAGATCAGTCCAGAGAGAAGGGGAGGGAGAAGGGGAGGCTGTAATAACCCAGTAAATTACCTCCCTGGGGCATCCTAGCAAGTTCACGAAATATCAAAAAATCTTGTTCCCAGACTCTGAAAAAAGGCCCTCTCATGAATCAAGCTGCAATAATAAATGCTATATGAGAATTTTATTTAATAAAATCATAACTTGATCTCAAAAACTCAGCTATTTGTGGAAAAAACTACTGCGCTGAGGTGGATATAACCATGTTTGGGCTTTTGAGAGACATAAAACCTAATATAGAAGCCACATGACAGGTGCTTCAATGAGTCTGTCTGTTCTTCAATTCTGTTTTGCTCTCTTTTATTTTCCATCAGTATCCCAGCAGAGGGTCATCAAAGCGGTTGAGGATGAGAAGGCATGCCACAGCTGTACGATTCTGCAAAGGACCGAGGATTCAAGCGAATGATGGGAAAGCAAGAAAGCCATTGATCTGAATGGATTAGCTTTGATCTCTTGGATTTAGATACTGGCATGAATTTCACTACAGCAAATATTGACCACATTATCGTGAGATTTAGCTGAGCTTAAAGGAGTGATTACATGATAATTAGAAGTGTTTCTAGTTTAGTTTTAGCCTTTAGCATTACATACGTTCATGTCTTGTTGTTTGTTTATTCATTGAAATACTTCATGGTGATTTCTTAACACACAGAAAAAATAAGTATCAATGGCGCATACTGGAAGCAAAACAACCTGAACTCCCTCAATGTGCCTTAAAAACTGACCTGAGGTCTCGTTGTTTAACTGATACTTATGTTTCTGTCACTGGAACGGGAACATTGAAAAAAATATTTGTTATAAATGGTACAAATCAGTAACAGGAATAGTGTTTTCCAGAAGTGTTATCAATGCTCTGAAAGAAGTATTAACAAGTATGTAAGTGTGAGATCTATTTAGAGTCCAAAACGTGTTACTTTTGTGTTAATGTTTTTGTAGGTATAAATTTAGTCATGCCAGATTTGCAAGAAACATCATCAGAATCATTTCAATCATTGCTAGAAGTCACACTTTGTATTTATATCTCAATTAATTTTGCTATCAGACGTCTCATGCTAATATTTCATAATTATATTATATTATATTGTATTGTATTGTATTGTATTGTATTGTATTGTATTATTGGGGGAAAAATCTAATTTTGTTATGAATTATTAAAGTAGGAAGCATGTTACATTAGTGTACATCATTAATCTAGATTTAAATTAGTATGAAAAAATAAAGAAAGGCTTTTTGTGGGTGTATTTTTATTATTCAAAGAGTGGTTAAATGCATCAAAAACATTTCCTTTTTCCTAACAAACATTTTTCAACTTTAAAAAACTGAGTAAGGCCTAAGTAAGGCCAAAGCGACGTTCCAAAAACACACTGGAAATAACGTTTTCCTTTTTTTTCAGTTTGTCAGGACACACAACCAACATTTCAGTTCTTAAAGCGACAGAAGCTAAAATATTTGTGTGTGTATATATATATATATATATATATATATATATATATATATATATATATATATATATATATATATATAATGTCTGTTTTAAACCATAATTGCTTGATCAACCTTTACAATACAACCATTACTGACTAAATGATAGAAGGGTACCATTTCTAAGTAAACCTTTACCTTACTAAAGAAGCTTTTAGAGGCACATACTTGCTTAAGTACTAGAACAACTTAAACCCATGCGTCACATTCAGTCTAAATTGCCTGAAACCCAATAAGCGTGTTTATGCGTTTGCCACAGTGCTTGAGAGAAACCATTTCCATGCTGCAGCACGTCACCCTCACGACTCACATTAGACCTCCTGTATTAATTATAGCAATGAAGAGCTGCCCACTGTCTTGTGAGAGATGCGGCACTGCTGAAATTCTGGCCCTATTTATAGTTGCTAATGTGTGCTCGGGTGGTAGAGACGGGTATGGGTGGAAAAAGGCTTTGGAGGGTTTGGTCAAAGACGCTCAGATTGAATCTCCTTACCTTCTAAGGATGGGGCCTGGTCCTGGGCCGCATACAGCATCTCCTTGAATGCCTGTGTCAGGAAAACAAAGAGGTATTGATGAGATTTTGATCCAACAAGCAACATTTTACCTCTCTATGGTATTTTTTTCTGGTACTGGGAGTTCTCGTGGTTGGTTATGTGAAATATTTTTGGTTGCTTTGGTCGTTTTGGTGAATTAGACTAGAGGTAAATGACCCTGATCCTGTTCAGCTTCAATTTAGCAGTTTTAAAGCATGCCAAAAGTGGTGCTCCAACAATATAAAAAAATACTTGTATTTGCTTCCATTTTTCCAGACTAAAGGTTTCCAGTTCGAAGCGTTCTGAAATAAGTGAAAAAAATGAAAAAGGACCAGTTTTACTAAGCAGTGACAGGCTACCCTTCATATAAACACACAAAAACATTACTTCAGGGCTGTAACTTGGCTTTTCAAAGGAAATTTAAACCTTTAATATCCATCATGTTGAAATCATTGTCATCACAGAAGATCAAAAAAACATTCATCAGCACTTCCACAAGATGGGTATTTCATTATTTCAAGAAAATATAATTATAGATTATAAACATCACAAACCATCAAAAAGCAAACAAGATCTGTTTTCAAATTCATAAATCAAGCACGTCACTAAAACAACTGATCATGTCCATACACTGCAAAAAAATTCCAATAAAATTACAGTAAAAATGCCTTTTTCATTTAAAAGGAGCATCCATATTTTGAAACAGATGGGTTTCGGGGTGGAAAGATGGCGCAGTGGTGGAGTTGGTCGTTCTGTAACTAGAAGGTTGGTGGTTTGATCCCGCTAGGGCCCTGGGCAAGCCACTTCATCCATTGCCCAGTATGGATGTGTGTGACTGGTGGGGTGTGTTTGGTGGTGGGCAGGAGGCCGTAGGCACAGAATGGCAGCCACGTCCTGTCAGACTGCCCCAAGGCAGCTGAGGCCTACCAAGGTAGCTTATCACCACCGGAGTGTGATTGTAAAGTGAATGAATAATGCTCTGATAATTGTAAAGCGTCTTTAAGTGTCTAGAAAAGTACTATATAAATTGAAGGCATTATTATTATTAAACATGCATTGCATTCTTTATTTACTAAAATACAAATACTGTCTAAATTGTGTCTATGTGTTGTGCAAGTCTGACCAAATCATTTATTTTCTTGAATTAAAACCAAACATTCAATAACAAGATCCCGGGGTATTATGAGCGGTGTAGAGGACTCGATAATGTCTTGATAAAAAAAACAAAAATGCAGAAATATCTAAAAACTAAATAACTTTCTGTAAAATACCTGAGAAAAAAGTGGAAAAAGTCAAGGTTATTTTCTACTTGTACTTTCTTACTTTTCAGTGTATGTAGTTAATTTAATTTAACTGGTTTTCAGCCTTTTCCCAGTGATGTGTTGCGGCTGGAAGGGCATCCGCCACGTAAAACATATGCCAGAGAGTTGCCGGTTCATTCCGCTGTGGCGACCCCGAAAGGGAAGAAAGCCGACATGAAGATGAATGAATGAAGGGTTTTCAGCCTCGTGGTTTTTATATGTTTAATATCTGTTACTGGAATAAACTTCGAGATTAGAGTTACAAACTACAAAACCAGAATCATACCAGTCAATTACCTTCCACTGGTGCTTGATTTTTTTCTTTTTAAAGTATAATTTGAAAACATTTTTAGCAACCAGCTCTAGTACAAGTTTTAAAGCATCAGCTAGTTATTTAGGCACCTTTTCACACCCCAAACCTCCCGTAATACATGTGACCTCACTCAAAAAACTGATCTATATTAAAGATGATGGTCTCTGGTTTATTAACATGGCAGCAGAGCCTGTATTTCTGGGTGTTAACCCTGACTCAGCACACTCTGCTTAGTTTCATTACAAAACACGACGAAAGAGACGTAAACAGCTGAAGTCTACGCAGCAGAAGGAGAAAACAAGCCACTTTAAATGAAGACAAATGTATAGATGGTTTTGTAAGCAAGCCTCTTTTCCAACTTTTGTTAGCCATAAAAACAGACTAAGGTGGCAGAGTGTGTCAAACATTTCAACATAAACTGAGTCTGTGAGTTTTCAAAACTGTCATCCAATCAGAGGGGAGTTAATTTAGTTTATTGGATGGATTAAAACGCTGCACATGGTTGAAGTAGCTATGTTATATAACAACTACAAAAAAATTAAAAAACTGATCAAGACCCTTAAAAGTATGTAATAAGCCTCTTGCACACTGTAGGTAGAAAGTTTTTTTTTTTTAAATATGCATCTAATGTGGGCCACACAAGCTTATTTCAGCACTCAGGGGACGCAACATTATCTGCTGATTTACTGCGTAAGCAGCCGTCAGACCAGAGAGCCGATCGTTCAATGCGCAGCCTGGATGGAAAATGCACATCCTGACACAACACGAAGACAAATCCTGATCAAGTTAGAACATTTATCTCAAAGGTTGACATCCCTACAGCAAGCTGATAGATGAACAAGCTGACCAACAGAGGGGCGCAAGAATGGGATGAAGCCTTTTTCATTATAAACAAATCCAACAGCTCAAGGTCAAAGCTTGGCCAGTGTGTGAGCCTTTGAAATAAGAGTATCTTCAACATGGCGGCATTACCATGGCGATGATGATGTTGCTGACATAAAGGCTAGAGAAATAAGAATGCTTTTGTGTGTTTGTGGGATTCGGTTAGATCTTCGCGTGCAGATAGTCTGGCAGCAGATGTCACCCCAGTGGGAGAGAGTACCCAAGGCCCCGTGTGGGTATATATGTTTGTGTGCCAGTGTGTGTCAGTGCGTGTGTGAACAGCAGGTTTGTGAAGTCAGCCAGCAAGATCCATACGTCCAAGCCAGTACGCAGACCTGCTGCTTGAAAACATCGACTGTGTGCTCGAAGCCCACTGCTTTATCTATTTATATGAGAAATGTTTCTAAGGCGAGTCAGACTCAACTGCTGCAAACTACTCATATTTTATCTGAATTTTCATTTTTTATTTTTGTGGACTCTTCTGAGCTGCACACTTTTACTCAGAGAGGTTCTTTGATTGAAGATTGTGCTTTTACTGGTTCAGCTGATGTAAATACACTAGTATTTGCTGAATGTATTTGGATTTAAAGTTTGGAGTTGGAAATTAGCCTAAAAACAAGTTTGGTGTCTGTTGAGTAACTGACCAGTTATTTTGTACAACAAAAAAGCTCAACCACTGCATTACGCCTGCGCAGGCACCCCAGTCCTCACCCATCAACCTTTTGAGGTCATTATTTATTATAATATCCATTCATTAAATAAAAATAATTAAAAGTATAGACATCTGGAAATTGCTAGAGAACTTTATTCACTAGAAGTTGGTTTGTGAACTAAAGCCTGTGAAGTTGCTTCATTGTGACTGCTGTATAAGACCTCAGAATGATTCTTCAATAAATTCAGTTTATTAAAAAAAAAATAGCAAACTGCTTTCCTTATTTATTCAAAGCAAACTTAAGAGTAAAATCTGAGTAAGTTTAAAAATGATCTACGGTTAAATTGAATGGATTATATTTGAGTAAATATACTGCTAAATATTAAGTTAAACATGCATGCTCAATAAAATCAAGTAAATCCACATTCCATTAAGTCACATTTTCTCAAGTAAAGTCTACGATTTGATTCTACAGTGTTTGTCATAGAATACAATCGGTGTATTAAATGCATTTGAATTATATGAATAATTGTTCTTTTATTACACACATATCTGGGCCTGCAGACAAACACATTTTTAACGGAGCAGGAGAAGACACTTCTTGGATAAGAGTGTTCTGGATTGGAACGGATATTACTAATCATCAATCTGTGTCATGTACATGCTGCAACTTTATCAAATAGATTAATAAGGTGTAATCAGTAACGTCAAAAAAGCAGCCGTCAATGAGTCCTTTGTCTAATCTTTGACTGATCAGAAAGCAATTTCTCTGCAAACCATTTTAACACAAATAAAACTGGCTTATGAGCGTAGACAAAGTTCACAGAGACTATAATCGCGACCAAATCTGACCAAACTGTGACCAACTGACTATAATCGCGACCAAATCTTTACCAATTTTGTTCAAGCTACTGCAAATAAATGTGCCACAAAACCCCTCCTGACTTATTGTGTTTTTGAACTGTTAAATCTCATCAGAGTAATACAAGTGTGGGAGTTTAAATACAGTTATTTAAATACGCCAGACTATCAGAGCCTAAAATATTAAAAAACCTGCTTACATTTCTGTACATTTCGCTGTGATTTCTGTACGCTCATTTTGTGACTGATTACAGATTCGTGCTCCAGACAAAGGATTTCTCCTCCTTTGCACCAACACGCAAGAAGCCCTGACCATCCGCCATCACACCACAAAATCCATTGATTTATGGTCTTCCTTCGCCATCAATAATTTCACAGCATCGAGACAAAAAATAAACCAACACCAGATTCACATATTGCTTGAGGACGTTCATTATTCAACAGTTAGAATGACCATCAACTGTTTCTTACTTTTATTAATATTAACACCTACATGAGGAGCTGGTTCAAAAATGATTGAGTCCTGTAAAATCACAATTTTTTTTTTGATATTTGACGTTTGATTGTTTGAAGAATTGATTAATAACACTCCAACGAATAAAAGAAATGATAGACAGACATATTGTTTAAAATGATTGGAATTCTAAAAAATAATAGCTCTGTGATAAATTAAAGACTGCATTCCACACAGAGAGAGAGAAAGAAAGAAAGAAAAAAAGAAAGAAAGAAAGAAAAAAAAAGAAAGAAAGAAAGAAAGAACATCAATTAATTGCCGCGTACACAAAAATGGACATATCAAAGAAATAGTCATATCAAATTATTTTAGTAGCATTCTTTTTTTTCTTTTTTTATATAATCCAAAATATTATTTTTTGTAAATGTACAAAAAGGACATCACAAGACAACACAGATCATTGCTCTATAAGCTGATAGCTTTACATAAAATAATGTTACGACTCTGACTAGAAGTCGTGGACGCATATGTTTATAATTTCCAGATAACTATAAATAATTTAAGTCTACCACTATTAACTGGATCAGGAAGCGCATCAACCGCCTCACAGTTTAATGGGTTTATTGAGGGCTATTTTTCTTCATTCCGCTTGCAGAAGTACAGACGCTCTGCATCTCTCACCTCGTACTGAATATACTGCTTCCTCCATTCCGGAGTGATGTGCGCGGAAAGGTGCTCCGCAAACTTCATGCTGGCGGAGCAGAAATCCCGGTCCGCCTGTAATAAATCCTCGGCGCGAGGAGCGTCTTCTTCGGAGCTTTTGTTGCGCGTCTGTCACTAAGTTACGGAGCCTCGCTCTACGCTTTAAAAGCTGTCCGGTCTCGCGCAGTCCGCCGCTTCCCAGTCCCGCATGTTACTCCCTCCGCGCGAAGGAAAGTCCGCAACGCACGGACTAAAAGTAACCGCGACGCACTTTTCGACAAACAGGTGCGCTAGAGAGTAGCGTGACAGCAGCCCGTCTCTCTCCCTCCCTCTCTCCCTCCCTCTGTCTCTCTCTCTCACCGTCCCTCTCTCTCTCTCTCTCATCTCTCCCCTTCTGGAGTTAATTTGACGGACAAGGTCTTCACCGAGGGCCGGTGTATTCTGCAGGGCTCAGCGTGGATGAATAGAAACCTCTGGCTTTACAATGTCCTCACAGAGAGAGGGAGGAGAGCTGCTGGCTCTATCGCCTGTAATTGATGGGGCTGCTCCAGCACAAACTCACAGAGAAAAGGAAAGCAGGGTATTCTAGGGACATTTCTTCAAATGGGTTCTGCCCTCTTTTGTTCAGGCAGAGAGAGTCATGTCTGCGGGAGGCGTGTGTAGACATTAAATACATCTGCAGTATAATACGACTAAAACACTCCATTTACATCATAAAGCATTACAAAAATCTATTAAAGCATATTTATTTTTGTTCCCTTCTTGCTGGATTGTTTTTTAAGAGGCAACATTGCAAACATGAATTGGCGTGAGTGTAAACCAGTTTTAAAATGTTCAGTAATTACAGTATAAAGCTTTCTTCTTTATTATTTAATTTTTAAACAAATACATTATAAATACAGATTTTTAAAAACGATCTTATGTGTAGATTTGTTCAAATATTCCTCTAGTAAAACTGACTTGCAGAACAAAACTTCAATGTTCTCTCTGGAACTTGACATTTGAATCTTATAAATATTGAGATAAATATTAGGATTTTGACTGAATAGACATGCAGATGTGCATTTACGTTTTTGTACTAATTAACATTGTTTTTCTGTTTATTGATAAAGGTTGCATTTATCTCCTTTTATCTACCTTTTTAAATTATTTTTCCATTTCTGTTATTGTGTATTCAGTAACGATGTAAATGACCAGTTAAAAAAAACTGAAAAAACAATAATTAATTTAAATGATAAAAACATAATAATAAAAAAACCTTACTATGTTTGTATGTCTTATGTTAGATCATGTGTGGACATCAAAGTCCTAAATTAAATGAACAATCTGATGGCCTGGTGATGTTAGAAAAGGTTATTTAATACTTCTCAGCTTCCATATGAAAATAAATAAAACTAAAATTTTAACATAAATAATGAAAATCCTGTAAAATCCTGTAATAAGATTATTAGAGATGCAAATAAGGACATTTGCTTCTGTCCTGATGGTATATTGATATTGGAATTCTCCAAAAAAAAAAAATGAAGGCTGCTCACTTTTGTCTCTTTCTATCAGTGATGCTCTCTCTATCAAGCCAACATAGTCACGTCTCCCTTGAGAGCGAGGTCTCCGGATGCAGTCTATCCCGTCAGTGGTGACTCAGATCCCAGCGCCTCTCGGGTCCCCATCGTTCCAGCTCAAATCACTTGAGCTTCCTAGTTTATTTTGATCTATTGTCATCATCACCGAAATGATTCCCTCAATGCTTTGCTTTCGCTTGGACTCGTAGATTAGGGCTAATGTATTTGACCTGCCAGAGATGGGCCGACCTGCAGCAGGTCAGATGGCAGCTATGAAGCTCATCTCAGCCCAAATTAAAGCACTGGAATCAGGCTCGGATATAAGAAGCAAATGGTTTGATGCTGAGAGCAGAGCAGCTCTCGTCTTAATGCTGGAGGGAGTCAGGTCACACTCGCAGCCTCGATCCTCACCGCTCTGACCTTGAGATTGTAAGCTTTTCATTGAGCAAAATAAACAATATAAATACTTAGCATCTATTTTATTTACATCTTAATTAGTAGAACCTTTATTTAACATCTGATTGGTAAAATAATATTTAAAGTACAATGGTCATAATATTGCAGGCGTTAGTAAAAAGTATCGGAACACATTTGGCACGTAAAAAAAGAATTTAATTCGAGACTAGAGTAAGGTTTTTAAGACTATTTTAAAAATTTAAATGACCATACCTTTTGTGATTAGTATTAAAGGTAGATTTAACTGTGATTGAGCTTATAAAGTATTTAAAATTTATGAAAGTAGTAACCAAGTATAAAAATTGAAGGTCATTTTTTCACACCTCCAGTTTTTGATGCATGAAACTATTATTTCTACTATATAAACAAATACATTAATAAAGCAAAATGACAAGCGTGTTGGATCTTAATTTGCCCTAAAAGCCTAGAGAGCGGATCGCCATTCTCTAGCGCCCTCTAGAGTTGCGCCTGCTTCTCTGCATGAGAGAGGGGAACAATGGTGAATTGACAGAAGCTGCCATCTGTCTGACCCGATCCCCAGCCAACTGTTTCCCCACTTTCAGTACTGCAGAGCTGAAAGAAAGCAAACAGGCCAGTTGGCCATGATCGTACATGAATAAAAATGGGATGAACGAATGGATGGAGCATCCGGTGACCTTAGACGAGCTTTAGCCGTGTGGGAAAACAGTCGTAAAGAGATAAGTAGGGTAACGGAGAGAACATCAGCTGTGATTTACAAGGTCCCTGTAATGAGTGCACTTCTGGCTTTCTCCTGATGCGCAACACTGAAGAGAGGTTTTGTATCTGTTTATATTATTTTAGATGATCAGTGTATTCATGCAAACAACAGTACTGCTATACAATAAATAGCACATTAAGAAATGTAAAACTTATTAAAACATTCATTCTTGTTTTTAATTTTTTTCAGTAAACCAATACGCTAAAATATTCAGTTGTTGTCAAAAAATACCTTTAATAATTATGTTATTATTCTGGCTGTTTTAATATTACAGTAAAATCTAAACAATTTTAAATGTACTTTTTGTAAAGCTTCACAAGGATTATTATGCTAATAATATAATATTTAAAAAATACTTTATGTTCAGTGCCTTCAGCAGTCATTCTCTGCAGATGGATGATCAATTATTGCATATGCAATAATCACCATTCTTAATTTTACAAGTAGTTTCCTATTGTTTTTGAATAAGTTATTAGTAGTCAAATATAGATTATAAAAAGTACCTCTTCATCTTAAATTTTACATACATTTTCCTCTTGATTTTGCATTATTAGTAGACAAATATAGATGATAAAAGTACCTCTTCATCTCGTAAGTTCACGTCTATGTTCTGAGAGCTGAAGGCCTTCTTGATGTGTTCAATGTTGTTCTCTCGACAGTAGTCGAAAATATTTTTGTCTTCTTCCCTGAAGTACAAAAACACAAAACAACCTAAAGCAGGGATCACACTGAACATTGAATGTTTGGTGCAAAGCAAAACCCAGGAATCTGGGAGTGATTCCTCTGAAGGGAAAAATAATTCCTGGTTAAACATGCGACTAAACTGATGCACATCATTTTACATGCAGAATCTCACGTCCCTGCGCACCTCTGCGAAGCTAGCGCTCAACACATTGGTTTTAATTATTTTCCTGCTGCTAATCACCTTTGTGTCATTTGGGCCAAGCCAAGCAGGGCAGAACCAGAGCGGGGAAAAAAGGGTTGAAGAGGGGATGAGGTAGAGTTGGTTGAAGAAATCTCATTAATAGATTTACCCCCAACCCTTTTGCTCATATAGCATGGCAGATTAATTGCATTTGGAGCCCTATTGTGTGGCAAGGCCTCGCTCTCATTACAGGGGCAGGGCAGAGGAGATGGGTTGAGGACGGGACCTCCACCTTTACTTTTCTGACTTTAAAATATTTTTTTATGAGGCTATCCAAGAGAAAATGCATCCAGCAAGTTCTATATATCACAACAATTACACAAAAAAATTACTAACTTGTATAGATATTTGAGAAAATGCTGAGAAAACGTTATCATTTTGATTGATCTCAAGCATACAGTTTGAGGAATTATAAGAAGAAAAATGAAAAATGGTGTTTTTTACATTTCTATTCTGCTCACTCTATTAATTTGTAAATATTTTCAAAAATGTGTAGATAAAGAACTATTGAGTCAATTATAAAATACAAATTATAGAGTGAAAATCATTTGACCTTTTGTTCTGTATAATTGGAGTTTAAATTAAATTTAAAAAAAATTAAATAAACAAACAGCTTAAAGAGCCGCAAAACTTAGCACCTATTGTTTAATTCATAGATTGTTCTCCAGGTGTGTGTCCATTATTAAAATTGTCCAGCCCCACGCACCTCTGTTCAGGTAAATGGGTGTCAACATCTGGGCTTTTTTTTTATTTATTTATTTTTTTTTAATCAAATCTGCTTTTTGTCCTGGAAACTTTATTTTTTAGATTTGAAAAAACAAAGATGTAGATTTTAAAGCTTTATTAGATCAGACAATTCAGAGAGGAGACTATTTGGGAGAGAGATCAGGGAATATCAACCCGTGTCGCCGGATGCAGATTTGCACCATATGTCAGTGCAATGATTGCTTAAACTCCTTAATTTAGAACAAGCAAGATATACTTTTATGCAATATTTTTAATTTGTAGATTTACAATTTTCAAACCATGTTTAACCATTGCTGGTGAAGCTGATGAACTGCAAAAAGTCTAAAAGATTGCACACTCTTTGACAAAACTTCTACCAATGTTGGGATGGAAAACATATATCATGTCTTTTAATCAAACAACAAAAACATTGTAGAAGTGCATATAAAAATTTCATGAAAATAAATATGTATTATTGCTACTACAAAAAAGGTGCATCATGATAATAGAAATTGGTGTGTTTCCCTTTACACATGCTGCAGACCCGAGCTTACACTTTACCAGCAGCGGTAAATAAGGATGAATGTGTGAGCGTGTGTGGTCTTGCAGTGACCCAGTATGTCTGTGCCATGTGGGCATCATCCGTCTCCCGGGGCAACTAATCAATAAAACGTCTCATTCGTCAGACTGATGCTGGCCTGTGCTCCTAAAGCCCAAGAACACCCGCGCACACACCCACACACACACTTACACCTGATTAATAGCCCACTGATAAACGACATGGCATCAGCAATGCCGCTGAGCATGCTGGGAAGGTCACAGGCTACTCAGTCATCCCACACTGCTTGATCAACATTCTGTGACTAGTGAGGGACCAAACAAAAGATCTATGCGCATGTCTTTATCCACAGGACTCAGTGAGGAATGTGGTGGTTAATCTAAGTGTAAAAAAAGTCCAATACGTACAGGTGAATTTATTTTCATTTTCACAAAAACCATAGATTAATGTCAGGTGTCACGCAGAAACTCATTCATTTCATATTTTTAATACTGTATATATTTTACTGGCATTATGTGAAAACCTGCATTATGTGCTATGTACGCAACAAAAATAATAGAATGCATCATATGTTCCTGATGTTTTACACAATACCTGCAAACTGGTGGAGTGAACCATAGGCTTATTTCTGCTAGAACATTTCTCCAGTGATTCCTGAATTTGTCTTTGACTGTGTGGAAGCGTGCCATGTGACTGTGTATTTGGCAAAATAACAAATGTCTTGGCATAAAAAAGATTAAGTGCCTTAGATGAGTCGAATGAATTAGCATTTTCTTTCTGCAACAAACATTTAGTGATATCCTGAGTGTGTTGTATTTATTCTTAATTATATATATTTAAGACGCTATTTTGTATTAGTAGAGATAATATGTGTCAATGTCTTGTCATTTTATACTTCAGGAAAGTATGTACATTTTTTTAATACTTTGCCTAAAAGCAGATGTGTATAGAGTGTAGGTATGACAATTATTTATTCTGTTTTATTTACTTAAGTAAGAGTATCTGATGGGAAAAGTACTAGTTATTTATTTTATTTATTATTTATAAAATTTTATATTTAGTTATTTATAATCTTAATAATATGAAGCAGGAACCTCTGTAAAACATAGGCATACTGTAATTAAGATTTTTGAAATGCTTTTGTTTAAGTTATTTATAACACTTTATGGTTATGTTCAGAAGCAAACACTTACTAAGCACCTAAGTAGATTTTTCAGCATTAAACATCATTTTTACTTCAGTAAGTGATTGCAGAGTAAATACTTTTAGAAGCGCTGATATTTATACCTCTGCTTAAGGGTGACCGGAATTTACTTGTGTTTTCTATAAATAATCTATAATGAATTCCCAGTAAAATATATATCAAAAATGTTCCATGAAGTTAAAGATCTAAATATTTGTAATATTTATCTCTGATTTTGTTTACAGATTTGTCTAAACCAGGGTTCCCTAAACCTGGTCCTGGATGGCCGGAGCCTTGCACATTTTACTGCTCTAGTTTGCATACTACTTTAGCTTCAGACAATAGGAGAGAACCCTAATTTGTGCAACAGGAGTGTTTGATGATGGTTGTTCCTAAAACGTACAGGTTTCCGGGCCTCCGGGACCAGATTTGGAGAACCCTGGTCGAAACCTTTGCTGGTGGTGTGACCCATCCACCTTAGGTGTGCCTTAGGTTGACCCCAATTAAGAGCCACTTTAAACTTTGCTTTTTAAACAAATGCATTATATTATTGCCTCTGAATCTAAAAAAAGAGTTTTGTAATCAGTATTCTCTGCAGTTAAAAAATCTGTAATGTTAAAAAGTAATGTTTGAATACAAATATGCGAATACTCCATTTTCTCATAAGTTAAACGGACTGTGGGTTTTCTCGAGGTTGCTAACATCAGTTTCAGCTCATGCGCCAGCTGTAATTGTGCATAAAGAAATGAGTAGATCTTGTGATGACTGTGCTTTTTTTTTGTTACCTATATTTTGTTGTCAATATTTATTTGTAACCTACATTCCAGTTTTCATAGCATTCTCAAATGCTATTTCTCCATACTCCGTTTTTCAGCTCATACAGAAGTTTCTCACAACAACAAACAAATAATTTGCTTACATAGAACTCTTTTTTTTTTTTCTTCAACTTTCTTATATAAATCATTAGTATTCTAAAAAAAATGCATTGCACTTTTTCTTGTGCCCTTCTAAGATTTGGGTTTTTGGGTTACATCCCAAATGCTATAGATAGAATAACATTTTTTTGTATCAACTTTAAAAATGTAAAGAAGTAAACCATTTTATTTTAAAGCCGGATACAAGGAACCTGAGTATAACATACTAAGTAGATAATAGACTTTAAGCTTGCATAGAGTTTTAAGGTTTAATCGGAGAAAGAAGTCAATGTGAATACGTCTGTGACACTTCTGAGTGAAGTTTTTCACTTTACACCTCATTCAGAAGCCCACCGCTCACAAAAGTCAGATATTCTGAAACGGACACCTCTGCTTCCATCAATCACTGTCCCAGACATTCTCACATTGCTCAAAGATCATCACTTGAGAAGAAAGCTTCTTTTTTAAAGCTACAGACAAACTTCGCTTGACAAGCTTTTAAGCTGTTGGTTTAATTCTTTCCACACATCAATCAATCAATCAATCAATCAATCAATCAAAAAAACAATCAATAAAAAAAAATTAATTTAGAATTAGAGGTTATCTCCTTCAGCAATCTACGAATGCAGAAAGCATTAAGAGTTTTTAATGAAAAGCGAACAAATGGTTTGAATATGCAAGAGAGCACTCAATCACCAAGCCTGAAAATTGGAAGGCAGTGAAGCAGTTGGCATGGCGCTCTGATTGGGTCACACCCCAAATGGGCCGCTCAGCCAGTGACAATTGGAAGGAGAGAAGGGGAACAGGAAGTTAATTGCCTCTTTGCTTTTTCCGTCCCCGATGCATGACTCACATTCTCCTGGGACATGTCAACTTGGGGAATAAGCCCCTGTTGCAAAGATACCTCCATATATTTCTTCATCTCTCCATCCCTGGATCCATTTTACACTCCCATCATTGATATAATCATAAAATAAGTGATTAAACTCTACCGCGTCCAGGAGCCTCCTCACCCCTTCCGCATGCATACTAATACTGTTAATTTAGGAGGTAAAACCATGTGAATTCAGCACTTAATTTATCTCATTACAGGGAAGAGGCGCAGGGCATCTGGCATCCGTGAGCAGCGAAATGAATCATGCCTCGCTGATGTGTGTAACCATTGGATCAAATACAAACATTAAGAACATTATAATAAAATCATTCAATTTGGGAGAGAAACGTTACCTTATATTTTCCACCTTGTAAAGACAGCTCACAGCTGGCCCTCCAAATCCAGTTCTCCTTTCTCCAGTACTGTGTTCTGATGACTTAAAAAATGATGGACATGAGGAGAACAACTGTAGTTCAGACAAAAACATAATCAAGTGATGATTGAACACAATAACACTCAGCATCCTCTTTCTCTTCACACACATTCTCTTGATTAGAAGGCAAACGTATTTATTTCTCTGAAATGTAATGGGCTTTTTTAGACACCTAAATCTTCTCAAAACACACCACGAGAGATGAAAAACATGATTAAAAAACAGCAGTAGTGCACACCTTTCACTTTTAACAATGCTTATTTCAAAAGTGAGCCCACACATGCTAGAAACGGAAATGCTATATTCACTTTTCTTCAAAATGTACAGCACTAGAAAGGTCTCTGGATATTCCACCGGTGAGACGTGCTGAGGAATATCGTAGATTAAATTTGCTTTCTGCAGCCAGCTATTTTAATTCAATAACTTCAAATATTACCAAGTTGAGCGGAAAAGTGCTGCATCTGCACTTCGGCTTGAAACCAGGCTTATATTAAAATATCGTAAATTTGTGCTCTTCTCATTTTTCCCCTGTGCCGCTGAATGAATGGAAGTGGAGATGTGCAGAGGAGGTCAAGAAGCACCTATTGTCTCTTCTAACCTCCCTCGATCTCTCTCTATCTAGTAATGGAGTGGCTTGGTCTCTTCTAACACAATCAGTTCATTCTGCGAGGAGGGGAATTTGTTCATGTGCCAGTATGACGGTCTCTATGGAAGTCAGATTACATTACTTGCATGAACATCAATAAAGTAGTAGTGTCTTTTCTGAGAAGAGATTATGAATAAATAGCTGGAAATCGAACCAATGTTACTGTAACATCAATATACCAGTATATAAATTTAAAGTATGAAATCTACAGATTTTCAGCTACCTTTATTTTTTGTACAAAAAAATCTCAAATCACACAAATCGTATTCTTCTACAAGACAACACAGCTTCTATTTTGTAAACGTTGTTACGTCCTGAGCCAAAAACACGTTTCAATAATGTCTGAGAAAATCTGATTTCGTGTGTCTGTGTATCTCCTCAGTTAGTTTGTTCAATAATTTGCTTCTGGCACTCTTTGAATCCTGGGTTGGGAGAGGCCTTATAAAAAGCAATGCTGCGTCCCACTCCGAACACTACACACTGCACCCTTGAAGTAGATTCTCATTTTCAGAAGATGTACACACTTTTTAGGCTGTGAGACGAGAGTGTGCAGGATCTGGGATGCACTAAAACATCACGTGACGAGTGTGAGTACTTATCTCCTTTTCCATTACTTCATTAAACAATATTCTAATAATAAATAAAATAGTAAATATTTATTCCTGTGCATCTTCTTTAAAAATGAGTCATATTACAGAGAGTGCTTATTTGTTTGTGTCCCAGAGAAAACGCCTTCCGCCTGAGTGCAGGGGATTGTGGGTAAAATCAGCCGGTTGAGCGTTCATGGATCTGCACTTCAGAATCTAACTGGAAAAGGTACACCTCCGGGCACACTTTTTTAATGAACACTATAATTTGGGACACCCTAATTCTCATTTCGTGCCCATAAAGTGAGGATAGTGCGTGGATTGGAACGTACCACCAGTCTTGGGTGGTGGCAAGAAGGCAAAGATGGCCGATCTCGCTCGTCTTTCCAGTGTGCTCTTTTGATATTATGTTGACTGCATGTTGTTGTTTTAGCTATGCAAATTGTTTTTCTGTTTCTATTAGCATTTAGGATTTGTTCTTTTTGTTGTATCCTTTATTTTTCTTTGTGTTTGTAACTTGCTTAGCAGAAGGAGCAACAGATGGGTTTTCTTTCTTTTTAATTGTCTTTTTTTCTAGTTTATTTAGGGTGTTGAAATGAGTCTGTTTATTAGATTATGTTTGCTATTTACCCCCTTCTGAATAGAAGACGCATTTTATTGTTTCTGGTTAGATTGTTCTGTCTGTTCCATTTTGGTGACACTTTTGTAAATACATTTGTTCAATTGTTGATTCAGAAGTTGTTTGGTAGTCCCCCCCCCTCTGGCTGTGTGAGAAAATACACAATTTCTACTTGGGAAATTTTAAAGCTCTGCAATGCATGATGGTTAGTTTAATTTCACTCCCCAAGACACCCCCACATCCACTCAAGACCAGGCTTTCTGAAGCCCCACACACTCAAACAGACTCATGACGTTACTTTGCCTGGTTTCAGCTCCAGTCCAACTCAAGCTTAAGTCCCATAACGCACTGTCCAAAAACAGCTAGAAGTGGTAGTCCCTACAAGACCCTTGGAACAATCACCTAACCATAGTTCTTTTAAGGTCTAAAACTTACCTCTAGAACTAAAAATAGACCGTAACAACGTAGCAAAATAACGGGAAAACATTAACCGAACCGATTAATCAAATTTATAAAAAATTGTATTACACATTCTATCTATTTTTCAAGGCACATTGAAATTTAACTCCAACGTAGCTGGAGCGTCTCCAAAAAGATTGATTGGCTTGACGGATACCAAACGCTACATTCAAGCCATTCCCTCTACAGCTCAACGGGTTTCACATCTGAACACTGGAGCAGTCAGAACGCATGGCACAAATATTTTGGAGGTGTTTTGGCTATCCTTACATATGATAACATCATCAAGAAACTTCTAAATAAATACAAACTAAGCATGCTGTCTAATCGTGCGTTTTGATTGAAATTTCACATAATTGGTTGAATTTTCTACAGTTTCTCTGAGAGGGAGGCTCTGCCACATTAACCCAATCAGAGACTGCCCTCTTCTGGCTGCTCTTGTTCAAGGATTGTAACTACACAGGCTTAAATTCTAACTTTCACTGAACAAAAACTTGTTTCGATAAAGTTGTATCAATATTTCTTAACAATTGAAAAAAACTAAGTTGACTTCAGTTATTGAACGAGGTTATAATTTGTTTGGGTGATGCAAACATCTCATTTAAAATAACACTTCACTGAAAAAAAAAGCTCTTTCAGAAATTCTCAACAATACTGACCATCTCTTAACATTTTAATGAACTACTTGAAAACTATTTTCTTGTACCTTCTGGCTGCCCAGTGGATCCAGAGTGTTTACACAAGACACATACTCCTTCATGGCCTGCCCTGCGCTCATGTCGTCCAGCTGTTTCCACGCTGACCTAACAACAGAAAAACAATTCACTCAGATTGTTAAACTCTAATACTACATCTTCTCAAGCAGCAAATTACTTCCTATTACAAGCTAAGGTCATTAACGTGTACTCACATATTTTAATCAAAGACATATAACCAAAGATAATCCCAAAAAATGTCAAGTGTAAATAAAGTATCTTACCACTTTTTCTGACCCTCAAAGTCGAAGAAGCCAGGCTTTTGTGTATTGCACTTTCCAACTTTGACCTGTTAAAAATGTATACAGATGTTTACATTGTGTGTTAGTGAATGTTTTTTTAGTCTTACCTACTACATGTTGAATTATTGATGGTGTTGCTAATAATCGATTATTTTTATTATTATACTTATATGCTGTAATATAATTGCTACATATTTTATTATTGTCAGAAAGGCCAAACGTAGGCTTTCTTGGATTGAGAAATACAGGTACATTCCTGGTCAACCTGACCTTAACAACAGCTGGACGGTCACAAAAAAAATCTATATTTGATCGAGTTTGATATAATGTTATTAATATATACCCAGGCGTTTAGCCATCAGTTATGAGACAGTCGAGTGCTGAATCTGACCTGCTTGAACCGCGCGTACAGATACAGCAGCTGTTCTCTGCTCGCCGTCTCCGCCAGTTCTCTGACCCGCGCCACTGCCGTATCGAACTCGCTCCCCAGCGCTCCTCTTTCCAACCGAAGCGCCGCGTCACCCGCGCTACAGTCAAATGTTTCTAATCCGAAGTCCGAATCTGAATCAGAGCCTCCATCGAGCGGCTCTCCTGTGTCAGGCCGGGCTGGGTCGGTACCTGAACCCGTGGCCGAGCCTGGAGAAGTGGATGGAGAGCGAGAAGCCATGGGAAAGAATAAAATTGTCTTTTGGCACTGATATTTTGGCTTGTTTGATTAAAATAGTATTCATTCGCAGCAGCACGGTATCCCTATTCTGCTTCTGTCGGGTTTGTTTTGAACATTGTTCCGTGAATGGTACGTCACAATAATCGGCTCGGGTGTATCCCGCGACTCGATGTAACAGTTCCAGCGGTTTTCGGTTTCTCCTTTTTTTTTCTTCTTCTTCCTTTTTTTTGGACAGTTTGCGACCTTGTTTATGGTGCATTACCGCCACCTGCTGGTTATGTGGTTTGGACTACGAAATGAACGAAGGAAAAGTTTTTTCTATAATAATAATGATGTTCTTTAAGTATTCATTTAGTTTTATTTTTATGTCCTTAAAGGTTTCGACATCATTTCAGTAGCACAGTTATAAATAAAAAGTTTATCAACAATAAATCTCAATTGTAATAAATTGCTGATTTTAGTTTTTTCTCTATTGATTAAATCTATTAGTATAGGTCAATAGATGTATAGTACACAATGTTATCCATAAAAATATATAGTTTTTTATTGTTCGTATTTATTTTCCCTCGTCTTCAATTTTTGACTGAGAGCTTTGACCACTAGATGGCAATAAAGTCCGGTGTTTAATATTTGTTTATTCCATCGTCAGCAGCAAAGCCAAATAAGAAGAGAACATGTTCGCTTTTGTTTGTCATATTTTGTCACACTTTTTATGGAACACAAACTGTATTTTTGTCGTAGTATTGATCTTCTCCAGCAGTCTGGCGACAGCTAAAACTAACTCACTGTTCCACTCAAATATCTACTTAAAGCAGGATGGCAAGCCATTTTAAGAGTCCTATATCAGATCTCTGTGGGCTTGAGTAAGCAAGTAATATATTTTAGCAAAATGATGCTAGCAGATTTGACAAAGACAAGAACCACTGGGTAAATACCTCTCTGAATGTTTTCATTTTCATAACATGTTGAAGATTTGATGAACAAAAGGTACATTTATACATGCTTATTAATAGAATGAACTTGATACCCAATGAAACTGATAGGTTTTAACCAATTGAAATGTGAGTGGTTTATTACGTTTTCCTCTGCTGTTGTCTTTGTTACGCGGTTATCTTCAACCAAAAGCTTTATTCTGTTGTCAAAGGCTCAACAGATACCCTTCACAGCCTGGTCTACAAACATCCTCACGTATTTAAAAACAAAACAAGAATAACGTTTTAAACAGTAGCATTACAAAACCATTGACTCAATGGCTTCTGGAATAAAACATTTAATTAACGTAGATTTATGAAAAATACAAAATATTGTAAACCACCAGGTCGTGCATTGAGCAATTTTGATATTGACTTATTTTATTCTCTCTATTTTATTTTATTCTATAATATTTATATTGACATTTTCTTATTCTTTTATCATTGTATTCTCAAGCACGTTGTATGCCTTGCCTAAAACATATTATTTTTGTGTTACAATAAATTGTATGACGTAAAAGGCTACTTGGGATTTTTAATGATTTGATGAAACAATTAATACTACAGCAACAAATCTTTCCTTTAATCCACTCGCGTCTCTATCAGATATAAAACGTCTCGTTTACTCAAGTAAACGCGCGGCACCCGAGAGAGATGAGAGAGAGAGAGAAGAGAGAGAGAGAGAGAGCTAGAGAGTGGATAGATATATAGACCGAAGAGAGCTGTGAGATAATAGTGAGCTCCTGATATATATACTAGAGAGGATGAGCTAGATAGAATATATCGATTGGCCTGGTTCTCATCTCTCTCTCTCTCCCGCATTTCTTCTTAAAAGAATCTCTCTCTCTTCTCCTCTCTCTCTCTCTCCCGCTCTTTCTCTCT